>VDFB02168118.1:114472535-114683333 GCA_007258455.2 Sequoia sempervirens | reverse complement strand
ATGAACTAAACAAGCAACAAATTAGAATTATGCATTATGTAGGTTTGCATATAGATGTAAGTGATGAATCTATAACCATGTACTAGATAGAAACCTAATGAATTAATCTCAAATATAATACAAATTAAATGTAGGATTTGAGACATCTTATTAGATAAAAGGTCACATTTGGAATAGAAACATATCAAATTCCATAATTCTCAGCAATGACATACATTTTTTGATAATAGAACTAAATATATTATTTCTTATCTATGCTTTATACATTTAACATTGAATTTGGAAAATATTAGCCCATAATTATATTCATCATTAATCTAGATAATTAAGCTTACTTGTACACATTTTATTGAATTAACCTACATTAACCCTAAGGATTGTTCATTTTCCTTTCCTCAATATAAATTGGTGTAGTTAGCCTTGGAAATGGACTATAACTCACAAAGGATGTCGAGGTCAATAAGTGCAAAGTATGAATATCTATGTGGTAGAGACTTGATTCACCCATTCAAATTTAATTCTTGTAGCTCAACACATTTCATCTTATACCATTTACATTGTGATGTTACTATGACGTTTGACATCTTTATGTCCTAACCCTTATCAAGTGGACTCAAAATATGTTTTTTTCCCTAGAAAATAAATATTTGGTATCTTTTCTAAAAAGTGGCTTAGATAACTCTTATATGGGATTATGCACATCCACTTCAAGCTCTCAAGAACAAATCTACACCTTATATTATTAGGTTAACTAAACGGTTTCCACTTACCACCAATGTTGTGGGAGATTCTTTTTAATTTGAAGTTCATAATGTTCATGTGGTGTGGTTCTCTTTGTCATTTCCATCCATCCATATTTCCAATATAAGTATTCATTGGCTAGTGTGTGTGTAGATACTAGTCATAAAATAAAATACCACTTTCACGTTTGTTTCTCAATTAATTAGTTCAACTAGTTGGAAGAGGTCCAAACTATTATTTTTAAAGTATTTTAAAATCTTTAGAAAACATTTTTAATACTAATTCTAAAGTACTCTACTTGAACATCAAACAATTTAATAGTCAATTATTTAATGGTATTTTTATGCCTTTGATACATTAAGAACAATAAGTAATGTCCTATTGTCATTGGTCTTTTGGTGAAGCTTAATGGTTCTAAATTAGTCTATTAGGGATTGAGTCTTGCTAAGTGCAAGACATTTAACACAAAAATGAGAATGACTAAGATCATGCACTAAGCAATATTGACAGAATAGATACCCTTAAATTCTTTCCTCTCCACTCATAAGATATTAGTGTAGACTCATACTTCCTATTAAATAACAAAAATGAAAAATGATCTTCAAATTGACATAAAAACGCTCTAGCAAAAATAAATATATAATTAGGCGATAGGCTATTTCGTGGAAGGAACCCCGGCATTTCGGCAGTTTGGCCGTATGAACCCCCACGAATCTGTTTCCGTCACTAGTATCATGGAATCGTTTGAGAATCTTCTTCAATGTCTAAGAATTTATTTATCTGGATTCTCCCAGGTACAAAAAGTCAAGCACAAAGGCCGAAGTCTCGGTAAAAATAGGTTAACTTCAGAAATACTAATACCCAAATACTATAGTGTTCTGTACATTCAGCTGCACTCTTTTAATGACGCCATAAAATGTAGTTGGAAAAATGCCAAAAGCTTTCATGGAAAATGGAAGAAACGATAAAATGGCAGAATGTGTTTCTGTAGTAGTCCCTTTAATACTAACTCTTACGGGGCTGTTATGGATCATCACGGGGAAAGCCTACGATGCGAGAATATCTGGGAAAACCATTGGAATCGCATTAAATGAGAATTGTTGGGCGTTGGAGGCATTGAAGGGAGATGGTAAATAAAACATCTACAGAGAACATAGGGGCCATGTTCCATTGACAGCCGCAATTAATGATAGGAATGGCGTTGTTAATGAGGATGGCGTAGGGTATGGTGGGAAGATTGGTCCTGCTTTTATGAGGAATGGTGTGCCTTGTTTAAGATCCACATTTTGCATGCATGTCTGCTAGGGTAGTTGCAACTAAATCTGACAAAAGACCTCAATCTTTTATGCTGGAAAAAGGTTGCGAGGCTTGCTTTTCACACATGCCAATTGCATTTGCTTGAAAGTGGCTGAGCCTCTTCAATAGATCTCCAGATGGATTCTGTTAAAGGTGTGTGTTTTTTGGCCCTGAGGCTTAGAAATTTATGCAGTTTATATCTGTAGTACTGTAGAATAATGACTTGTTTTGGCTCCAGTATGTTTTTGATGGCTTGCCTTCCGTTCACTTTGTCTTTGTGCTTATAGTGGTTTGCTTTCAATTACTGCAATGGAAAGTGCTGCGAGAGCTCTGAAAGTGCTCAGAGTAAACAAAATGCAAACCCCTGGGGTTTCTAATAACGTGAGTTTAAATATCGACTCTAGCCTTAAGTATTTATGTAGAATAGAATGATTTGGATCCATTTCGAGCTTATGTGAAAGAATTTCAGCAGTGTATTCTTTAGTGGTGTAAATTGTCAACTAGGTTTCTTGCATTTTCAAGATCTGAAGATTGAGTTTGTGAGGGATTGGTACAAGGCCGAACTTTAGAGCAAGTACTTTCTTTTGACAATGCAACAGATGCTAATATTTAGTCTTCCTTTTGATAGTGCAACATACGTTAACATTTAGTCTTCCTTTTGACAGTGCAGTAGACGTTAATATTTAGCCTAAGTTTGAGCTTGAACTGTACAATTTTACACTGATGTTTGAATATTTTAGGTTTAATCGACTTGTGTGTTTTTGACAACTTTGCAAAGTTTAGCAAAATTATTTTGATTCAAGGTTTCAAGATTTAAGAGATGCAACAACTAGGGAAAATAGTGGCCAAATATCCAGAGAAAATGGCTATCAAACATTATCTTTTATAGTCAAGGTTTATGTTAATTAAAAATTTAAATTGAAACTACTGTAACGAGCATAGCTTAATATTTTCTTGTTTTCCATTCTATTGTTGGCTCAAAGAATTCTGTAAAGGTGAAAATTCTTTGTTAGAAGATTTAGTGAATAAAGCAAAAGCTTCGGTTAAAATTTCCTTTCAGTGTGTTGATGGTCAGAGGATCGACTTTCAGTACGGAAAACCAGTCCAAATTCAAATCGAAACCTTTGATATTGTTCAAATGTCTTACAATGAAGGAGGCATATAAATATAGCATGATCATTACAGACTATTGTATGCCGGGGATGAAAGGCTACGACCTTCTCAAGAAGCTCAAGGTTCAACTAATTCTTCACAATTATAAATTAATTGCTGATTTCTTCCTCCATTTTCTCACCATCTCCAGGGATTTTTAGGTTTTAATTTAACAACATGCCTTTATTTTGTGTACCTATAGGAAATTAAAGGATTGAAGGATATATCGGTTGTGATGATGTCATCTGAGAATGTACCTCACTAGATTCAGAGGTAAGAGGAATCTTTGCACTATTATATGGTGTCCCCTGCCTTGATAACTTTAGAGAAGAAAATGACAGATGAAATCAATGCAGGTGCATGGAGGAAGGAGCCAAGGATTTTATCATAAAGCCTGTACAGTTAGAGGACATTTAGAAGCTGATAAGCCACATCAAGTTAGAACAACCTGTTACTAATAATTCTAGTGCCAATGCTACCATTGCCAGTGCCTGTAAAAGGAAGAGGCAAGAATCTGAGAGGCGAGTAAGACCTCACATTGGTGGCATTGCAGTGGTGTAAATTTCTCTATAAATTTTTTGGGGGAAAAGCTGAATCTGAATAAATCTATCCTCGACAACTAAAGCTGTGAAATCCTTTACAGATATACCGCAATAAGAATATAACTAGAGGAGCTATTGAAGTTGGTTACACCGATAGCAGGATATACAGTGACAATACATTAAAGGACGGGAAAAAAGCGCAAAAAAATCTTAATTTCTTTTCATAAGACTAACTATTTAGGAAAATACAAAGTGTTTAAAAATAATATATTTTTATTAATTATTTATGTAGAAATCAAATTCTCTTTATCACAATGGATGCAATTAATGTTTCTTTTCAAGTATGTCACTCAAGCTTAATCTTTATCACAACATATTTGGTAAGATATGGGATGCTAGTTGAGTTATTTGTACACACACAATCACAAAGATGTTCAAAGATGGGTAAACAATCAAATTCAAGTGACTAATGGCTACATAAAGATATACATAGATGAATGATATAAAAATAAAGCAAATGCATAAAAGTGTTTCATATAAATAAGAACTAAACTCATATAAATAAATACATATAAAAATAAATACAATACAAAAATAAAAAACCAACCTTCATTTAAAATTATACCATTTAATAATATAAACATTTATTAAAATGTTTCTTCAAACATACATACAAATTTCAGCATTAAAAAATAATATTACCTTTAACCTATTTCATTATTTTATCTATGCAACTGGCGCCATTTTTGATCGATTGTCAATAGAAATTAATGATAACATCTTATATTCTTCTCATTAAAATACATAATGTCAAATTCAATTTGTGCACACCTATTGACATGACAATCAACAACTCTGCTCATAAAAACCGTTCCTTAACTAATGTTGTTCCTTTGGAGAAATGAGGAGGAACCACCTGCATATATCTAAGATTAACTCCTCCACAACACAAATTAATGACAATTAAGCCACTAGCCAGACAACAATTTGGATAAAATTAGTTACTTTGATGAATAAAAAAGTCAAGAATTAAATGTGTAAATTTGTTTTTTATCGACGTATCCAATCACACTCCTGATTCACTGTCCAAATGACAAGAATTTACACAGTTAATTCCAAATGCATTTTTTCTCATCTTAATGGGACTCCAGAAGGCAGAAGAGTATTAAGGAAGCCAAGCTGCATTTCCTAAATAACTTCAACTTAAATTTGTAGGCACCTACCGAGCAGTGATGTTTGCTGACATTTTTAATAAAGAAAGCAAGTTAAAAACAAAGCTTATTAAAGACACAATAAAAAGAAAAATTATTTCAGAAGGAAAAAAAATGTTTAAGAAAGAGTAAACAAACCATGTTTATTAAAGAATGTAAAGCCAATATAGTTTCTTTCAGTTGAAAGAACCAGAACATACCATCTGTTCAAACCATAGTAAGATACCATCCATCTCAAGACCATTGGTAGATGCCATCCATCTCGAGACCATATCTTCCTGATAAGGGTCAGCCATCCATGAGACCTACATTGTCATAACAAAGGTTATCTTTCCATGGGAAAGTAAATAAACGCATTGTACTATCATATATTTATAGGACACAACATCTACTTTGCACCTTGCAACAATTTATTCAAAAAGGTCATCATCGCAAATTATAAAGAGGTAGTGAATCACATGGTTGAATGAATGGCTTTAATGCTCTTGCTCTGGATAACTACAACAATATACATCCTCCTACTAGGTGGTAGAGCTTGCAAAAAGGCCCCTCTTTCATAATGTATACTCTACTGAAATGCCATGTTGAACTGAGATTCTCCCAGCCTTTGTATCTACAAAAGTACAGACATAAGTTTACAGATGATTCTACGCAAGGAAAAAAGTGGGTTATCAAACAAATAAGAAGTGGATTAAGGATTTTTTCCAAAAAAATATCAGAGCCAGGGAGCTGGACTTTTACTAAATTTCTAGACACATTAACGGTAAATAAAAAATCAAAAACAAAAAAGGCCGCCATGAACACAAAATTAAAATTTTGAGAAGGAATTTATTAGAAGAAACCCTTACCGTTGGTGAAAGCACAAGTTAACAGGGCTAGGAGAAAAAGATTTTTTGGGTGACTATGCGAGTAATAGTACAGAGGAACCACCACTGCAACAAAGAATTCACAAAAATATGAGAATTTGAAAGAAATATTGGCTTATACAGTGGATTATAAAGAAATATCCGACTTACTGATGAAGGAGAAAATGATTAGGAATATGTATAATCCAAGACCGGCCGGAGTGGAGACAAAGAAGTGAGCAACAGGGTGAACAAAGACAATTACAGTGGCCACAACAATGGTGATCAACAACTGCAGGCTCAAAATTGTGTAAATTTTTCTTATGAAGCCCAATAAGGGGCATTTAATCAGCATGCCTCCCTCTTTTTCTGCTTTTTTTTCTTTTGGATTGGCGTCCGTATTAAATGTATGTCTGCCAATGTTGCAGTTAATAAGCATGGCACCCCCTGCTCACCCCCATACTTCTGTCCACTTTCCCACGTGAATGAAGTATCTTTAATTTTTTAGCAGCGGAAAACTTAAACCGGCAACGAAAAATCGGACATCAGACGAATCATGACATACTACAAATATAATCTAACAATTAATAGATATCTTCTTCCGTTAAGTTAGTAAGTTTGATGAAGGTGTTACTTTTCAATCACCTAGTTCACATCTGAGAACAGGAAGTTTAAAGTTTTTGATAACCTCATTGATACCACTCGCAATCTACCATAGCTGTCGCACTTGAAATATGTTAGGTTGTGCAGTTTTAAATAAACTTCTTGATTCTATGAACAACCTGTCACAGTTGTCACTCTTGAACATGGTAGGGTGTATAGATTTAAATAATCTCCCTAATTATATCGAATCTCTCACAGATGCAACACTTGAACATAGAAGGTTGTAGAGGTTTAAATACCAAAAATTTATGATTCGTTTGGCAACTTGTCACATCTGCAGCACTTGAAAATGGAATGTCGTAGAGGATTAAATAACCTCCCTAATTACATTGTCAACCTGTCATAGTTGAAGCTCTTGAACATAATAATATTCACCATTCCTTAAATTATGCAATTTCCCTTAGATAACTGCGAGTTAATTCATGTTTTGACCCTGATTTAATATTTGCATTCAGCTTCTCTTGCTATTGCATATCACTAGCGCTTGCACCTCAATGAGGTGAAATGGTTACACCGATAGCAAGATATACTTTAGCAATATATTGAAGGACAGGTGTAAAAATCGCAAGAAAATGTAAATTTGAATCTACAAAATGTATACATTTGAATCAAATATTCCCCACAATTATAATGCATGCATTTAATTTTTAATTAACTATAATATAAGTGTAGCTTTATGCATCACTATATACTAAAGTAAAAAGTTGTAAGCATGTCCAATCACCTTATCTAAAGACCACAATCAAATGGATAGTCAGTAAAGTAATGTGAACACTAAGATGATTTAAATCGTTTTGCATTGTGGAAATGAATAGACACCATAGATGTGACGTCTCGACCCTCGACATCGATAAGCCAACAAACTTTTAACTGTAAGAAACACGATAACGAAGGCAACCATTTGTCAAGAGAGAAGAAACCATATACTAAGGATGTTAAATACCTAGAACTTATTGCGAATGTGCATATAATGTGCTAGTTTATTCCAAGATTATTCAGGGCCACCAAGATGTGTGACGATTGCCTCATTTTACATCTTAAGAATGGAGGAACTTTACACCTCTTCTCTTTTCTTGGCCAAAAATGAGCATGGCTTCGTAGAGTATCCCAAGCATTTTAGGTCTCGCCAAAGAGACTAGAATCGATGGATTATCAAGGTTTCCATCCTTGTAATTAAAATTTTCCATTTTGTGGCTAAACCCACAGAGTGCTTTGTGTATAGTATATTTGAACTACAATATTATTTTGGGATGAATTGCATTGTTTAATTAGGTTCCAATGCGTAAAGAGAATCTCTCAATGCACTCAACCTAAAGAATGTGTTGGTTGTTTATGGTGGGGAAACCATAAAATATAGTTTTTTTGTTTTGGTTTGGTTTTTAAAGGACTCATTTGATCAAGGATGGCATGATAAAACCGAAGATGGGCACAAAAAACTACTTCAGTGCCATTGGATACTTGGATGGCCATCTAGATGTAGACCACAGTGCCGAAAAATTTATCCAAATGGGAAGCATATACTGCGTGGATATATGTATGATGGCTTCAAAAATAGCATATGAAAATGAGTCTATTTTCAATGCATATTACTACCTAGAATTGCTAAGTGAATCCCATGATAAAATTTATTGCAGTCTCTACACCCAACTATGGAAATATTTGGAGTTTCTTTAATCAATGAAAACATAAGCAAACTAACAATGAATGTTGCTATTCAACATTGCTTAAATAAAATGAAGGAAAATTTAGAAAGAGAATGGATCAAGTGAAACACATTACCTTTTGGGTGGTAATCACATCTAGGGTTGTTGCCAAATTGTCATGCCCCGCTCCTATTCCCTCCTGCAATCTTCCTCAACTCGATACCAAATGTCATGCCCAAAATTTTGCACATTGGGCAAAGACAACCAATTTTTTTTTTTTTTTTAAAATTAAACCACAACATGGAAATCACTTATGGATGACAACCATGCATTAGCATGGCAAGTAAACTATACACATTAAATTGGTGCCTCATGCAACTTCATTGCAGAAGTATAATAAGACGTAGCACGAGTGTTTCTAACTTTAGGTCAGACTCAATATAAAGACTTGCCACACTCTAATCTATTACCACACATACCTCAAGATTAACATTATTATTTAATTACAACAAAATTCTATTAGTTATTTCAACAAGAAGCCTTTAATAATTATCATCAATTGTTCACCCAAGAAATAATACATCATTGATTGCTCACCAAAGGGAAATAATAATATTAACATTAATAATATCCTCATTCTCCTTAATGATGTTATTATCATTTCCATGAAATAAATAATATTATTATGGAGTTACCCTCCATTGCCAAAATTAATCCATTTTATCATTAACATTTAAATTAATATTAATATTAACATCATATTTACTCATAGTTATTAATTTTTCAACACCATATTTACTCATAGTTATTTTATTTCTATGTTTATGTTATCAAAAGAGTTAAAGTAGTAAAACCTCTATCTTTACTTTAGTGGTAATTACTCAACAAGGATAGTTGTACTTTTCATTAATGGTTTCAAAATTACCTCCTCATTAATCCTTTTTAAATGCATTATCTAAATGTTGCTGAATATTTAACAATAATATAGTTGTTTGATCATTTAATAAAAAATAATAATATTATTATTATTAAGATCAAATCTAATTTTGAACAAAACACTACACTAATATTAATTGATCATTCGGCCAACATTATTTTAGGGATATCCCATCAATGTTCATACTTTAAATGATAACATTATTTAAATAAACTACTAATATTTCATTTAACAATCATGCTAACCTCTATTGCTAAAATAACATTAACACTCATGATTTACATTAATATTTTTATTGCCGTGATTAGTATTTTATATACTAGAGTTTACATAATATCATGATTACTTCTTAATATTGATAATATAACATTGTATTATATATCAAATATAAATATTAGTAATACAAGTATCATTTTCAATATTTGATTATTATATTCTGAATTTTTAATATAATATTATCCCAATTATTATCACTAATTTTTTTATTAGTGATGTAGATAATGATATTAGATGATTACTAACTCAAATAAAAATAAAAATATTCATACTAATAAAATACTAATATTATTAATTTTACTCAGTATCAATATTAATAATATTTTCTACAATCTGCAGGGGAAAATATTCGCTGGGTCTTCTTTCAAACAACGGCAACGGTGATTAATTTCAGCTGTGATAAAAATGACAATAAGTTATTCACTTCATTATTCTAGATTTAATCCCACTAAATGAAATTTTTACCAATACCCGTATCTTTTTGCTGAAATTACATTGGTTTCCCTTCTTGTTTTCCTTTTCTATATTTCCCAACATGCTTTATCTCCTTTCACATTTCTACAGGAACTATATTAGGGGAGAGGGGTCTATAGTGGAGCACCCTAACTTCACGTTTCTTGAAATACTACGTGGAAATTTTAAATCACTACCAATTTTGTACAATAGTTTATTTGGCAACTCATGTGCTTCTATATTTCATTTTAGGGCCACATCATCAAATATGATGCCACATCAACATGCTTTTTGTTGAGGTATCCAAAAAGGCCCCAAAAAAAAGTGAGACATATAGTGGTGCACTAAGGCATGTTTTATTGGTGCGCTGATGTGACATCACATTATATGTCAATTTATGTACTCTATGGATAAAAAGTGTTTTGCAATTGGATGTTAATGTGCTCCATTATGGGGCCCATTAAGGACTACTTTTATCCCCACTATTAGACTCCACTCCACTATGGACCCCTCTCCCCTAATGCATAATTTTATTTTTATTAACTTCCCAAAGTAAAACATTAAATAATTTCTCCATATAACTTTTAAAGCACTCTCATACATGAAGAGAATGTAAATTTTATCACTTGAGTTGCACTTGTTATAGGGTAAACTTGCCACGTACCCAACCCAGTCCTTCCAGGCACCATGTTTGGAAGATTAAGCTTTCTTTTATTTTTCCTTCTTAATTTATTTAGTTTTAATTTCCTATTGGAGTCCACTGGCCACTACTATTTTAATTTAATGTTCCCTTTAATGTTCTATTTCCACCCTAAATCTTTCAGCAGCTCGGTGAGAAAGGAGGGCAGCAGCTAGAAGCAACGTTTGAGAGGTTTACCTTCATGGTATCAGAGCTTGGTATTACTAATATTTTGTGAGCTACACTATTGAAGGTTTACCAGATTTTTCAGCACACCATTGGAGGCACTCAAAGAGAAAAAGAGAAGAGCCAAAAGTCTAATCTTGTTTTTTGTTTGATATATTTTTCTAACCCTTGTGCAGGATTTCTTATCCAAATATTGACAAGTTTTTCAAATTTCAAATTTGTGTAATATATTTTGCATGCACAATTTATTTATTTATTTTTGCATAAAAATTTAAAAATCCATTTTTTTTGCATGTTCAATTTTTTGTAAAAAACATTTTTTTTTTTAAGGGCTCTAACTCTAGTTCAAAAATTATTTTTAGGAAAAAAGTTAATCTGCCTTTTTTTTGCAAATCTGTATATTAGATCTGTAAAAAAAAAATCCATTATAATTTGCATGCATGTTTATTTTTTGCAGTTTTTTAGAAACCCTCAAATAAAGGATTATAGTTAGGTCTTTTAAAAAAAAATCTTTTATTTCTGTATGTTATAATTTGCATATTCAAATTTCTGTAAAAGCAATCAATTTCTATAAATAATTTTTTTTTTTAGGGATCTAACCCTAGTTGCATTTTTAAAAAAAAAAAGGCTAATCTACTTTTTACAAATCTCCAAAAAAAAATTCTCTATATTCTACATATTTGCATCTTTGCATGTTTGAATTTCTGTAAAAAAATCATTTTTTAAGCTCTAACCCTAGTTTAGAGATCTTTTCAAATAAATCAAATAAATCTTTCTTTTTCAAACTTGACACCTTACACAAGTTTTTTTTAAATAATAAATAAATATCTAAAACCCAAATTTTTATGCATACAGTAAATAATTCAAATAAAAAACTATTGCAGCCCTCGCCCCTCTGCTACTTGAACCATGGCTTTTTGTTGTAATCTTGACCCTTGAAAAAGCTGCTAACCCTTGTTACTGCTTCTCCTAAATAATTATACCCTTGTTGTTGCTTCTCAAAACCCTTGGTGCTATTGCTGTCTCAAAACCCTTGCTGCTACTACTGTCTCAAAACCCTTGTTGCTGCTTCTCCTCACAATTCACCTCTCACTTGCCTTTTTTCCCTCCGCTTCTTTTCTTTCAAGTTTTTAAAAGTTTTTTGAATGAAAACACTTAAAAGGAAAAGCCCACCTATATAAAGGGGAGGTAAACGCTCTTTTAAAAAAAAGTTTCATTTTAAATGAAAAATCTTTCCCTCCCACATAGGAGGTAAATCCTTCTAAAAAATGTGTTTTTTCCTTTAAAGCTTAGAATATTTCCACTAAAAGTTTGGAGTCTTAGAGTCTTAAGTTTTTTAAAATCACATTAATATAATTTTTTAGCTTTTAATATTCAATATTAAATTATTAACCTTTTAAAAAAAATAAAAATAATATTATATAACTTTAATACTTTTCTCATGTACTTTTATTCCAAATTTAAATTCACATAAATTTATTAATTTTTTATAATTAATTTTTTTAGTTTATCTTATAATTATTTAATTATATAGTTTTTTTTAGATTGATCATTTTGTAAAAGTAATGCATTTAATTTTCATTTTTTACACAAATAATTAATTCAATCAAAAGGGGAAGTTTTTTTTTTTAAAACAAATATTTACAATAGTTATTGTGAATTTTTTATTACAATCATGTCAACTTTAATCCCTGAAATTAAATTAACTAGTTCTAGCTATCATTCTTGGAAGACTCATATTTGTTTCATTTTTCATTTTAAACTTCTTTTAGATGTAGCTACAGATCCTAAATCTAAACCAGGTTTGTTTGCATCCAAAGATGAAATCAAAAAATGGAATCTCAAAAATGAAGAAGCGCTTGGTCTCATAGCTATCTCCATGTCACCCGAACTTTATGTTCACATTGGGACATGTACAACTACCTATGAAGTATGGGACAAACTCAAAACAATTTATGATAGTACAAATGAATCAAGAAAAAAACAAATTCAAGATCAACTTGAAGATTTGAGGTGTTCTGATTTTAAATCTATGGATGAATTTTTATTGAAATTTGATACTTTAAATACTCAATTGGATGGTTTAGGAGTTAAATTAGATAATCTTAGATTAATATTCTTAAAAAGTATCTTCCTAGACAATTTAAGCAATTCATTACTAATATTCATGCTCAATTAGCTATTCCTTCTTTAGCTACTCAATTAACTTATGATATTTTTCATGATTTATTAAGACAAGAAGAGGCTAAGTTAATTCAGTTTGGTAATCTTAAGTCTAATGAACATGCTTTTTTGTCTAATCATAAGCAAAATTTTAAGTCTAATTCTAAACAACAACATTATAATAATAAACCTCATTATAATAATGGCAATGATCCTAGGAAGAATACTTCTTCTAAGAAACCTCATTGCACTTATTGTAATAAGGATGGTCATTGGAAAAATACTTGTTTTAAAAAGCAAAAAGAGAAAAAGCCTATGAATCAAAATAATCAATAGTTTCATAAGAATGGTAATTAATCTAGACACGACTTTTACATGTAGTTTTAATGTTTCTAAACCTTTTTAATGGGTTATTGATTTAAGTGCATCTCCACATGTTACTTCACATAAAAAGTTTGTTTTTTAAATAACTTCACAAGTACTTTATTATTGGACTTGATCAACCCAATAATAGTGTATTTGTTTTACTCAATTATATTTGGAATATGAAAATGGGATATTCATGTAGTCATGAATGCATGAATATCGTCTTAATGACTTATTTATACTTAATAATCCTTCTCTTCATAGTATGCATTTCCCATTATTCCATCACAATTTTTTTGATATTATTTTTTTTATAACTTAAGGTGGCTTAATTTGTGGCTTGATAAATTATCATTCTCTCTACCTAAGTCTTGATCTATTACAATATTTAAAACAAACCAAGTGTTTCCTTCTCAACTACAATTATGTTATTTTGATAAAGGGAATTTGATATTTTATTGTGTCTCATTAATTTGATATTGTGCCTTATTGGTAAATTTGTCATTTTGATGGATTTATTTCATCTATATATTTTTGAAAATTAATAGCTCATTAGAGTATTTTCCTTCTTGATGGATTTATTCCATCTATATATGTTTTGCAAATTATTCACTTTATCAAGTCTCAATGGAGCCTGTACATATATATTTTACGCGCTAGTCGCATTTGCAGTAATGTTGCATAGGGAGCCCTATCTATAATGAATCATATATTTTATCAAGTCTCATTGGAGTTTTTTTGGGGACCCATGGAAAATATTTCCATCCACATTGATGGTATGCACTTACTTATTTATGTTGAACTTAGATGTATTTTCTTAATTGATGGGGATCAAGTTCTTGAAACTTTTATGTTTCATTATTTTTTTGAAGGCAATATGGTTTTTACACCATTGTTAGGACTATTGATATTGATTTTTTTTACTAAGGCACTATGGTTTTTTTAAAAACCATCTTTAGGACTAATTTTCAAAGTCCTTTATTATTAATCTTGACACAATTTCCCTTTACATTACAACAAATGATGTAGTGAGAGGAAACCTAGAACTATTACTGCTATGTCTAGATATATTGACATTTTATAATTTGGGCTATGCTTTCTTTCTATCTCATGGTTTCATTAGAAGTAAAAATGGTCCAAATTTATATATTAAGCATAGTGAAAATAATATTGTGATTATTATTTTAATTATTAATTTATCACTTCTAGTTCTAACTTTTTTGATTAGTGATGTTAAGTCTACTCAATCAACAATTTCAAATGAGTGATTTGGGCCTATTACATTATTTTGGGTATGCAAATTTGGAAAAAACCTAAAGTGTTGGACTGGTTTCTAGATTTATATCTAAACCAAAACAAACTCATTTTAAAGTTGCAAAAATAATTTTAAGATATGTTAAAGGCACTCTTAATCTTGGTCTCTTTTATGATGCAAATTGTGATTTTTCTTTAAAAGTTATAATGATTCAGATTTAGGAGGTGATCCCAATGATGGGAGATCCACTTTTAGTTGTTATTTCTTTGTTGGATCAGGTACAATCTCATGGAATAGTAAGAAACAACAATCTACTTCTCTTTGTTCTATAGAAGTTGAATATAAAGGTTGTACAAATGCATCTAAGGAAGCATTATGGTTAAGAAGATTACTTGAAGACTTGGGTCTACCTCAAAAGGATCCTACTCCTTTGTATTGTGATAATCAAAGTGATATTGCTTTGGTAAAGAATCCAATTTTTCATGCAAGGACCAAGCACATTTCTCTTCAACATCACTTCATTAGAGAGCAAATTGAAGACAATAAAATTTCTCTTTTGTATTGTAAAGGTGAAGATCAAGTTGCATATATTCTCACCAAAGCTCTTTGTAAAGATAAATTTCTCTTTCATTGTCAAAATCTTGGATTACAACCCATTGAAGGGTTTGATGTAACCTCCCCAAGTAAAGCTTAAGGGGGGATGTTAGAAGATTAATCTTTACTTGGTAAAGGTTGTTCTTTAATTGTAATTATTTATTAACTTGTAGGAATATTCTAAAGGAATCCCTACAAGTCTTTTGTCTTTTTTTGTCATCTCACACATGTGTGAGGATGGCTTATTTTTAATTCCTTTATTAAGGAATATTTGTAACCACCTCCTTAAGAGGTGACACTTTGCACACACATAGATGAATGGTGGCATTCATTGAGTTGGGAGTTACATTCTAACTCCTTCTTCTCACCTCTACTTATTGAGGTGCCTCTCCTCTCATTCTTCAAGACTCATGCAAGAAAGCTAAGGCTGAAGCTCTCTCTCTCTTTGTAGTATTCTTTAGGCATTTTGCCTCCATTCATAATATTGGGGTTTTTTCTTGTTTTTTCCCCTTATCAAATTCTCGTGTCTCTCTTGATTTGGTGGTGCTTGGTTTTGCTACTTCAATCTATTTGGTAATATCTTTCCTTCAAACAATTGCTCATTTATTAGTTCTTTCCATTGCTCTTTTTCTATTTCCTTTCAGACATCAACCAACACCACATGCTTCTGAAATTAGGTACATTTCTATCACAACCTCCTCTAAGCTTTATGTCATATAGACACACCATTGAGCACACAACTAATCCATCATCATGCCAACAACATCTCCCTTGCATGATCAATTCCATCTTACCTCTAATACTCCTTTCACATCAATGAAAATTTTACATTAATTCCAACCTCCTCACTAACAAGATTAGTTCCATCTCTCCTCTTATCCCTCTTTTGACATCAATGACAACAATATGCCAACAAAGAGATATTTAAAAATTAATTTGAAAAAATAAAAGATAAATTTATCATAAAATGTGATCTATAAGATGGAATATAAATTAACAATTAAAAAAATTAAATTAATACTTTTAAAATTATAAATATCAAGATAGGTAGGTTGATCATTTAAAGAATTAACATAATATCAACATAATTTTAAAGTTGCACAAAACCATTGACTATGTTAATTGTAAATTAGTATAGATGTAGGAGGATCGCTATCATTTTTTATTCACCCCCTACATCTATTCAAGTAATATTAAGATTCATTTTTAATAAGGTTGAAATAAAATTACAACAATTCTAATATGTCCCTCATATAATATTTTAGATCTATTTATATATTAGAGACCATTTAAATGCACATCATAAATTATATTAGATATGATAACATGAAAAGAGACATAATAGGAATACTTGTACAATTATGTACTATTGTATGTAGGTTTATGGCATAATTTAATCATTTTGGATGAAAAAAGGTCACAAAAAATTATAATTATAATTATTTTGTTTATTTATTTATTTTTATTGTAGAAAGCGTTAGAGTCACTCAAGGACTCCACCTCTAGGATCACCCGATAACCAAAAAATAACCTTCTACAAGAGAGAAAATAAAAACCATACATGTATAAGAATGGATACAAGATGATAATCAAATATGATCAATATACAATGCACAATACTACTATAGAATGGAATGAAATAAAAATGAGAAAACCTTGGTTATATAGCCAAGGTGAGACATATTATTAGATAGGGGCATGACATGTGTCTTAATCATATGCGATAAGACAACTAACTTAGAAAATATTGAATGAACTAGGAAACGCCAATTAAATGCCAAAAAGATAAGATCTAAGTGAAAACTAAAACTTCTAGAAGGATTCTTAGGAATTAAGTAAAATTAACATGTAAATGGATGACCCCACATTAGTTGGTTACAATTCTAGTGATGAACAAGAATTGTCTAGGTGGGAAAAAAAGGGTTCGCTCGGATGGTCCCCTTCATTCAAACACATAAAGGTGTTCACTTGAACACCAACATTTGAATGAACACCCTTTCCTCATAGGGTTCATTTGAAGTCCCATTGGTTGATTTTTTAATTGATAAAATAATGCGTTTTCTCAAACACCCCATTTGGTCAAACCCATTTTTAATTTTTTTTTTACTGTTGCCCTTTGTTTCAAGTTGTCCATGTCAATTTTTTTAATTATTTTTTATAGGGTTCATTCAAGCATGCCTTCATTCAAACCCAAATTTGTTCAAAGGTGTTCCAAGAGGTTCAAATGAAATAGTATTCATTCAAACCCCCTTATTTTTCCCTTGCCCCCTCCATCTACAATTTTATGTGAATTTTTGGGTTTTGAGGCTTGGGTTGAGATCAAAATGGAATCAACTTGACAAACCCAACTAGGTATGTGTAGGATCATCATGGAAAAAATAGGCCCTTAAGTGGTAAAAAATTTAGAAAAATTAGAGTTATGTAACTTGACGTAAAAATTTGAATAAGTTATCTATATTATTTCAAAAATATGTAAGAATAGAATATGTAGAAAATTGAATGTAGTTCCTAAACTACTAGGTTTATTTTTTTTTTAAAATCTATTTGGTGAAAATTTGAAATTTCAATGCAATAGTACTTAAATTTTAGGGAAAAAATAAGTAGGTGTCTGTCTGACCACCCTAACCACAATAAAATGATAATATTTTTTTATAAGATTTTAGACATAACTAGAGGACTCATCTTCAAATGTGATGCATATTTTTTTGTAATTTTTTTCTAAGTAAATAATTAATTATGATTTTTTTATTACAAATTTTAAAAAATATAAAAACTTGTATGTCTAACCACCTTAACTTGGTCAAAACTTCATGAAATTGAATTTTTATTTTTTTAATCCTATAGTATGTGAATCATAGAATGTGACGCATATTTTGGATTCCAAAAATGTGATACCATCTGAAAGCTATAGATGTTTTTCAATCAGCCTATCAATCAAGAATTTAGTAGTAATTCAAATAGAAAATGAATAATAATTATTTATTAAATTCAAAGTAAAACATAATTTATATTGGTGGAAAACTGAGAATCTCCTTTAAAACCCTTTTCATTTCATCAATTTTGGGTAAAAAAAAAGTCATCAGCCACTTACCCTACAAATACCCATCATATTGCCACTTTTTGGCCCATCATGATCCTGCACATACCAAACTATAGGATTATAGTCCTCAAAATGAGCTCTCCAACAAGTATATTTTTAATATATTTTGGTTTTATTTACATTTTTTTAGTTTAATTAAACATAGGTTTTTAGTGAAAATCAAGTTCTTTGTTCTACACATGTGGAAAAATAGTAGATTACCAAAGAATTCTAAAAAAAATCTATCCAATTAGTATTGATGTCCTTGATCCAACAAAAAAATTGAATTCTGATACATACAAAAAAATGATTCTCCTAATAGTACACCCATGTCTAAATTGTAATTGGTTTGACCTCAAAACTTGATTAAAAAAATATTCAATAAAACATTATGAAACCACATGCATCCTCTAGATATCACAGTTACAAATCTAAATTCTAAAAAATTAGAATTTTATCCTTCATAGAAAAAAGGTTATGGGGTTTATAGTACACATCACTCTTTAAAAATGGTGTTTACTGTTAAAAACTAGTTATCGAAGGAGATGGACAAAGAAATAAAATTTGATTCTATTATTTTTTTAAATATATATTTGGGATCTATAGAAAAAATGTCATAAATCACTAGTTTGCATCATCTTCAAATTCTTCATGGTTCAACAACTATAGGTGTCTAAAAGTGAAGATTTAGTTCAAAATAATCATTTCAATGTCAAGTTTGGCCAAAAAGTGTAACCCACTATTGTGGAATCACCCAAATAGGACTATAAGTGAGCTAGATAGGTAAAAACCTTTTTACACCAACACTGCTCCTTAAGTGCAACTTAGGGAGTAGATTATTATGCAAATGATGCAAAGATGGATCCTATCTACTAGGTCATGTTAGGTACCCATGTACAAACACAATCTCTTGAAAACAAAGAAAAGGAGAAAACCTAGTGGGACAAAAATCTTCCCCAAAAGATAGATGAAAATAAAATGCTCTCAATGAAGAATGAGAAGGAAAAACCTCATATGAGGGAAAAGACCCCCAATAAGAGAGAAGAAGAGAGATCATGCAGCCACCCCTTAATGTAGAATCTTTGTCAATGATACTAGATGGTCAACATTGAATGTTGAGGATGATCCAATACTGTCAAAAAAAATTTATCCCCTTGGGAAGAAACAAAACTATGATGACATGTAGGATTTCTTCCCATTCTTGAAAGGAAGATGTAGGAAGAAGGATGATGTGTGATATATCTAAAATATGCTCAAGGGTCTCCATATTTATGTCAAAAGCTAACACACTCCAAACATGTGTTCTAGGCCATGCTATTAAAGATAAAAATCCATAATATAATAGAGATGAATGTAGAAGACAATCCAAAGATAAAGAAGCCTCCTCTAAATGATATTCAAAAGTATCTACACTCATGTCTAACTATGAACAATGATCATGTAGAGAATGAATAAGAGGGTTGGAATGTTCTCTCATAGCAATTGTAGAAGGATCCTCACCATCAAAGAGAAGATATATGCAATCAATGGTGTCTCCCAAAAATGAAATTTTGGGCTCATCAAATATACCAAAAATTTCTATCAAGTACTCATACCATATAGCCATATCTAGAAGATGATGTATATCTTGTTGCATTGAATCACAAGAGGCCAAAATTGGTACAAAAAAAGAATCATTTCAAATGCAATAAAATATGGAGATGATAAAATTCAAGGCTTAATAATGAGAGCTTATGTGAGAACACACTAAGTTCAAGTAGCCAAAATTCTCCTTGAAATCATGATTCACACTAAAAGTGTGATCAACAATTGAAGGATAAAATCCATCATCAAAATTAATATATATAAAGGTGTATAACCAAGATGCATGATCAACCTTCCTTGTAGAAATAATCTCTACAATCCAAGTCTCTAATGATAATTGAATCAAGAGTGAATTCCATAATCCTCCCCACTCCACCATGGGTAATTTGATAGATGGAAAGAAGATTGTTTAACAAATGAGGTACACACAAAAATTCATTTAAAGTTCCTTCCCTAATAGCAATAGATCCCTTCCCAATTACATTCATGTATGTATTGTTTCCCATCAAAATAGATGATGCAACAAAAGTATCAAAAGAAGAGAAATTAACTTTGAAGATGTCATATGATGAGATGCTCTAAAATCTAGAAGGCATATCCCTAATATAAGACTTGTAGAAGAACAAAATATCTTGTCTTTTTTTGCCTAATGTAGTAACTATACTAGCATGGCCTTTTTTCTTATTAGAATTTTTTTTGAAGAAGTTTCAACTCATAAATTCTGGAAGGTAGATCAATGTGATTCTTTTTAAAATTATGTTTCAATTCATCAATATCTTTCTTATAACAAGAATTTTCATCATGTCCATGCTTCTTGCAATATGAACCAGAAGGCTTCTCCTTCTTAGAAAATTTCTCTTTGGAAGAGGATTTATTCTATGCTTGATATGGATGTTGATTACTCTCTGATTTATTATTTTCTTATCAAAATGTTTTGACTCTTTCACCTGACTAAACAATAATGGCTACCATTTAGGTGACTTTTTGAGACCCATAGAGAGAATATTTTATTTCTCATGTACTAAAATATTAGAAAAATCTGCAAATGAAGGTGTAGTATATGCAGACCCCATAGTTAATCTATGAGTATGAAAGTGAGAAGGAAAAGCTTCATAATCAAGACCAAGTTTTTTCAATGCATTACAGACCAACTGAATTTCCCTTTTATGAATTCCACATGCTTTAAATTTCTCTCTCAGATCATTAACCTTAGTGATGTTGTCCTAGATGTTTTCAAACTTTTTAAGATCAAAGATTATTAGTTCATCATCAATTTAGTAGTATTTTACTTTATTGAACTCACAAGACAACTAGGAGGGGGGTGAATCGGTTCTACATTAAAACTTCAAAACCCTCATAAACATTCATATCCACATAAACTTGTTATCACTTAAACTATTAGAATGATTCAACATGAAAGTAAATAACATAAAATGAAACACAACAACACCATGCACAAAAGAACACCAAATTTACATGGAAAACCAAAGAAGTGAGAAACCATGGTGAGGATTAGCTCACAATATAAAGTAATAGCAACACCAAACACAATAGGCTAAGTATCAGAGGGATCACTTCCTAAAAGAAAGAAGGGCTCATTACTAATGGCTAATTTCCAGATTACAAAAAAAAATAATAAAAGAATGTTATAGTGAGAAATCCATCTCAATGCAATAGAAAATTCCACAACAACATTTCCAACAAATTCACAGTATCTTTGAAGATTGTAGATATCTTTTGATCATTGCTTCCAATAGTCTAACTTATTGAAGATCACAATGCACTTCAAAAATTCACACTTCAAAATTTTACAATTCACATCACTCACATCATACTTCTCTCTACACACATCCTATTAGGGATTGGAGGAAAAAAATATCAATTAAATGTAGAAAAAATATAAAAACACAATAGATTTATAAGACTTAGAAAAATGGACAGCAAAAGAACACCAAGATTCAACATGGTTTACCCAAAACCAAGCTACATCCACCAAAAAGAGGGTCCAATATATATTAAACTTCCATTAAATAACTTTTACAAAGCATGTAGCAACCATTGCAACTTGTAGCAACATTTTTCTCCACGTTATTCCATTGCTGTTTTTACAGAGCCTTTGCTACATGTACCTGCAACACTTCCTATGTGTTTCCAGCCATAAAACTATAAATTTCTGCTAACAATTTTCATCAGTTTTTTCCCTCAAAAATCAGATCTAAGTATTGAAATATGTTCCCACACATATCCCATTAATTACAAATGAAGCATGGCCATTGGTTTTGACTCATGCACCCAATAACATGTTTTTTTTGGGTAGTTACAATAACTATTTACAGTTGTCTTTAAATAAATATTGTAATTGATCATTTCTAGAATTTAATAATTGTTTGTAACTATTATTTTAAATACAAGTGCAGCAAAATATTTAATAAAAAATATTATGAATATTTTATGTCTAAGTCTGATTTGTCTCCATAACACAATAATTTCCCACTTGGAGACTAATCATAACACCGTTGCCCCTACAACTCTCACTCGAAATAAGCACCTTGGACCCTACTATTCTATTTTAATTAAACTCAACCTTGAAGGCCAACTGAAGCTAAAGAGAAGCTCAACTTGTCACTTTTCACCACATTTGTAAACATATCCACTAGATTGTGATATGTATGAATCTTTTTCGGTCTTACCTATTAGTCCTCCAACATCAACCGAATAAAAATGATATCTTAGTTGTATTTTTTTTATTTTCAAGTGCAAGGAAGAATTCTTTGCAAGATGTATAGCACTCTGAATTTCCATAAAAAAGTAACTTTCAGCTTGTTGTTTTCCCAAATCTTCCATGAAAAGTTGCATCCATATCATCTCTTTGCTTTCCTCTGTTGCAGCTACATACTTTGCCTCTGTGGTGGATAAAGCAACCACCTTTTGCAATTGAGAAATCCAACTCACTGTTGTCCCACCAACTATGAATACATAACCTGAGGTACTATGTCTAGTATCAATATCCCCTACCAAATTTGAGTCAACATATCCTTTTAAATTAGTATTAGAGCCCCCAAACATAAATATTTATTGGATGTACCTCTCAAATACTTGAGAATCCATTTTATTGCATTCCAATTCTCAACTCTAGGATTACTCATTTACCTACTAACAACTCCTATGGTATGTGCAATATCTAGTCTCATGCATACCATGGCATACATTAAACTACCTATAGTTGAAGCATATGGTACCTTGGAGATTTTTTCTTCCTCTTCTTGTGTCTTTGGAAACATATCCTTAGTCAATTTGAAATGACTAGGCAAAGGTGTGTTGAAAAATTTTGCATTGTCCATATGAAATCTCTACAACACCTTATCAATATAATCAACCTGAGATATTTTGTTTTTCTTTCCTATCTCTAGTAATTTTCATACCAAGGATTTGTTTTGTTGCTCTCATATCCTTCATAGAAAATGAATTTTCCAACTATTGTTTTAACTCCCTTATGTGATCCATGTTAAACCCCACTACAAGCACATCATCGACATATAGACATACAACAATGTAGCTATCATCATCTAACTTCTTAAAATAAACAAAATGGTTTGAATTACATTGGTTATATCCATGCTCAACCATAAAACTATCAAATTTAATATACCATTATTGAGGTGCTTGCTTCAAGCCATTTAGACTTTTTTTCAATCTACACACTAATTTCTCCTTACTTGTGACCTTAAATCCTTGTGGTTGTTCCATATATATTTCATTTTCCAAATCACCATAGAGAAAGGTTGTTTTAACAACAAGTTGTTCCAAATTCAAATCTTCAATAACCACAATAATTAAAGTAGTACAAATAGAAGTCATTTTAACAACCAGAGAAAATATTTCATCAAAATCAATGCCCTTTTTCTATGCAAATCCCTTTACAACTAACCTGGCTTTAAATCTTTTCTTACCTCAATCTTCCTCTTTCAGCCTATAAACCCATTTGTTTGGTAAAGCCTTTTTATCTGTAGGAAACTTGCATAAATATTCCCAAGTCTTAGTTTTCAACAAGGAGTCCATTTCTTCTTCCATTATGTGCTCCCACTGAACCTTGGAATCCACTTGCATAGCTTCATCATAACATTCTACTTCACTAGCATAAGTTAATAAAATAGAATAAAAAGAGGGAGAAAATATTTTCGGAGGTCTACGTAGATCCTTGAAGATCGTCTAACATTCATAGGAGTTTGTGATATTTTTTGTTGTTGTTGTTGTGGAGCATGATGAACCACTGGAACATCATTGTTCAGAGTGTCATCCAACACATATAATAATTTTTTTCTTCTCATGCTGCTTCAATTGATCTTTGTACAACACTTTCTCATTGAATATGACATCCTTGCTTCTCAATGATACCAAGTTTCCACAACCCATAATGATAACTTCTTAGTTCATTTTTGGATTCAGTTGTGTGAAATATTTTTGCATCAACATTTTGGATCACACTCCATGATCCATCATCAGGATGAAAGAGGGCATAAGGAGAAAAATGAGTAGTTGCAGACCCAAGATTGCATAAAAAGAAGGCAAGAGGGAGGAGAGAGAAAAGGTGGCACAAGAACCAAGGCACCAAGAAAAGAAAGATTGAAGGAAAATAAAGAAGGAAGAAAGAAAAAATAAATTTATAATAAATAAAAAGACAAAAAATAACAAAAAGGCTAAAAAAAAGCTAACCAAATAAAAAGATATAACCACTAAGCTATGTGAGTACATAACTAAGTAATTATATAAGAAGAAAACAAGACAATAGAATTCAAAGAGAAACCCAAAAATAAATAAAGAGAGAACTCCAAACACCCAAAAATTATGAATAGAGATTAATAAAAAGATCCTAAAATTATAACAAAGAACCACATAAAGCAACAAAGGAAATCAAATTAGAAACCAAGAAATCAACTAAGCAGTTATCTAGAAATCAACTATATTTCACACAATTGAATCCAGAAATCAACTAAGCAGTTATCCTTGCTTCTCACAATTTTTTGATTTTCAAAATCCCAAAGCCTATAACCAAATTCATCAATGCCATATCCAAAAAATATACATTTATTTGATTTAGCTTCTAGCTTGGTTCTATTTTCAAAATATACATGTGCAAATGCTTCACAATCAAAGGTTTTGAGAAAAGAATAGCTCAACTTCTTACCCGTCCATGCTTCCTCTAGAATACTACAACCCAAAGGATTAGAAAGACCTCTATTCATTAAATAAATAGCAGTGTTTACAACCTCTACCCACATGTTTAAAGGCAACCCAACATGCAATCTCATAGTCCGTGCACACTCCATTATTGTTCTATTCATGCACTCAACCATTCCATTTTCCTGTGGAGTCCTTGGAATCATTTTTTTCTTACACATTCCATTAGAGGAACAATATTATTCAAAATATTTGCTGCAATTCTCACCACCATTATCAAATCGGAGACATCTTAACTTCTTACTTGTCTCATTCTCAACCAAGCTGCTCCATTTTTTTAAAGTTTCAAACACATCATATTTCTTCCTAAGGAAATAAATCCCAACTTTCCTAGTTGCATCATCTATGAATTTAATATAATACTGAGATCCACTGAGTGAAGATACTTGACATTGTCCCCATACATCTGTATGCACAAGCTCCAATTTCTCATCTTTCTTTTGCTTCCAATCCTTGAGAAAACTAACTCTTTTTTTTCCATACACAAAAATTTCACATAAATTCATGTATTAATACATTTTAGACCTAGTAGAACATTCTTTAAATGAAGTAATTTCATACCTTTTGCACTCATATGCCCAATTCTATTATGCCACAATGTTGATTTAGAACCCACAACAATTGTCTAATTTTATGCTTGCTGAACTGCAACAATTGTTCCTGAACATTGAATTTTCTCTGCAACAACTAAAGTAGAAGGAACAATATGACTTGTGCAAAGATATAAGGTGCCTACTTTCACACCTTTTTCTACCACTAAGGCACCTGTGAATGTTGAAAACTGAAAAGCTGATTTAATCTATAAACCCAAATCAAAATTTTAGCATAACATCAATGAAGCCTTTCTTAAATGAAAGCACATGAAAAAAATGTAAACTAAACTATGCAAACCAAAAACACATGCATTCAAAAGAAAACTAACTCCATTTTTCTCCTATTCACCAAGATCTTGATTTATGCCTTTGGTTCTCTCATACTTTCACAAGCACAAGTGCAACAAGAGGCTATAGTGAATGGAAGAGAGAATTGTATGATCAAAATTGAATATCCCAATTAAAGATTTTTTTTGGTGAGAAGAGGGGGTTTATATAGATTTCCTCAAGGGGTAGATTGAAGTTGCATGAGAGATGCGAGATTAAAGAGTGAAGTAGAGAAATGCATATTTATCCCATATTGCTTAATCAAATGAAATTGATTGAAATGAGAGAGATAAATGAATGGATTTACGACATGATGTAGGTTTAGGAGTTTAGAATAAAGTGCATTTTCAAATTAATGGATGAATGATTAAATAATTTCATGTATTGAAATGATTTAATATGAATGGATATTTTAATGATTAATGCAAATGGAGTGATATGAAATGGATAAATGACTGACTGTGCAAATGGATAAATGCTTATAATATGTTAATGATTTAAGTGAATTAATGAATGAATAGAAGAAAGTATAATTAAATGAATTAATTAATATATAATAATATCCATTTAATTAATAGATGAAAACTAGGATGATTGTGAGGAAAAATTCTGAGTGTCTACATTTTTCCCCTCTTTGAGACAATGCAGCCTGTCCCATTGTTTCAAAGAAAATGATATGCCCCATTGTAAGGAAGAATGACGAGGAGGTAGAGGTTTTCCCCCTCGAGAGGGCATATGGGTTCAAAGAAAATGAGTGTGCTCTTGAAATGGATGAGAGGACTAGAAGATGAAGGACAAAAATGATAGAGGAAAATAGATAAGGATGATGAAGAAAAGATGAAATGATATATGAAAAAGAGGTATGAAGGAGAGGAAGGTGATGAATCCTGTTGTGCTTTATCATCATAGAGCGGTAAAATATGAAAAATGGACAATAAATACCATGGTATGATATAGAACAAGGTGTGTAAGGTTATCCATCTATAAAAAAGATAGACATAGATAAGGAGTGTCCTAACTCATACTTAGGGAAAATTTTCCCCAGTATTTTTGTCAAGACAAACCATAGACAACACTCAAATAAAATACAAGTCATGAGACATCATTTCTCCTCTAAATCCTTTGTGGGACATACTCAAGGTGGCTAGTAACATGACCAAAAAAATATAAAAGATAAGAAAAAATAGACCAATAAGGTTAATAACAATTCATATTATTTTCCAATAAGTGTTTTCCAATGTGTTAAGGGACAAAGTGAGTGACAGGTGGATTGTTTTGACAAGACATAGTTTTAGGAGAAGAAACACATCGTATAAGACGTCAAGTCTTGTTTTGATCATGCAACTACCTATATAAGGTAAATGACAAAGTGTGATAGTGACAAGGTCTAGTTTCAAGGACACATCCTATATAAGACCATTGGTGTGATCAATTTGACTGGTTTGACTCATTTGAAAAATGACCGATTTGACTTGGAGACTTGTTGGCTTGCTTTTCATGTTGATTCAAGATTTGTGTTTGAGGTTTAGATGATGATGTCACGTCTGAGTTGACATTGTCCAATTTATTTTGACTGAACCAATGAACCCTAAAAGATTGACCTAGGGGGCCTCGTGGGCTAATCAACAGATGGGATTTCCTACGTAGCAATGTGTAGAGACCTCGTAGTTCGACATAATCCTTGACTTTGTTTCAATAAAAATGGACCGAGTCATGATTTTATTTGACAACACCTAAAGGACTAACCTAATACCTTGGGGGCACATTAAAAAATGGCCTTACCTATGTCCAGTCATAGAGGCAATATAGTTTGACAATGACAATGACTAACATGACTAACTTTGACTTTGTTTTTGGGATTTTTTGAAAGTTATTTGAATGTTTTTTTGGGTTTTGACATGTTTTGATATTTTTTGGATTTTGAAGTTTTATGATGTTTTTTGGATTTTGTTGATTTATGATTTTTTTCTTTTTTGGATTTTGTGGATATTTGATTTTTTTGGAGTTTTGTTGTTTTATGATTTTTTGTCTTTTGAAATGTTTTGATTTTTTTTTTGTGTTTTTGGAATATTTGATTTTTGTTTTTTAAAATGTTTTGATATCCAATGAAAAGTGTAGAATCCAATGAAGCCTGATGTTAGCAAATTTCCCCTAGTCGGGTATAAGACTAACCATTAGGGATGGGGTGGGACAGGGATTTATTATGGATGGAAGATAGAGGAAAGGGCAGAAGATGTCAACTGCTTGGAAGTCATGATAAAGAATACAAGGCCTATCGATGGATGTCAAATGGGAGATGATGGAAGGTACATGTGTTAGTATGGATTAGGATGAAGGACCAAATAGAGTGATAGTAGATGACAAAGCAAAGGCTTACTACACATGGCGCATGTTTTATAGGTTTTCACCATGGTACTTATCCAAAGCGCCACTGACATGGTTTTCACTATTGGACAAAAAATTTCTTTCCTAATTTATTTATTTATTTATTTTGGTGTCACCAAGACACCTATTTGCTAGGTTTTCATTAAGAAGACAATTTTTTCCTTTATTTTTTGTGTTTTTTTCAAGACTTTTTCTCATTTTTTGTATTTTTTTAGGACTTTTTCTCATTTTTTGTATTTTTTTAGTACATTTTCCTAGCTCTCTGAAGCTAGGTATAGAAATTGCGTAGGTTTAAGGTGTTGATAGGCTTAGAAAAAGGTTCCCCTTTAGGTGTGGATAATTGATAAGCACTAGAACCAAAATTTGTTATGACATATGGACCTAGCTAGTTAGGCTCAAATTTATCAGGTTTCTCACGTTCTACTTGAGTTTTCGAATTTTGCATCAACACTAAGTCACTAATGTCAAAATGTCTAACCAAAACCCTTTTGTTGTAGCCGTGGAAAAGATGGTTTTGGTATGCCTGCAGATGAGTCAAGGCCTTCTATCTATGTTCATCAAGCAACTCTAATTCATGTAGTCAGGATATATAGTACTCCTCATCATTAATGAGCCCTTTCAGGGAGACCCGTAGGGAGGGTACTTAAACCTCTATAGGAAGGATAGCCTTCATACCAAAGACTAGGGAGAATGGAGTGGCACTGACCATGGGTGTGCAAATGCTTGTACTATACAACCATAGGACAGGGTTAAGCTAAATGTCCTAGTCATGACCATTGCCATTAACATTATTTTTAATAATTTTGATTATGGCCTTAATAGACACCTCAACTTGGTTGTTACCTTGTAGGTAATATGGTGTGGAAAAGTGGTATTGGATGTGGAACTTATCACATAACTCATAAATATCTTGATTTTTGTAGGGACAACTGTTATTAGTGATGATGGATTGTGGGATGCCATATCGGCATATGATGCAATTGAGGATGAACTTGGAGATTTGTTTACCAGTTATGTATGTTAGGGGAATGGCTTCAATCCATTTCATGAAATATTCAGTTGCAGTGATAATGAATTTTTGGCCATTAGATGATGTGGGATGAATTTTCCCTATGAGGTCAAGTCCCCATTGTTAAGGGTCATGGTGAAGTGACCGACTATAGCTCCTATACAAGTATGTGGATGAGGTCGCTATGTATTTGGCACTATTGAAATTTCTTCACAAAGTGGTAGGAATCTTGCTCCATTATAGGCTAGTAATATCCCAGTTGCATGATCATTTTAGCTAGATTTAGACCACTAGAATGGGATCCACATATACCTTCATGTACTTTGCATAAGGTAGTTTGTGCTTCGTTAGTGTCAAGAAATCTAAGTAAGGTATTGTCTAGGCCACCTTTATATAGGGTGTCACCAATGATTGAGTAGTAAGTGGCTTTGCAAAGGAAGGACTTCTATTGGTTACTAGATAGGTCAAGGGTAATGTCTAGGAATGTAGATAGTCATAAATGGTCTAATTCCATGGGGAATTAAGACCCACAAGTTCTCACACCATCTCAAATTCAGGGACATCAAAGTTGGGGACCAAACACTATTCAACTAAGAACTCATGTTGTGACATATTGTTGGGAATATCCAAGAGAGATCCAATGGTGGCCATGGTGTCAACTTCTTTGTTTTGAATCCATGGGATCTAGCTATAGAAACTTAAAAATGACCTAGACCTACAAGCTCTATTTTACCACTTTTGTTCTAGCATAATTATGACATCTTAATTATGTCCTTGGTCCACATTCAACTATTAATTAAATAATACATTATTATTTAATTAATTCATGTCTCTTATGTTCTTCATAATTATTAAATAAATAAATTTTATTTATTTATTCAATACGTCACTAAAGGTCTATTGTCCTCTTACAATTAAATAAATTTCTTAATTTATTTAATTACCTTTATTTATTTATTCTTCCTGATTATTAAATAAATAAATTTTACTTATTTATTTAATATGTCACTAATTCTCATAATTAAATGAATTTATTAATTTATTTAATTATTGGTAATATCCTCTAAATTAAATGAATATCTTTAATTATTTAATTGTCAAATTTAACATTTCCTTCATTTTAAATAAATGAAATTATTTAAAATGATATCACATTCTTGACTATCAGTTCATTTTGGTAAATAATCTAAAAATTGATTATTTATTGTCACACAAAATCCATATTTTGAATTTATTTAATTCAAAAATGGTAATCTTCTTCCAAAAATCAAGTAATTGAGCAAATTCTTGATTTTTCAAATTTGTTTTTCAGTTCAACCTTTATCCTCTTGATTTTTTGAATCTTACAAATCAAGCGGTCTTTATCTTCTTGATTTTCAAAAATCTTTCTCTTTTACTAATTATCACATTTATTCTCGACCATCAATTTCATTTTCTCAAATGACATCTTGACCACTCATTTAATAATTTTTTCCTAACCCTAATTAGGGATTGTCACATGAAATCTTGTCCACTGATTTTAGGCTTTATTAACTTTCAATCTTGTCCATCTGTCCAAAATTGCATTTTCTATAAAATGCCAATTTGCTCATATTTTTGGCACCACTTCATTTTGATAGAAATTTTTGTGCTTAGTATTTACTTTGCACTTAGCTTGTTTAATTGAATTTTATTACTTGTCATAGGCATAGTCATTTTTCATAGTCTTTATTTTGTCATTCAAATCCTTCAAAACTTGCATAGGGCTTGGTCATAATCATTTGCTCGCACACACAAATCTGAGGGCAATAATCATATGTTGCAAGCTAGAAGGTGCTATGGAGGTGAATCATGGAAGCTTCAACTAGTAACAAACACATTGTCGTACAGTTTTCATGATTTTTTTTTGTAGGTACAGGTAAATGCACGTTGGCAGAATTTTTGATAAGGAGTTATGCACAACATTTCCACTTTCAACAAACCCTGGAGTCACAACAAAGTCACAATTCACATAAAGATACGTTTTTCGAAGACTAAAAATCAAAGAAACTCCTAACAAGTGTTTTTGTAGATTCGAGTGTCCAAGATTTATTTCAAAAAATATTGTCTATTATTTTTAAATTAGAGAATACTTCTTTTGGTGCACATAAAATGAACATGTTTTCAATTCTATCTGATTGTGTTTGAAAGTGGTAGGCAAATATGCTCTCACCCTGCGCAAACTAGGTGATTAGAAAGCTAGACCCACTTTGTCCCTATGTAACCTTGATGCATTAACTGAAGTATCCTCTCCCCTTGCACAGTTATGCAATTTTGGGTGTAAGAGAAATGATTATTGCCTCTAGAAATTGGGCCTACCAGGGGATTTCATCACCTCTAGGTGACTCAAACTGGCAATGGAGCTAAAGCCAAACTACCCCCAACCAGTATATAAATGTGAATCTTAAGGGAAAACCTAAAATTATGAGTGCAGATGTGTCATATGGACCAAGTAGTACCCCCCAAAATCATGTTGAGCTTAACATCCTTAGGCTGGAGTGCCTCCTAAATGAAGCTTAATCTTGTGCCCCACGTATGGCCACTCGAATGGGGGTCTCGAATTAACCATTGTTTAGTAGCCAAAAACATTCTATTTGCTAGCACAACACTAGTCGGTGTGAAGGCATCCACATCTTTGCAGTCTATAGTAGAGGCGATCAATCTACCATGGGAGTTTCATGGGGTTTGGAAGCTTGGTTGGCTTGAGAAGAGAGTGCACTGTAAGGGGGAGCCCATGTAGCCAAGCTTTTGAATTCACACGCTACTGATATGTGGTTGGGGAAACCCACATGGAATCTAGCAAATATTGTCTTGGCTTTGTTAGAACTATAAAAGTCTCATGATTTTTACATATCTTTCATCCCCTGGAGTCTCCATATGAGTCTTACCTTTGGCACATTTTCCTCATTTCCTAACATTTTGGCGTATTTTTATCCCATAAATCAAACGGGTCATGCATTTTTCATATTACAGTTCCTATTGGCATAGGTCCATGATTGTCTCCCCAACCCATGTTGTTTTTATGCTAACATATGTGTGCTATAGGTCTGTTGGCAGGACTCCTTTGATGTTTCAGCGACTATGGAGGAACTTATCGGCAAGAGTTTTTCCATCGATGAAACGTCTTGGCGAATGACCTTCGGTCTCGCCAATATTACACATGAGGCTCGTCGATGAGAGACTTTTCCTTCAGTGCATGTCATAGCAAATACACATTGTCTTGCTAACCGGTGGTAGGAGGATGCATATCAGTGTAGGTTGGAGTTGTCGATATGACGTCTCGGCGAGTGACCTTCGGTCTCACCGACACTTCGTATGGTCTTCTCTTCGGCCAAACATAATGTCTTCGGTGTATGTCATAGCAATGTGCACATGTCTTACTGACGAAGCATATGGGTTCTTTTGAGTGGCTTTCGGTGTGAGTATTGCTCTCTCTTGGCGATCAAGGGTTATCTCGTGATGAATTTCAGTAAAGCAAAGGGTACTCTACATGAGGTCTCCCCGAAATTGATGTGTCTCGCCGATACCCAGAATGAAGATTATATCTCTGTGAGAGTGCGCTCTTGTCTTGGTGACTTGGAATTGATAAAGGACTTTCAGCATGACATATGGTTTCGATATGTTGTTTCCTTGATATCACAGTGTTACAATGAAGGAACATAAGAATACTCAAGGACTTTGGTGTAACGACCAGAATGTTATAGCGATGTATCGGAGGCAAAAGGGACTTTCGGTGAAACATAATGCGCTCTGTGAGACACCTCCCCGATATCATGAAGTCACATCGACATGCGAGGGGTAAAGGCACTCTCGAGGAAACATAAATTGATCTACAAGATATCTCCTTGACTCAGACGTGTCACGGCAAAGGCGAATAGACCGCAGAGCAATTAATGATTAAATTGCCTTCGACATGGCTGTTGGATTGTCTCGCCGACTGTTTCATTGATGGATGACAAAAATTTAAACACTGTGGCCAACATGTATTTGTTTGATTACCATTGCAGGTCAAACTGATTTGAGCCTGAATTCTGTGGAGGGCCGACGTGAAATTTTAATATGTTTTATTTTCTCATGCTGGTGTATAAATAGGCATTTTGTAATTTTAAAATCATGATGAGCTATTAGATTTTGATACATAGCCAGTAGGAATAGTTGAATAAAATTATCAGATCAGAGACTATTGTTGCATGATTTCAGAATGGAGGTATTTATGGAAATTAGTTGATGTTGCTACATTTTTCTGGTGTCAATTTTCTATTGAATTAAATAAAATACTGCTAAGTTGTCTCCAAGATTGATGCTTTCTGGTTGTTTAAATTGACATAACAAGTTTATGTTCAGTTTATCAATGCACAATTGCTATATATGTGTGATTAATCAATTGGTTCTTTCAAGTAAAGACTAAATCCTTTTAGTTGATCACAATAATCAAAAAAATTTAATTGGATTATTAAAGTAGAGCTTAGTAGCTACAAAATTGCATGTTTATACAAGTTGTAAAAATAATATATGCTAGATAATTTGAGTTTTATCCAGAGAGATGCTATTCATCTTGATTTCATTTTTGACTCTGCATACCCAACAAGGCACTTGTCTCTGCACTTCATCATTTTGAACTCATTCAGTTTCTTTATATCTGTTAATTAAGAATTTTAGGATTTAGATCAGAGGATTGTTATTGCTATCAAGTTTGGTTTCATTTGTTCACTTCCATCTGCCATTGTGGAAAAATCATTGTGCAAGGAAGATAATCATAAGTTAAGTCTGCTTCATTCATATTGGTACACCCCCCTAGGATCAACAACACCTGAAGAGTAGAAGGTTGAGTTCTCTTGACCTTGTATGTTACCCTAAAACATATCAAGAGATTGGAAGCCTCTTTAGGTATCTTTACCTTCATTTTTGAGAGCTAAAAAATTGGTGACTCTATTGGGGATACATTCAAAATCAAGGCCTTAATTATAGAGTCAGGAACTTTATACAGACTCTACTTGGAATAAGAAATATCAAGTATTTTCTCACTTTTGACAAAGGTGAGTGGCGAATCTGACATAAATTTTGCTGTTGTTCAAACATGAATGGAAGAAGATCTAAATACAGGGGAGGTCATACTGGAGCTCTTGCTGGTAGCAGTAAGTGGACACACAAAGATGACAAAGTTGATAAGGGAAAAGGGATAAGTGAGAATATGTTTCTAACAGATAAAGACAAAGTATCAAGAGCACATTGTGAAGCAAATGATCACTATGATACATGAAGAAACAATTTGAGTGCAGAGCCTTGTACTCCAGAAGATCAAATAAATCCTTTATTTTTTCTTGATCCTTAGAAACAGGTTGAGTTTAGAGCTAAACTGGAAGTTGAACGAATCCGAATTTAGCATGAATATGATCAGAAAATGGAAGGTAACCAAAATTACTTTATTGATCATAAGCTTCCTAAGGAAGTGAAAGCATAGTTTGAATCACAGAGGAAGGAGATAGAGGATCTAAAGGCCGAATTGTAGAAAGTACAAATCACTGTTCAGATATCTAACTCCCCCCCGAAGTATGTACCACCTCATAAACAGGGTAATCAGGGTGTAGGGCCTTCAAATCCACCCTTGTCTCCTCACCATCAGATAGGGAATCACCATAAATAGCAGAATCTTCCACCACATATTCCCTCACAACATACAAATATGCATCCACCTCCTAGTTAGCATTACATCCCACAACATAATGCATAGTACAATAAGCCCATGTACCAGCAACAATTTCCACCTATTCCTCCTCCCCCTCACCAGCATACAACAATGATCAGGCAGTTTGATTTAGTAGGTTTGTAGTTGTACCCTTACCCTATGGATGGCAGTTGGAGGGGTATGGTGCCCAAATTCATAGGAAGTAATGCAATCACTACTAAAGAACACTTGAGGAGTTTCAATGTTTTCATCCAAGACATCGATGTGCCATAGGAAGATTTACACATGATGTTGTTTATGATGTCACTCATTGAAGATGCTAGGGATTGGTTCAACAGCTTGCCAACATTCTCAATCAATTCTCTTCAACTATTCCAGGACCGATTCTTGGAGCAATATGGGAATCTAAATGCACCAGATGCAGCTCTTCATGAATTGATGCGAATTCAAAAAAATCAGAATGATTCAATTTATGATTTCAATCGAAGATTCAACAAGTTGCAGACTAAGGTATCTCCTGGATCAAGGCTGCCAAATTTTGTAGCATTTAGTGTTTATTTAAATGCATTTGATCCTAAAACAGGGTATGAACTAAGAAATAGATTTCCAAGAGATTTGGCTAAGGCACATAGAATAGCACTAACAATTGAAAACAACAGGAAGGCTGCTGGTATAATTAGGAAAAGAGACAACCCTAGGGTTCCTCAACAAAGTAACAATTACCAGTATAGACAAGAGAATACATACAAAAATGAGAACAAAAATGAGAGGCTGAGGTTGCATGATATGCCTTATAATACAGACTAGAAGGATGGAAAACCTATAATAGCTAGGCTAAGAAATAAAGAGACTCCTAATCCATTGAAAAAGAAGGGAACTTACATGGTGAGTAATAATTACTTTTGTGAAGCTTGTGATAAACCACATTCTCCAGACTATTTTATTGTAGCTCAAAGGATGCAAGAAGAGGAAATGTTGATGGAAAACAATGGAGAAGATCACAAGGTTTATTTGACTTCAAATGCTTTTTACCATGCTAGGGAAGGATACTCATCTTTAGAGGATGAGGGCTACAAATATGATGTTTCAACTCAAAAATACAATGTCCATATGGCTGAACAACAAATCTTTTCTGATTCTAAAGAGGATTACACTAAGCCACATTCTGTTGAGGTGCCTGCTCCATGCAGTATGAGGAGACTCACTAAAGATGAAATAGAAAGAATAACTATTGTTGCAGTTGAGGAAGCAAGAAGTAAATACTGGTTGAGAAACATAAAAGTAAATGATGTAGAAGGAATCCTTGGGGGAATTTTTATGAAAGATCAAAAGGCAACACAAGGAACTGAGAAAAAGCCAGAAAATAAACAGCCTAGTAAAAATGAAGAGAAGCCTGTCCAAAAGTAGAAAGTTGAAGAATTACACAAGGAGATGCAAAATTCTGATCAGCCTAGCAAAAAAGAAAAAGAAGAAAACAAAGGAAAAACGCTAGAACTGAAGAAGATTGTTAAGTTGGAGAACTCCTCTTTTGACTTCACACAGGCATTATCTCAAGTAAAAATGTCTATTCCACTACTCAAATTGATGAAAATTAAGGAGTACAGAGATAATGTTGTTCAATTAATAATGAATGAAAATGAAAAACATGTAAATTCTGAAAGCAAAGTAGCTAGTTAGGCAGTCAATAGGTAGGAGAAAGTAAAAATCCCAGAGGTCTACTTGAGTGATGTATTAACAACTCCCCCTCAAGTTGATCCTTTCTTTACTACATTGCTTATAAATAACAAACTGTTGAGAAATTGCATGATAGACTCTGGTGCTACTATAAATATCATGCCATTAGGAGTCATGAAGCAGCTTGGCATGTGGGTTGATACATGTGAAGGAAAGTGCTATGCAATGGATAACAAACCTATTCCTGTGGTAGGCATTATGAGAGGTGTTGAAGTCAAATTGGATACTTATCCACATGTGGCTTATAATATAGATATAACAGTGATTGATACTCCTCCTCAGTTTGGGATGCTTCTATCAAGACAATGGACAACAACAGTTGGAGGAAATGTCCAGTTTGATTTATCTTATGCTACTATTCCAGTGAATGGTCAAGAAGTGAAATTGTATGGGGAGCCAAGAATGAACCAACTTGTTGATTGTGTTCCTCAAGATTAGATCAATTATTTTTATGATGTTGATCTTGGAAGTTTTAAGATTGAATCAGCCCAACCATAATTAACTAATAGCGATCCAATTGAAAAGCATGTGGCACAAAGCTGCAATGAAGTGTGGAAGATGTATTTTGATGGAGCATGCAACCAAGAAGGTAATGGCACTGGGATTGTTTGTGTTTCACCTGAAGGTATTACATTTAAATATTTATTTTTGTTGGCATTTGAATGTACAAATAATGTGGCAGAATATGAAGCTTTACTGACAGGCTTGAACATAGCTGTGAAACACAAGATTAAATTACTGGCTGTTCTTGGGGATTATGAGTTGGTTGTTTCACAAATTAAGACGAAGTATGCAGCAAAGCACAAAAGATTGAAACAATATAGGAATGTTGTATGGGACATAATTGAGTTGTTTGATACATTTTCAATTGAGTGGATTGACAAATCAAAGAACATAATGGCTGATTTTTTAGCAAATGTGGCACTGAAAAGAGATGATATCACATTGGATGGGGTATCACAGATTGAGTTCAAGACAAGACCTATTGTTCCTGATAATATTTATAGTTGGTAGGTCTTCAATGATGATGTTGATCTTTTGAAATTCCTCAATTGTATAGATCAATATGAAGCACATGAAATTGACTTCAATGCTTTTGTTGAAGAAGTGGATGGGAAGCAAATAGTGTTTGGAAAGGAGATCTTGCAGCTCAAAAAAAAAAAGCTTCCTAGAGGTTTAGTGGCATTAGAGAGGCTGTATGATGGAAATGATTGGTCTCTCATGAGGAAAATACCAGTCAAAAGGGAAAATATTGAAGAAATTAATTTAGGGACTGATATGGAACCAAGAAAGGTATACATTGGAAAGAAGATAAGCCCTACAATTAGAAGAATGTTGATAGAGTTGCTGAGAAAGTATAAGCATGTGTTTGCTTGGTCTTATGAAGATCTAAAAGTATACAGGAAGGATTTATTTCAGCATGAAATACCATTGAAGCCAGGTCCTAAGCCATTCAGAAAAAAGCAAAGACCCATAAATCCAACATTGGAACCTAAAATACAAGAAGAATTGATGAAGCTCGGAGATGGAGGAATCATTAAACCAATCAGGTACTCAACATGGGTCTAAAATATGGTCCCTATAAGGATGAAAAATGGAGACATCAGATTATGTGTGGACTTTAGGAATCTGAATATGGCATCTCTCAAGGACAATTATCCTTTACCCAATATGGAGGCTATATTGCATAAGGTAACAGGATGTGAGCTGTTGTCAATGATGGATGGTTTTTCAGGATACAACTAGGTCAAGGTTAAAGAAGTTGAGCAATATAAAACAACATTTACAACTCCTTGGGGAACGTATGTATACATAAGAATTCCATTTGGTCTTACTAATGCTAGAGCAACCTTCCAAAGAGCTATGGATGTGGAATTTTCACATTTAAATAATGCTATCATGGTGGTGTACCAAGATGACTTGACTGCTTATTCGAAGAAGGCTGAAGATCATGTACAACATCTGGAAAAGGTATTTATTAAAGCCCTAGAATACGGTATCAGCTTAAATCCTAAGAAGTGTCATTTTGCAGTCACAGAAGGTAAGCTTTTAGGACATATTGTTTCAAAAGAAGGTGTTAGAATAGATCTTGAGAGGGTTGAAGCTATTGATACAATTCTTGTTCCAAAAATTGTCAAGGCTATATAGTCATTCTTTGGACAGATTAATTTTGTTGGGAGATTTGTTTCTAACTTTGTTGAGATCATTAAGCCCATATCAAAAATGTTAAAGAAGGGACAAAAAATGGACTGGATTGCAAAAGCTTTAGATGCTTTTATATCTATCAAAAGGGCCATCAAGGAGGCTCTTGTTCTTAAATCTCCAAATTTTACAAGGCCTTTTCATATTTTTTCATTTGCTTCAATGCAAACAATTGTTGTTGTTATGTTACAGAAGAATGATGATGGCCATGAGTAGCCTGTGTCTTTTTTCAGTAAATCATTACAAGGGTCTAAATTGAAGTATGACATAATGGAAAAATAGGCTTTTGCATTAGTAAAGGCCACAAAAGCTTTCAGGCCATATCTTGTTGGAGCAAAGGTGATTGCTTATGTCCCTCATGTAGCTGTCAAGGATATCTTGACACAGTCTGAAGTAACAGGAAATAGATGCAGATGGATTAACAAGATTCAAGAGTTTGATATGGAGATACAGATCACTAAGCTAGTGAGAGGTTAGGGCTTGGCTAGGCTGATGGTAGAATCGAATATTGAAACAAGTCAAGTCTGTAATGTAGAAGAAGGGACTATAGTTGCAAGCATCGAGCAAACTCCTTGGTATACTGATATTATGCATTACCTTAAGTACATGAAATTTCTAGAGGGATTAAGTGACAGCCAAAAAAGAACCTTGAAGTTGCAGGCATCAAAATATGTTTTCATGGATGGAGATCTGTTTTGGAAGAACAAGGATGGTATATTGTTGTTATGTCTAGATGAGTTTCAAGCCAAGCATGTTTTAAGTGAAATGCATGGAGTGTGTGGAGGACATTTACTCAGCAAAGACAACTGCACACAAAATTCTCAGGGCAGGTTACTACTGGCCTAAGGTTTTTAATGATTCTTTCACACATGTAAGAAAATGTGAAGCTTTCCAGAAGTTCTCTGGAAAACTGAAGTATCAAGGAGCTTTACCACTTCGACCCTTGTAGGCTGATCCCCCTTTTCATCAGTGGGGAGTTGATTTCATTGGAGAGATACAAGAAAAATCAAGTGGAGGATACAAGTGGATATTGGCTTTCACTGATTATTTTACCAAATGGGTAGAAGCAATCCCAACTAAACAGGCTACAAGCAAAGTGGTGACAAATTTCTTGATGGACAACATTATCACCAAATTTGGTACACCACTGAGATTAATCACAGACAATGGGATGTGTTTCATGTCAGATGAGTTCAGAGGCTTCTGTGATACATATGGCATTATTATTTCTTATGCAGCTCCTTATCATCCACAAGCTAATGGTTAAGCAGAGTCTAGCAATAAGAGTCTTTTAAAGATTATAAGGAGGATGCTAGGACAAAACAAGAAGGCTTGGGATTCAAAATTGAAACTGGCTATATGGGCTGATAGGATTACTGTTAAAAAAGCAATTGGAAAATCTCCATTTGAATTGGTTTATGGAGTATAGGCCAGGATGCCTTTGCAGAATTTGTTTCCAGTCTATAGGTTTGTCCTTCAGGAAGATTTGGTTGTTCCTGAACCTATGGAGGAAAGGATGGAGCAACTAGATGAACTTGATGAAATTAGGAGGGTTGCTCAAAATCAAAATGGGAAGTTACAGACATAGATGAAGTATCTATTTGACAAGAAGGCAAATGATAGAAAATTTGAAGAAAATGATTTGGTGTTGATGTGGAATGCAAGGTGTCAGGAGAAAGGTAAACATGGTAAATTTGAAGCTTTGTGGCTGGGACCTTTTGTTGTTGTTGGAAAGAAAGGTGAAAATTCATACTATCTATAGAATATGGCTGGTGAAGGTCAGGAATTTCCTATTCATGGGAAATTCTTGAAGCACTTTTTCTCTTGAAGCGACATAGAGGATTAAGGGTTGCCAGTGCATGGACAACTCTTGCTTATCCTCTTTAAAATTATTTTCCATGCACAATAGTTTAGGGTTCTGGTCCTTCTTCATTTCACCTTCATTTTCCATTCTTCTCCTTTTTGCATTCATTTCCATTGCCACTCATTTTCCATTCTGCTTACTGGTTCATTACTCTGTGTTTTGTCTGCTCACCTAAAGATCTGGATCCTTGCAATGATCTTACTATCATTCATCCCTAGATAGAGCCACTATTAGAACTATAAAAGTCTCATGATTTTTACATATCTTTCATCCCCTGGAGTCTCCATATGAGTCTTACCTTTGGCACATTTTCCTCATTTCTTGACATTTTGCTTACATTTTGGCCTAATTTTATCCCATAAATCAAATGGGCCATGCATTTTTCATATTACAGTTCCTATCGGCATAGGTCCATGACTGTCTCCCTGACCCATGTTGTTTTATGCTAACATTTATGTGCTACAGGTCTTTCGGTAGGACTCCTTTGATGTTTCGACGACCATGGAGGAACTTATCGGTGGGAGTTTTAACCTCAATGAAACATCTTGGCGAATGACCTTCGGTATCACTAATATTACACATGAGGCTCATTGGTGAGAGACTTTTCCTTTGGTGTATGTCATAGCGAATACACATTATCTTGCCGACTGGTGGTGGGAGGATGCATATTGGTGTAGGTTGGAGCTGTCAATATGAGGTCTTGGTGAGTGACCTTTGGTCTTGCCAACACTTCGTATGGTCTTCTCTTCAGCCAAACATAATGTATTTGGTGTATGACATAGCAATGTGTGCATGTCTCACCAACAGAGCATATGGGTTCTTTCAAGTGGCTTTCGGTGTGAGTATTGCTCTCTCTTGGCGATCAAGGGTTATCTCGGGATGACTTTTGGTAAAGCAAAGGGTACTCTACATGAGGTCTCCTTGACATTGAGGTGTCTCGCCGATATCCAAAATGAAGATTATATCTTAGTGAGAGTACGCTCTTGTCTTGGTGACTTGGAATTGATAAAGGACTTTCGACATGACATATGGTTTTGATATGTTGTTTCCCCGATATCACAGTGTTACAACGAAGGAACATAAGAATACTCAAGGACTTTGGTGTAACAACCAAAATGTTATAGTGACGTATCCAAGGCAAAAGGGACTTTCGGTGAAACATAATGTGCTCTGTGAGACGTCTCCCCGATATCATGAAGACACAACGACATGCGAGGCGTAAAGGCACTCTTGGGGAAACATAAACTGATCTACAAGATATCTCCTCGACTCAGACGTGTCGCGGCGAAGGTGAATAGATTGCAGAGCAATTAACGATTGAATTGCCTTCAACATAGCTGTTGGATTGTCTCGCTAACTATTTCACTGATGGATGATAGAAATTTAAACACTGTGGCCGACATGTATCTGTTTGATTACCTTTGCAGGCCGACTTGAGTTGAGCCTGAATTCTATGGAGGGTTGACGTGAAATTTCAATATGTTTTATTTTCTCATGCTGGTGTATAAATAGGCATTTTGTAATTGTAAAATCATGATGACTTGTTAGATTTCGAAACATAGCCAGTAGGAATAGTTGAATAAAATTATCAGATCAGAGACTATTGTTGCATGATTTCAGAATGGAGGTATTTCTAGAAATCAGTTGATGTTGTTGCATTTTTCTGGTGTCAATTGTCTGCTGAATTAAATAAAATATTGCTAAGTTATCTCCAAGATTGACGCTTTCTGGTTGTTTAAATTGACATAACAAGTTTATGTTCAGTTTATCAATGCACAATTGTTGTATCTGTGTGATTAATCAATTGGTTCTTTCAAGTAAAGACTAAATCCTTTTAGTTGATCACAGTAATCAAAAAGTTTCAATTGGATTATTAAAGTAGAGCTTAGTAGTTACATAATTGCATATTTATACAAGTTGTAAACATAATATATGCTATATAATTTGAGTTTTCTCCAGAGAGATGTTCATCTTGATTTCATTTTTGACTCCGCATACCCAACAAGGCATTGGTCTCTGCACTTCATTATTTTGAACTCATTGAGTTTCTTTATATTTGTTAATTAAGCATTTTAGGATTTAGATAAGAGGATTGTTATTGCTATCAAGTTTGGTTTCATTTGTTCACTTCCATCTGCCATTGTGGAAAAATCATTGTGCAAGGAAGATAATCATAAGTTAAGTCTGCTTCATTTAGATTGGTACAACCACCTAGGTTCAACAGCACCTGAGGAGTAGAAGGTTGAGTTCTCTTGACCTTGTCTGTTACCCTAAAATGTATCAAGAGATTGGCAGACTCTTGAGGTATCTTTACCTATGTTTTTGAGAGCTAACAAGCTTAACCATAGGGCTGTACTTGTTATTTTTTGTGTTTTTTTACATTCAAAATATCACGCTTTCCAAGTGTTTTCTGGATACTGAAACGAAACAAACAACATTCACACATCTAGAAACAAAAAATCAACTTCAAACAAATTGGATTTTTTTTACCAAAACTTTAGGTCCAAACATTTTAGCCTACTATCAAACCTTTCTTTAGAGGTCTTTGTCACAAAACTAGAATTGAAATTGCTCAAAACATTCATCACTTGCATTCACTAGCTTTCATTTTGACCATAGGTTTATAGATCTTAGTTGCATTCCCTAGGTTTTGTAATCGTCATTTCTTGCATAAAATTCTCTTTAGGTCTCATCTTGGTAAACTTTGGATTAGGCTAACTCACCATACTTTGCAAAACCATTGCTTCAAAACTAGGTTATCTTGGCACATAGTCACTATTCCTCTTTTCAGTCATTGTCCTTTTGTGAGAACCTCCAACTCAACAGTCTAGTTATGCAGGCCCACTCATCATTTCAACCTTGTTATTTAGTCCCATGAGCAAGTCCTTTGATAACCAAAATTGAGACATAAGTTAGGATTAGAGTGGCTAGACAATCTTTTCTCCAAATATTGTCCATCTTAGTCCTCATTTTGCACCTAGACTTTGCATCATAGTCCTCATTTGGAATCTAGACTTGGTGTTGGTCATTTTCCTTAGTCAACATTTTAATATTAGTCTTCATTGTCACCTTGGCATTCAAGCCATCCTTTTTTGACAATTTTATCACCTTGTATTAGTCATTTCCCTTAGACAAACATCATTATCACTTTGCATTTAACAACATCATGACTTCCACCACCTTGTCTTCCCTTCAAAAAAATATTGATAGGCTTGATAGTAAAGTTGAATACCAGTTACTTTGTAGAGGTCAATACCAACAAGCCTTAGACTTTAGGAGACAATTCCTCCAAACCAAAAATAAATGTCCTTTGTACCAACAACCCATCAGTCCTAGTCCTCCGTCCATCTACCCTCACTACCAAAAGTCACTTAACATAAATCCTACCAATAATTCACAACAAACGTCCACTTATCACCCTTATCCTAACCTTGGCAAGGGAAACCAACTATCCACTAGTCCATTCCAAGTCTCCACGTCATATGGTAGTCCTTCACCTATCAATCTCATCCATGTCTACATGCCTTATCAACTATCCACCAACTCATGTTCAATCCCCACATCTTACCATATTGATCCCATCCAAGTATCCACATCCTATTTTAGTCAACCATACACCAATCCAGTCCAAGTCCCCATGTCATATCCTATGTCATAACCAACTAATCCAATCCAAGACTCCATGTCATATCTAGTCCAATCCTCCATGTCATATCCTATGTTGTCACCAACTAGTCTAGTCCAAGTCTCCATGTCCTATCCTAGTCCTTCACACACCAGTCTAGTCCAAGTCCCCATGTCATATCCTAGTCCTTCACATACTAGTCCGGTCCAAGTCCCCATGTCCTATCATAGTCCTTCATTCATTAATCCTTTTCAAGTCACCCCCTCATAAGCCACATCTAGTCATGAAAATTCTGTCATTACTCAAAGGCAAATCCCATTGTCTAAACTTGAGGATACACGTCAAAATGAAAGACCAAAACATGACCTTATATTGTCACCCTCATGTTAGGAACAAGGTAGTCCATCCCATGACCCTATCTTAAATTCCATTCAAGAAGTCCTTCAAGACAATCATGACATCCAAAATACACCTACCATTGACCAAGAAGTCGAAATCCATGATAACCCCATCTTTGATCAGGACCCTACCATTCACCAAGAAGTCCAAATCCATGACAACCCCATCTTTGACCAAGACCCTAACATTGACCAATAAATTTAAAATGATCCACTCCTTGACCTTTATACCATTTTTGACCAAACACTTGACGACCCTATTCAGGCCTCGACTATTGACACTTTCCAAGATGAGACACTTGCCTCCATTGGACCCATAGACAATCTTTCTTTAGAAAAAGAGTCTTCCACTATGGACATATTTGCAAATGATCAAGCTATAGTTAACTTCATGGGACTATATGAAAATGACCATCAAGAAAATTTTGACATTGACTTGGAATCACCAATAGAATCAACTGAACCTAACATGTCACAAGATCAGACCAAAGATATTAGTCAAAAATATGTCCAACATGACAATAAAGCTAAGACACTTTATCAACTAGGGCCATCTTTCTTTATCAGAGTAGGCTTTCTCACTGATGAGAACATTAAAAGTGATAGTGTTCACATATACCATGATGGGTTAGCATCTTGAATTCAAAACAAAAAATACCCCATCACAAATAAAATATGTCAAAGCATGCATTATCAAGGAAAAGGACTAGGAATACATGAGCAAGGCATTCAAGAGCCAATACAACTTTAGGAAAATTATAGACATCAAAGTCTTGGCTATTCCTTAGATAACAAATCTAATGATGTTAGTGGTACCTCCTTGATATTGGGGGCAAGTTTATCAGATACAAATGTCAAAATAGAGTCCATGAGAAATCCTTGGCATATGGTTGTTGCCATCACCCCTTCCACCCACACCATAAACCATCATTCTCAACATCTTAAACCTTCCCTTTGGAACCAACAAAGAAAAAAAGTATTACAAAGTAAAAATCAAATGCCAAAGGCCATCGAATCAGACAAAAAGATAAGTGGACAAATGAAATTAAAATGGATCTGAAAGAAAAATGGATCAAGTAAAAACAATATTCCAAATACAAAAGTCAATCAATATGTGGAGCCACAAGACAAGAGGACTCCCACATATCATAAATATCCACCTCCTTCAAAATGGCCATCAAACAAGGCATCTAAAAGTGTTGGTTCCACCTGCCATCCCTCCAAAATCTGTCATCCAACATCCCAAGTTTGGAAAATAAAAAGTGATTCATCCAAATGTCCAAACAATCCTTTCACGTCTACCATCAAAAGTCATAACCCTACATCTCGTCTAAAGTCCAAAAATCCCACGTCACAAATCTGACACATCACAACAACAAATTTTTACCATAAGGACTCTCATGGCACTCTATCATGATGTGTGTATTTTGATAAGGCCAACTCTAGTATCATAAAGGATCATAATGACATCAATCAATTGTATGCAAGCATTGTGATCCTGACAAGATAATTCCTTTAGCAAGGTCATTATTGGCATATCATGGCATCAGTCTCTACATCAACACTGTCAGCAGCTTCAAAACAATCAGTGGTCAGTTAAGGCATCAAGGTCATCCTAAAATATAAAAAATACAAAAAAAATAAAAAATTATAAAAAAATGTCACCCTCATGAAAACTTGGCAAACAAGCATCTTGGTGACACCAAAAAATTCAAATTCATTGATCCAGGTGGATCCAAAATACCTAAAAATTTCATAGTCTCATAATTCATCCAAAGCAACATCAATGCATAGAGCTCATTGACATGATCCTGATGCAACTTTAATGGGCTCAAAAGGAGTTTGTACATAGAAGTTATGCTCAGTCAAAGGTTCAGTCAGATAGGTGAATCAAGGGTTCAAAAAGGAAAAAAATTGATTGTCTCAAAATGAAATAAAAATGATGCCAATTCGTAGTGCTCGTTGCACTGATTCCGGAACTATATTCCGTTTCAAAAAAGGAGCTCGTATGTGAAAGTTACAGCTGGTCAAAGGTTGGTCAAAATTTTGACTCTAGTTGACTTTGATGACATCAACAAGCTGACATGGCAGGTGGTGACGTGGCAGGAGTGGTGAGTTGGCATAGACATGGTGGAAAAAGGAATATGGATTAAACCATATTGTTAAAAGAAAACACACATGGTTTAAAAATTAAAAGATTTTTATGATTTCAAGGAGGATTTGGTGGGATTTTATCCCTTAAAATCCTCTTCCCTTGCCCATATAACAAGGAGAGGAAAAAAATCCCCGTAAACTTACATTTCAACAAATTAACCCCTTTAACCACCTTTCTCATATTTAACAAAATTATTTTAAAGATTATCCAAGGAGATTATTAAGGGGCTTTTAAAAGATATTTTTAAAGATTATAATGTAAGTCCAAAATTATAGTGACCCATAGTTAAAGGGGTTCATTTTTTAATTGTATGGCTTGGAATTATAAAAGCCAAAGGGGGATTTATTTTTGAAAGATTAATTTGTTATGCTAATGGGATATTAGTGATTTTTATTGTAAAAGGGAGAAATGGTTAGAATTTTTACTTGTATATGGGAGATATGCAATATTTGCAAAATAATATGGTTAAAACCATATTAACAAATAAATGTGTATATAAAGGGGTGATTTTTGTAAAGGGATTAAATTTTTTTTTTATTGAGTGGAGAATTTTGTACGAGAATTTTCTTGGAGAGAATTGTAACAGGAAGAATTATTCAAGTTCATTTTGGGAGAAATAATTCTTTGGAGGAGAATTTACAAGGTGTTTTCGTACACCAGAAATTGTAAAAGAGAGATTATGGAGAGATTATTGTAGGTTCTTGGAGCTTGGGTATTGTAACAAAGCATAATTTTGCTTGGCGATATCAATAAAGCGGTCCCAACATTGAGAAGCGGACCTGGAGACATAGTCCACATTGGAAGAACTCCGTTATCAATCTACGCATTGTGATCCTTCTATTTCTTTGTCCCATTCTTCTCTCTTCTTTCTCAATGTTCTCTCTAGTTTAAATTAATTATTTGAATTTATAATTACTTATTTTGTAATTTCAGCGATTAAAAAGCATAATCATGCAATTCTGTATTAGATCAAGAAATTACTGTAATTAGATTTAATTTTCAAGATAATTTGTAAACCTCTAATTATAGATCAAGTTGGAATTAGAGCCCTTTTTGCAGGAAATTGTAGAGTGAATGCTAACCAGGTTGAAATTGAGGCACGGAGAAGGTGCATTGGAAGAGTTCAATCCAGAGATCAGAAAATGAAGGAATTTTCCACAAGCAGAGATGGTAGCTGAATAAAGTCCTACAGAGCTTGATGAGAAAGATTTCTAGAAAGCATTTCTTGAAATGAAGGCTATGGTAGAAGTTCTATTCCAAGAGAGGCAAGAGCAACAAAGGAAAAAGGAAAGCAAGGCTAGAAAGAAGGAGAAAACTGAATCCTCATTGAGAGAAGACAAAGGTAAAGGAGTAGGAGGTGGTAGTGATCATCTTGAACCTCCATCCCCATCTTCTTCTTAATCCTCTTCTTCCTCTTCATCTACCTCTTCTTCTAGAAAGAAACAACCTGTGAAATCTGAAGTTAATTCACCTTTGTTGAAACTGGATGTTAAATTTTATTTTCCAATGTATAATGGAGAACTAGATGCAGATAAACTAGATAATTGGACAAAAAAATTGAAGTTTATTGTAGAATTCAAAAGTTTACTAAGGATTCTCAAAAAAATCCAATTAGCCACTCTTCGCCTTGGAGACACAACTTTAATTTGGTGGGAGAGTAGAACACAGGAGGATCTAGGTCATTATGGAAAAATTATTTCTTCTTGGTTTGAGTTTATAGCTGCATTAAAGAAATAGTTCTATCCATTAGGACATATACAAAAAGCAGTAATGAATTGGCAATTATTAGAGCAAGAAAAAGGATAAAGTGTTCAGGAATATACACAAGAGTTTAGGAAAAGGGCTTTAATTTTGGGCATTCCTTTATACACACAAGAAACTTTGTTAAAGTATATAGGTGGATTACATGAAAGTTTGAGACATACAATACTTGTGTTTAATCCAACTAACATTGATGAAGTTAGTGTGTAAGCTATCCACTTGGGAACATGCTCAAGGAATAGCCATGATAATATGTTGATGGAATCCAATAAGCAAAAAGGAAGCAAGAAAGGGAGAGAGAAATCATAGTGAACCACTAATATAAAGAAGGAAGATGAGAAGTCTTATTGCTCACACTACAAGAAGTAAGGGCACGAAGATGCAAGATGTTGGGAACTGCATCCTAATCAGAAGCCAAAGTTGTTCAAGGATCGAAAGGGTAAGCAGAAGACTACAACTATCATGCAAGATCTTGGATTTGGTTCCGATGATGAAACCAAGATCTCAGTTGTGGGTATCCAAGGTAAGACTCCTATTGTTAGTACTAGTTCTCATGCTTCTTCTCTAAGTTGTAATGAAGTACCTGTTGAAAGTAAGAGGAATGAATTGTTTCATATAAGGGCTATTACAAAACAAAGCAAGATTGATACACTCATAGATAGTGGATCACAAGTGAATATAATGTTTGAACAAGTTGTTAAGAAATTGGGATTAAACACAACACCTCATACTAAGCCATATCCATTGGGTTGGTTGAATGATAATGCTTGGTTACATGTGTCACAACAGTGTAAACTTTGATTTGCAATCAATCCAAGTTTGTAGATGAGGTAGAGTTAGATGTAATTTCGCTTGACATCTGTGGGATGGTTTTGGGAAGTCCTTATTTCTATGATAGGAAGGCCATTTTCTACAGGGAACATAACAGATATCATTTGTTTAAAGATGGAATTGAATACATGGTGAAAGCTCATCACATGAAGAATGAAAAATCTATTGTAAACATAGGGCATTTGAAGATGATTGTAAATGCAAGCAATGCTTTAACCCTTATGTCTGTAATAGCTAGTGATACTAAGCATGGTGATTGTAATCATGATAAGGTGTCATAGATAGCACAGTATGAGGATTAGTTGCAAGAAGAATTGGGCCTTCAGCCAGAGGCAATAAAAGTGGGTTTGAATGTTTCATTTTATAACAAAGTTCCTGTTCAGGAGATCCAAAATGTTGATACTATTTCCTTCACATCAGTGTATGCAGTATTGTTGCTTGTTATTCTACTAGTTATTTCTATGTGGATGATGAATGTGACAGTGATTATTGATGAACATGCAATTGATGGTAGCAATAAAGTTACCTCATATTTCTTTGTGTTTGTGATGGGTCACATGTTAAAAAATTTAGCACGAAGGACAGATGATACTGGGCAGGTGGGGCAACATTTCCCTAGCTCAAATTGTACATAAAAATAGACTTTTGGAGGTCCAAAAGTTTCTCAATGGGGAGGAATGATCTAGGTGGATCCAAAATACCAAAAAAATTCACAGTCTCATAATTCATCCAAAGCAACATCAATGCGTAGAGCTCACTAACACGATCCTAAGGCAACTTTAATGGGCTCAAAAGGAGTCTATACACAAAAATTATGCTTAGGCAAAGGTTTAGTCAAACAGGCGAATCAATAATTGAAAAAGGCAAAAAATTGATTGTCTCAAAATGAAATAAAAATGATGCCAAGTCATAGTGCTCGTTCCGAAACTATATTTGGTTTTAAAAAAGGAGCTCGTATGTGAAAGTTACAGCTGGTCAAAGGTTGGTCAAAATTTTGACTCTAGTTGACTTTGATGACATTAGCAAGCTGACATGGTAGGTGGTGATGTGGTAGGAGTGGTGAGTTGGCACAAACATGGTGGAAAAATGAATATGGATTAAACCATATTGTTAAAAGAAAACACTCATGGTTTAAAAATTAAAAGATTTTTATGATTTCAAAGAGGATTTAGTGGGATTTTATCCCTTAAAATCCTCTTCCCTTGCCCATAAAACAAGGAGAGGAAAAAAAATCCCATAAACTTACATTTCAACAAATTAACCCCTTTAACCGGACCTTTCTCATATTTAACGGATTTATTTTAAAGATTATCCAAGGAGATTATTAAGGGGCTTTTAAAAGATATTTTTAAATATTATAATGTAAGTCCAAAATTATAGCGGCCCATAGTTAAAGGGGTTCATTTTTTAATTGTATGGCTTGGAATTATAAAATCCAAAGGGGGATTTATTTTTGAAAGATTAATTTGTTATTCTAACGGGATATTAGTGATTTTTATTGTAGAAGGGGGAAATGGTTGGAATTTTTACTTGTATATGAGAGATGCAATATTTGCAAAATAATATGGTTAAAACCATATTAGCAAATAAATGTGTAAATAAAGGGGTGATTTTTGTAAAGGGATTAAAAAAAAAATTATTGAGTGGAGAATTTTGTATGTTAATTTTCTTGGAGAGAATTGTAATAGAGAGAATTATTCAAGTTCATTTTGGGAGAAATAATTCTTTGGAGGAGAATTTACAAGGTGTTTTTTGTACACTAAAAATTGTAAAAGAGAGAGATTGTGGAGAGATTATTGTAGGTTCTTGGAGCTTGGGTATTGTAACAAAGCATAATTTTGCTCGGTGATATCAATAAAGGGGTCCCAACATTGAGAAGAAGACCCAGAGATGTAGTCCACATTGGACGAACTCCATTATCAATTTGTGCATTGTGATCCTTCTATTTCTTTGTCTCATTCTTCTCTCTTCTGTCTCAATTTTTTCTCTAGTTTAAATTTAGTATTTGAATTTCTAATTACTTATTTTGTAATTTCAACGGTTAAAAAACATAATCACACAATTCTGTATTAGATTAGGAAATTACTGTAATTAGATTTAATTTACAAGATAATTTGTAAACCTCTAATTACGGATCATTCATGAAAATAGTAAAAAGAAAAATTTCGTCGAAGAGTGAAAACCTAGCAAATAGGCACCCTGGATAAGTACCATGATGAAAACCTAGCAAACAAGCATCATGTGTAAAATAAATCGTATATTTGGACTCTTACACTTGGTGGAAAGTCATCTCATCTCTTATTCCTTCCTCTTAACATTGGCATCCATCCATTTAATCCATATAATTTCCATTCACTTTCCCATCTACCTTGGTCTTGACATAACAACATGCACACATAAATCATGCTTTGGGAAAACTCTTGACATGTCTATCCTTCTGTCATACATGATTCACGAAATGTAATGTCATTACTTTATAACCTCATTATCCTTATGCGACATAGTCCTTGAAAATCATATGAAAATTCCCTTACTCTCATGTCTCCCATCCTTTACCAAGGCCACCTTTCATCCTTTCATGTCTGTCACCTAGCTTGGCTTTCCCTTGTCAAATGGTCTAAGGATTCTTCATCATCCCTTTTAGTCCTAACCAAGTCATTCCAAATGCAATGAGTCTAATCCATACAAGCACATTATCCAAAACATTACTTGACTTTGTTCCCAGCTTGGCTATAGACCTTGATACTTTCGTTACATTATCATCGTCCTCACATTGTTTGAGGATGCGTCCTTCCCACATCAAATAACATTGTCATTACCTATGAATTGGTATTCAGCTTGACTAGGGGCACAATCATGTTTGTCCTTGGATTTTCATGTGTAGGAATTAGTCACATGCATTTGTCGTTATCCTCTTAAACCATCCAAAAAGACAAAAACATCACAAAGTGTCCTCAAAAAAGACAACATCATAAAATGTCCTGAAAAAAGACAAAAACATCATAAAATGTCCTAAAAAGAGACAAAAACATCATAAAATTTCCTGAAGAAAGCCTTAAAAATAAAAAAACATCCTGAAGAAAGACCTAATCAAATACTTGACAAAAGACAAAAAAAAATACTCAACAAAAGATAAAAAATCATAAAACGACAAAAATGTGAGAAAAATAAAAAACATGTCAAAAACACAAAAAACATCCAAATCAATGTCACAATCCCAAGAAAAGAGTCAAATTCCATCAAATCAGTCAGTTTATGTCATTGTCGAACTACGTTGTCTCTGCACCTTTGCTACGTAGGCAAGACTCATCTTTGAATCACCGAGACATTAGGTCAATCCTTTTAGGTTTGTCCAAATTAAATCATGGAATTTGTCACAATCATCGCATTGGTCAAATAAGTCATACATAGTCAAACTCATAAACAAGCCAGTCATTTGAATGCCAACATTCCAATCGTGACCTAATAGAGAACATAGTCCAATCAATCTTATAGTCAACATTAGTCAACTTGCCAAACCATTAGTCAAAATGTCAACCTTGTCACTTTTTGGTCCTCTTCAAGATGTGTCCTTGGATTTGGACCTTGTCAAAGTGTCATTTTCCTTTCAGGATGTGTTCTTTATGACCTTAGGCATCGTTGAACTATCAAACTATTAATCTTTGAAAAACAAACATTGGCAATACAATTAAATGGCTATTAATTTTTGGCTATTTTGTCTTATCTTTTTATTGACTTTTCTTTTGGTCATGTTACTAGCTACCTTGAGGATGTCCCATGAAGGATTTAGAGGTGCGATGACGTCTCTTGACCTATTTTATTTTCTTTGACTGTTGTCCAGGTGGATTATCTTGAAAAAAAGACTGGGGCAACATGACCCTTAGTATGAGTTAGGACATTCCTTGTCTGTGACTGTCTATTTTCAAGTGGATGACCTTGCACACCTTGGTCTACGTCATACCATGGTGTTTGTTGTCCATTTGTGTCATTTTTACCACCTAATGATGATTTGAGCAATGTCTATTAGTTCTTTGGCAAGTGTTGAAGGATTCTTTCCCATCACAGTCTTCTTTGTTTCCCTTATAACATTTCATCTAGTCTACATCTTCATCATCCATATCTTTTGCACTAACATTTCTTTGTCTCTTCATATTCTAGTCTTCTCGTCCATTTCAAGAGCCCACTCATGTTCTCTAAACCCATCTTTCCTCTGAAGGGGGCATACCATAACCCTCCTCGCTAGTCTTCCTCATCCTATTTTGCACTGTGGCATATTTTTGACTTATTGTCTTTGTCACAGGGTATGTGCAAGATCATAATGGGCCAAAAAGTGGCGATATGATGGGTATTTGTAGGGAATGTGGCTGATGACCTTTTTTTAATCCAAAATTGATGAAATGAAAAATAGTTTTTAAAGTAGATTCTTATCTTTCCACCAATATAAATTATTTTATACTTTGAATTTAATAAATAATTATTATTCATTTTCTATTTGAATTACAACTAAAGTCCTGATTGATAGGTTGATTGAAAAAAATCTATAGATTTCAAATCGTATCACATTTTTTGAATCCAAAATATACATCACATTCTATGCTTTGCATACTATGGGATTAAAAAAAGAAAAAATAAATTTCATGAAGTTTTGACCAAGTTAAGGTGGTTAGACATATGATTTTTTATATATTTTAAAAGTTGTAATAAAAAATTCATAATTAATTATTACTTGTAAAAAAATTACAAAAAATTATTCATCACCTCTGGACATGAGTCCTCTACTTATGTCTAAAATATTATAAAAAAAATATTATCATTTTATTGTAGTTAGGGTGGTCAGATAGACACATACTTCTTACTTTTTCCCTAAAATTTAAGTACTATTGCATTGAAATTTCAAATTTTCACCATATAGTTTTTAAAAATAAAATAAAAATAAACCTAGTAGTTTAGAAATGACATTCAATTTGCTACAGATTCTATTCTTACATATTTTTGAAATAATATAGATAACTTATTCAAATTTCTATGTCAAGTTTCCTAACTCTGATTTTTCTGAATTGTTTGCCACTTAAGGGCTTGTTTTTTCCATGAGGATCCTGCACATACCCCACAATGCGACATGCTACATTATCACAAAGAGGAGCAAAATGTAGACACTTAACAATGACCTGGACTTGTAAGCTCTATTTTACCACTTTTGTCCTAGCATAATTATGACATCTTAATTATGTCCTTGGTCCACATTCAACTATTAATTAAATAATACATTATTATTTAATTAATTCATGTCTCTTATGTTCTTCATGATTATTAAATAAATAAATTTTATTTATTTATTCAATACGTCACTAAGGGTCTATTGTCCTCTTACAATTAAATAAATTTCTTAATTTATTTAATTAACTTTATTCATTTATTCTTCCCGATTATTAAATAAATGAATTTTATTTATTTATTTAATATGTCACTAATTCTCATAATTAAATGAATTTATCAATTTATTTAATTATTGGTAATTGTTGTGCCCTTAGCAAACAAGCCCCGTTCGGAATGGGGACCCTCTTTTCTTTCCCTTGCCAGGTCATTTTGTCGCCACTTCATTTTGCGTGCCCCATTTTGTGCCCTTGATGGTCAATAAACCTTCAAATGTTTCATCATAATTTGACTGTGCTTCCCCTTGGCTTGTTTTGTTGAGTTTTGGTACTTTTCGAGGTCTCTGTGGTAGTTCACTTCTGCTAGCGGCCCTGGACTCAGTCGGGCCCACCCTCTCAAGTTTCCCTAGTTGGGTTTCCCTATTGAGCCCGCCGTCCTCATCGGCGGATGGTTCCCGTCCTTCCAGACCTTGAGTCCTGGCTCTGTCTTCGCCGACAGATGTGTTTTGCGGGAGAACTATGACTACCTTCGAGCATTTTAGGCTCGAACTTCCAAAATTCTGAGTTCAGAATTCTGTGATGGTTTTGCCATCCCGAACGATGGACCTCTGGTAGAACTCCACCCTCTGGGCCCCAACCTCCCCTTCGTCGCCGAGGATTTCTGAGTGAAACTTGTCAAATGGCCGTCGTCCTGTGTCTTCCCAATCTCTGGACCCTGGGTCTCCCACCGCCGTCAGTGAATTCAAATTCACCAACCTTTGTTCCACCATACCTGCATTCAATGAGGCCATTAATGGCGATTAGGGGTATAAAAGACTCGCTTAAGCCTGTCATTTTCACTTGAAAGTGTTGCAGAGAATAATCAGAGCTTGCCATAGGAGTCCGCCATCTTTGAAGCCTCCGTCGATCATCGTCCATTACCTTTGCTTAACTGACCGCTGGTGGATCCCGCACCTCCCCTTGTCGAGTGTTCGAGGTGGGTATTCTGTTCACCCTCCTGAGCATTGTTTTCACGACTTTATAAGGTTTAAAGAGAACAATAATCATCAAGAGGACATATGGATGGTAAAACGTGACACGACGAACAAAACCCATGTCCTCAAAAATTGAGAAAGCCAGCGCAACACCCTCATGACCAATTCGGAGCATTACCCCCACGTGACCGTTCTTCGTAGGGGAATTCATGACCCTTGGGCCTGGACGCTCCCTTTTCCGGTGAGGACTTAGCAAAAAAAAGATGTCAAAACAACTTTTGGGTCTCCAAGGCCTGGGTTCCTGGGATTCCGCCCCTCATTCTCTGTCAGCGAGACCTCCCCGATTTTGCATGACCTTTCACCGAGCGGGCCCTTCTTTTGTCAAGTGACCTGTTGGGGAGACATTCATTAGTCGCCGAGACCTTTCCTTGACCTAAAAACTTATGCCGAAGGCTCCCTCTATTGGCATAACATTGCCCAGTCGGTAGGACATCTCCCTGCCTAAAGGTTTTCCTGCCGACATGGTCGGTCGGTAAGACATTCAGATGTCGCTGAGACATCTTGTCAAAGATCAATCTCTTGCTGATTTTCCTCTTCAGTGAGAAATGCGAAAGTCAGTGAGACCTCTCACTGAGGACACAAGCCTCCTGCCAATGAACTTCCTTCCTAACAGTCGCCGGGGCCTTTTCCTTTCGGCGTGACTTCTTGGCGAGAGTGCTTTGTTCTCCCAAGATCTTCTGTCGCCATGACTTCCCCCAATCGGCGAGACATCTCCCTGAATTAGAATCTTATGTTGAGGGCTCCCTCTGTGCTACCCTAGGACCCATCATCTTCGACAGGACATTACACCTTTGCCAGGACATCATGACGATATCAATTTCTTTTGGCGGGTGCTTGACATCCTTCCACCGCCTGAGTCCCAGGCTTCCTTTCACCATTTGGAAAATTATGTGAACCTTGAATGACCTTCCAATGTTCCGGGCTCTGCCCTCTAGAACTCTATCCCACGACTGCTGTTTCAAAAGGAAACTCCTCCCCAACCTTTAAACTATTGGGCTCCGAGTTTCCCATTGCCGCGAACACGTGATGAGAAAATCCAACAGCCGATGCTCGCTCTGGGCCCAGTCCGCATCTTGGCAGTCGGTGAGACGTTCATAGGTCACCTAGACCTCTTGATGAAAATGCGAACCTCTCACCGGTGAGCATCAAAATCTTCTGTCCAACTGTAACATCGGGTTTGATTTGCTGGGCCACCCTTTCTAGAATTTCACCCAACGATAGCCATTCCGAACAACGAAGGATGAACGGCCTCCCGTCAACTAAGCCCGAGCACTCAAGCTGAAAATTGTAATCTCTTGACTGCCCTTTGCCCGCTGGACCCTAGACCCTAGAGTTCTATCTCTAGAATTCTATTTCTGATCTGCCATTCCCAAACAACCATCTCCTGACAGCTCTCTGACCTGGTGCCTTTGGATGCTCCTAAGCTGACCCAAACGAGCCCAAATTTGAAATCTGACTTCGACCCACATGCTTATGCTTGGTCCTTTTCTTTGCAAAACTTTTAAATTATTGAATTTCGACTGAAGAGAATCTCCAAAATCCCTATGCCTCATTTGCCTACCCAAACAACATTCCTATCGGGAAAGTCTGGCCCTATGAGCCCAAACTGTCCAAATGCCCTTAATCAAAAGATCAATGACACCAGAAGATAAAAGTTCATGTTATGCTTGACAAATTATTTAAAATGGATTTCATCTTTGGGATTTCAACTAACATGAATAATTTTTTTGATCCATTGTGCTGACTACACCTTTGCTTGTAGAATACATGGAATCGGGTGCAGGACCTTTAAGGGCACCCGCCGAGAAGGACAAAGGAAAGAAGTCAGGCAAGAATCCTCGAGGCAAAGAGGACAAAGACCAAATGAAATACCAGTTCCAGGGTGAGCCACTACACTCAAAGATTTTCATGGATTGGAAAGAAATCACCGACACCAACATAGGCCATGTCAATATTGACGAATTTATACAAAGGGTTAGGGTCAATCCAACAACCAAAAATACAAGACTGATAAGACAGTGGAATTGCAAAGGCTACAGGATTTCCTCCATCTCTTGTAGCCCTAAAGCTCGTCATGGCCTGTTGGATGGCATATCAATCAGATACAAGGACAATTGTTGAAAGGGACGGTAACATTCTTGACGACATGTTGGCTGAAGGAATTACAAAAACCTTCCATATCCCTACTTTTCAAGAAATGGAAACGCCCACCATTGAAGAATGTCAGGCAGCATGGGATGATAATTCGATGGGCTACAAAAGGTCAATAGATCAACATTGTCTTAAGAAAAAGTGAGGCAGCGCTGTGAAGGTTCCACACGAACTCTTCTACAGTGACTTCCACAAGGATTACCACGACTTGGTCATGATGCTAAGCATGGTGATGGGCCTCTCGACGACCGCCTTCTTTTAGGAATGGATGGTATACTTCATTGAATAGATTCTTCGGGGGAATGATGATGTTACCACAAAGACCTCATTTGATTGGGGGGGTATAATTAGCAACTACTTTCATGAGCTGTTCCTCAATGTGAAGAAGAGCTCCAAGTTCTATATGACTTCATACCTTGTGTACTCCTTTGCAGATCAGAGGCACTATAATGGGTTGTTTGTGGCACCTGATCAGGAGCAGGGTTAGAAACTCAAAGCCTATAGTAGGTACCTATAGCTCCAGTATAGAAAATTTAAGAGGGAATATTGTAGAGTCAATGGTGCCTTCATCGGCCATATTGTCAGAATGATTGCTGGGGATTTCGAAAGGAGGGTTTCCCACAGTGCTAGAGTATTTTTGAAGCAGTATGCCTTCCTCTTCATTCAATTCCTGAAGTTCACATACATCTGTACCTAGGGCTTCACTGAAAGGCCAAACAAGTTGCCTCGATATCCCAATGACATAATTATATTATTGGAGCTTTCTCAGAAGCTCCAACACATATAGGCAATCTTCAGTGGCAAACATGTAGAAGGGATCTCTTATCCCATGACTCTTGGACATGGCATGTATAAGCTACAAACCTCCCAGTGTGCTAGTAACTTTGAGAAGGAATTGAAGGATTACCACTTTCACCTACACACTGCTCGCCCACAGATGGACCCGTATGGATATGTATGGAAGGCATTGGGACCGGGGTTCACTCATCTACACCACATTGAGGATTTCTGGGAAAATTGTCAAGATGACAAGGAAGTGTGGGCAAGGCACTATATGTAGATGACTGTGTATTTTGTAAGAAAGTTGCAACACTTTCCCATACAAGACCAAATCGAAGAAGACGAGAGCACCATAATGGACCCCAGGTACCCCACAGTTGGCAACTTGCCGCTACCAACAATAGACTGGGACAAGTAGGAGGTCGATGACCTTGATATCATAACCATGCCAATCTTGGCTCATACTAAGGAGTGGGTTGATGGACGGATAGCCCAATTGAAACTGTAGGAAGTGATTTTGACTTATGAAGGGGTCAAAGCGAGCGAAGTGCCACAGAGGATGCCGCTATCACCACTTCAACCGGTGGGACATCCAAGTCTCCTCCAGTGACTAGGTCCAAGAAGAGGAAAGAGACAGAAGTAGAGAAGTCTCCTGACCCCAAGGTCTATACAAGGAAGGATCCAGGGCTCACCCTCTAAAAGACTAAGGAAAACATAGGGCACCATGGATCAGCCATTAATCTAGGAAGAGGAGGCCAAAGATACTAATCAAATCAAACCTATCTTGGCTCTCCTGGCTTTGGTTCCCCCATCTACCTCCCTGACCATGATTGCCACATCCCCACCGGCAGTGGACATCTTTTTCCATCTTGCCCCTTCGCCCTCGACAGAGCTTGTGATTGTAATTGACTCCTCCTCTGCCATGACTACTCCCCCTTCCTTTGCTGCCATGTCACCAACCACATCGCTCCCTCTGGCAATAGTAACAACACCTATTCCCACTTCCACCATGCCTGAGGCTTTCTTGAGACATATGCAGAATCTTCCCCCTGAGCTCTCCTAAATACTAATGGATCCTACTCTTCAAGCAACCCTTGCACAAGTCCTCGCTACTGCCCAGCCTTCACAACCACCGATTGGGTCACCGGCTATGGAAGCCACCATGCTAATCTCTAAGGAGTGGGAGGAAAGAGATCGGGAAGCCTCAAGGCCCTTTGAGGAGGAAGCCGATGAATACCACGAACACTCAAAGTATGAACACTGAACCTTTGATAGGGTGGCTTATGAGGAGGAAGGAACAAGTTCTTCCGAGAGTGGGGATGAGGCGAATGATAGTGTTCGGGCCATCATGCAAACCTTTGATGATGATCTAGAGGAATAACTAGCCTGGGAGTTGAAGGACACAAAGGTAGAAGCAAAAAGGTCATCCCTTAAAGAAGGAGGACGACCAACAAAAGATAGTCCAAGGGAAGATTACCTAAGGATAGAACCCAAGCTACGAAGAGCCTTGAAGTCGCACAATCCAAGGAACCTGTACATGAAGTTGAGCATGCTGAGGAAAAGAAGGAAGAAAGGACAGCAAGAAAAGGGAGTCCCATGCAACAACTGTCTACCAAGCCCCCTATCAAGCACCTTGTGTTCATCCAAGACTCTGATGACGAAGAAGATGCTGTCAAGGAGGAAGAAAAGTCCCCAAAAGATAAGAGAATGGAAACCTTGGCCTTGACCAAGAGGAGCGAGGATGACCATGATTCACCTAAGGGCAAGTCTATTGTACCTAAATGGTTAGAAAAACAACTCAAAAGAAAGACCCCTATACTAAAAGACCCAAGGGCGAGGCTAGAGGCTATCTTAGCCCGAGCTCATATCACAACAAAGAAGGAAAAGAAGCTTAAGATCCGATCCAAGGTAACGATGGATGCTTTTGGATCTCGAGCAGTGCAAATAGCCACACCTGTGGTAGGTCAGGAAGGGATAACTTACATCTCCACCATGGATCTAGGGACCTCCAGCAGAGAATAGAAGGTGGGGCATCTTGAGGAGTCAATGGCCATGGTGGTACATTTAATAAGGCAGGACAAAATTTTAAAAGATGAGCTCAAAACACAGGTGGCTACTTTAACAAATTATATCTAGCAGTGGTCGTCGATGGATAACCTACCTACCATGTCTACAACCACACCCCATCTACTGTCAAAAGAACAAATTGATAAGATGGAAAGAAGGAAGAACTTGGAGAAGACTATGGAGGATTGGTTCCTATAAGTCTTATACATTGAAAACATGGGAATTAGCCAAGTTGTTTGGACAACTAACAAGTTCTTGGACTTGCAGCAGTCTTTGGAGGGCACAAAGAGGCTATGCACTGACTTCCTTGCAATATACGACTCCACCTTTCCAAAGATCGAGGCTATACTTCAATTTCCAAAAGCTACACGGGAAAAGGAACTTGTGTTCAATAAAGATGATCATTGGTTGATGGATGTATGGTGGCGGGACTTTGGCAATAGGAAGGAAAGGCTGGAACAGATAATGAACAAAGTGGACCCGGATATTGAATGGATAAAGGAAATCAGGGTAGAATGCACTTGTTATCTCACAATGATGATGGAGTATGATATGCCCTCAGTACAAATGGATTTGGAGAAGATAAAGCCCTATTTCTAGAAGAAGATGGAGGATGAGATGTCTAATGAAATCATGGTGGAATTCATGAGTTTTGCTGCCCATGCCTTCGATCAATCAAAGCTATTCAGGGACTAGGGTGCCAAATATTAAATGAGGACTAGAAAAGGCTAGAGGATAATGCGAAGGAGTGGAGCTACCAAGTGCTAAGGTATGAGATTATTGAAGTGGACAAGCTCCAGCCGGTCATTCTAAAGTTCATGGAATACACAACCTCAATGAAGCAGGAGGACAGTCCTCTTAAGGATGAAGAGCTCCCTAAAGATTAGCTACAGTAAAAAAGAAATCAGCTAAAAGACAAAATGCTACAGTGCCGTCACTAAAGAACAAAATAGGGAAGGGACAAAATGTAATTTTAAATTGTGATATATTGGGGGTAGGTGAAACCCTATTTTGTAATGAATCTTGGCCACACAATGAGAATTAATATTTACCATTCATTTGAATTTTGTGGCACTATAAATAGGGGTCTCCTCTCATTTGCAAAGGGAGTTGAGTTGTTGTAAAGGCATGTTGCAGAAATTTATAAGGAAAAGACATTGACTTGGTGCATTTTCTGAGTTTCTCACATGTTTGTTTGATTCAATCTCCATAGTTAGATGTTTGACTTATATTTTATTATTTTTTTAGTTAATTTTTCTCTTGCCTTGGTAGATTTTAGAAATGTTGTTATGTGATCATGAAAATTCCTATTGTGTAGATGACTCCTTAGTCCATACATTTTTCTATTTGTTGATGGTAGATAGCTGTGTAAAGTTAGTTTGGACTTGAATTCAAAGCTGCTCCAAAACTTTCATCTTTGTTCATGCATGTACATGGTGAATGAAAGGTAAAATATTTGCAAACCTTAGAAGATAGCACAAGTTCCATGATACTGTGAGATCTCTCGTTAAGTGGAATATTGTTTTAAGAAGCTATCCATTGCAGGAACTCCATTATCACTAGTCATAGTTAGTTGCAGATCTAGAGGCATTCTCTCTCCCTTGCCTTTTTTCCCTTTTTTTAATGAGTGACCTATGCTAAGGTTCATTGCACATTGTAAAGCTAAATCCAATGATGAAAAATGGAGTTCCAGACTGTTGTTTGAACCTGCAAGAAACGCACAACAACTCTCCCATCTTAAAAACTCCATTTGCAAACCCAACTTCCCATGCTTTGTAACCCATATGTAAGTCCACCTTGTGATTCCAACAAATCACATCAAACAATTGAGATATTCCAAGCACTGTCAAGACCTGACATTAGAGACCTTGGGATAATGTTCTGCAATTTCATTGTGGAAGATTGTATTTCAAGAGAGGTAGTACACCCACACACTGCCTGTGTTGAGAAGTGCATTAAAAACACATCAATAGAACTAGCGCTAGAAGGAGGGCAGACACGTCGGGAATATAAAGCTAAGGGTCAAAGGTGAAGCTGAATCAAATCGGATCATTCTCTCTAGAAAGGTTTCAAAGAGTTCTATAGTCAACACCAAACAAGGAAGAATTTGAAGAATTGCAGCCTCCTACAAAGGCGAAGGAAGTTAAGGGAAGCAGTGCTGCTTCTTCCTCTTCCTCCATTCCACCCGCTTCAATTCCACCCTCACCTTTATTCAGCTGGCCTTCATCTTCCATCCGACCATCCGCAACTACATTTTCACTTCCCATCTCTGGAAGCCAGGGGATTGCTTCTCTCCCAGCCCTTCCAGCCCAAGGTTCAGTCCAAATAGCAGTAGCTCAGGTGCAGCCCCGAATTGTTGTTCCAGTGCAGGCGCAAGTCCAACTTGCTACTTTTCAACAATAGGCACTACCTCCACGTCCCATCATGGCTTGGTTGGCACATAACCCTTCACTGATTCATTTTGCCACTTACAATGATATGCCCAACAATCTAGAAGGCTTTTGCTCAAAGGTTTATTCTCATGACCTACAAAGAATGGCTGAAGAACATATCAAAATATTCGAGACAACAATTACTGAAATGCAAGTCGACCACAAGGACGTTGCATGCCGCCTTTTTCTGCATTCATTGGGGGAAGAAGCCTTCTATTGGTACATCAATCTGCTGAGGGGATCCCTTACCTCATGGAACCTAATGAAGAATGCTTTCCTACAGAAATATAAGATTCCCATCAGCCCTTCAGAACTTTACCAATAGTTTATGTTTGTTAGAAGGGAAGTCAATGAACCTATTGGGTCCTTCAATGATCGCTTTCATCGAGCCTATACAAGGCTTCAAGACCCATACTTTCATAATGATGCCGCAACTCTCTTAGTCTACTATGTGGCATTGGACAACCTCACATTGGCTTTGGTGAAAAGGATGCAACAACCACCCACCTCATTAATAATGGCTTATAAAGAGGCTATTGTTGCTAGTGTAGATTTGGGGAAGAATATTTCTGGCCCGCTGCCTTCCTTGGGGCCCGTAGGTCACCCGATGTAGATTTAGGGGCTTAATCAGGCATTCGCTCATCAAACCCCTCTTATGAACCAAGTACCTCAGTTGCCCATGGTCCCACATCCAGGGCAACCACTAAATTATGCGCCTCCTGTGCCTTCCTATTTGCAGCCCCAATCACAATATAATTATTCTCAGGCTGCTCCATAACAGCAGGTGTATTCCTTGCAGCCCCAGGCACCATTATACCTATCAGGGCTAGAATTTCCTTCGGTGTACCAGAATCAGCTGATAGCTCCACCCACTTTTCTCCAAAATCCAGCACCATCACCTGGGAATGGGACTGAGAAAGACAAGTTAGAGGAACTGATGGAGATGATAAATAAAATTTCCACAGAAATGACACACCTAAAGAATCAGAATAATCAGTTATAGGCCTTTCAACATAACTTCCAGGCCAATCTTAACCAGGATAGTAGGGATAACCGAGAAGCAAACACTTCCTCTGGGCAGAATTATGATATAGGACCAACCGTTAATCAAAGTTCCGAAAGGAGACCTTCTCAAAGGAAGAATCACACATGGAATGCAAGGCCTAGTAATGGAGGTATCCCTATGCCTTTCGACCAACCGACAAGCAATGAAAAGACGACCAGTGGAATGTACCTTATCGAGGCAGCCTTGTCTAGATGGTGATAGATCCACAAAACCAGTAGACATTCTGAGTTGGATTGCCTCAAATTCTAGATAGCAGCTGAAATATTCCAAGTAGAGGTACAAAATACGGTTGACAGTGTCAGCTACAGGGACATCGTCCCATCTAAGCCATATGATTCTTCCTGTCTCGTTGTTAACCAAGCACCGTTTCCGCAAGGTGACCACAATGAGCTCGAGGTCAAGCCTACTCCTATTGAGGGTGAAGAAGTGCAAGAGGTAAGTAATGAACAAAATTTGGCTCAGCTTTTTGATTTAGTAGATAATGGTCCAACAGAAAAAAAGGATCTATTTGTAGATGAGGTCCACATGTTCCATTAAAGGTCAACTCTCTACTTCCTTCAAAATAGACAGGCGGGTGGACCCTTTACAACCTCTATTCCACCAAACAATCTCGCCACACCTCCTGATCCCAATGCCAGCAATAACCTTGGACTCCCCCATATACCTACCCAATACCTCAATAGGAACGGGTCTCAAAACCAGTCACAAAATCCAGCTCAAGGCCAAGCCCAAAATTTGTCTAGTCAAATGAAAGTCTAATCCCTAGCTCTGCCATAGGTAAGGCTTTTAGTTTAAAAATTGAGCAAATGGGTGAATACATGGTAGAGGAGTTTAAAAGGGTGAAAATTAGTCTATCTGCCTTTGAGTTACTCAAAGTCCCTTCCGTAAGGCACACCTTCTTTAGGGTCCTTAATGGGACCCCATCCTCTAGGAAAACACAGGAAACATTAGCTAAGAAACCTACCTTTGAAGAACCTAGGCAAGAACTGATAATACAAGAGAATACTGGGAAAAGGAAGGATGTCCCTATAAATCAATCCACAAGTAAGCAAATGGGAAAGGAACCCGAGTAGAGTAATAGGCAGATCTCCGAAGACCAGCCATTTAGGCAGACCAAGGATAAAGACAATGATAAGAATAAAGGTCAGGTCGCTCACATAGATACACCTATGGGCATCTTTCAAGGAAGGATGGAAACTCCCCCTTTCCTTACCACCATCTGAATATTTAGGAAGAACTTGCATAACTGCCTGCTTGATTCAGGAGCGTCTGCCAATGTTATGCCCTTGGTAGTATGTAAGGCTCTTGGCATCACTCCCACACCTTCAAGGAGGAAGGTGACCCAGCTAGACAAAACAAAGATCAACATCATGGGAGAAATAAATCTGATCTCGATACATATTGCTATAGATCCCAGGATACAACAAGTCATTGACATTCAAGTTGCAGACATTCCTGATGCATATGGGATCATCTTGGGGAGGGAATTCACAGGGCACTGAATGGATATACTGCCATAGATCTTTCTCACATGTGGTTGTTGTGGAAGGGGTTGCCAAACCAAATCCGTGTTGACCGTGAACCCCGTATGAAGTATATGATCACGGAATACAACAATCTCAGTGAGGTGCTGTTTGTTGAGACAGAACTAGGAAATTACCATCCTTTTGCCTACCAAAACGAGGTCGAGTCTCGGGAAGAATGTGCTAATGAAGTACTTTTGGTGTTGTGTAGTCCTCCAACCGATTCTACCCAAATTCTCCAAAACACATAAATATTGGTAGAAGCCGATGACGAACCTAATAAAGATAATAACTGGGAACTACTCAGTGGTTTCTAGGAGTTCATGGAAAAGTGTGCTAGAGACCAACTCAGCTTGGGCGCTTGAATGGATTTGCAAGATCTCTTGTTGCCAAATTGGTGCAAGATTCACAATGCTACCCACTATGAGTTTGACTGCTACTTGTGTCAAAAGGCAGTTGAACATGTTAAAAAATAAGTTATTCCCTGGATGGCAATGCAAAAAGAAGTGCCGGTAGAACCACTAGCAGCTCAACACCCTGAATTAGAGAATTCTCCTAAGATGGCAAAGACAACCACCCAGCTAAAAGGGAGTAGGAACTTAATTGGACCCGAAGATAAAGAACTTTCCACATGCTAGACACTTCGATTTGATGGATCTAAGTCAAAACAAGGAGCTGGGGTTGGGTTTGAACTCATCAGTCCAATGGGTAATACCTTTCTTGCTACCCATAGATTATAGTTTTATTGCACTAATAATGTAGCAGAATATGAAAATTTGGTCCATGGCCTTTTCATGGCCTTGAAGAAAAATGTAAAAATGTTGCAAATTTTTGGAGATTCAGAACTCATAGTTAAGTAAGTTAGAAAATTGTATTCTTTCCATGATAGAAGGCTCGCCAATTATAGACACAGGGTTTGGGATCTCTTGGAGGGCTTAGATGCATTCAATATACAATTGATCCCTTGTGCCCAGAATTGTACAGCCGATGCCTTGGCTCAAGCGGCCAGCACTTTGTAACCCCTCTCTTTATCTGGGCTCAAGAAATTCATAGTTGAGCTGACATCCATGCCGTCTGTCCCAGATAATATTACTCATTTGCAGGTCTTCAATGATGACAAACATATTCTCGAATTCATTACAAGTTCTGATGTCTTCGTAGTCCAAATAATTGATGAAGTTGATCCACAAGAAGCCGAACTGGACATAGAAGGGGTTATTAATCTCAAGACCAATACGATCCCCAGAGGCATGGTTCAACTGGAACATATATTTGACTTAGACCAGATTCAAGACCAGAACCAGCAAACAAAGAAAGAAGACATAAGCAACTAGTGCAATGCTTACAACCTTGGGACAGCTGGGGAAATCAAGAATGTTTTCATTGGAAAGGTGTGCACGCCAGAGGAAAAGAAGGGAATTATGGAGGCGTTGTGAAAGTACCATGACATGGTGGCATGGAGCTATAAAGATTTAAAGACATATGACACTTTTTTCATTACGCACACCATCCCTCTCAAGACAGAAGTGAGGCCTTTCTGTCAGTGGCAGCGTCCTATCAATGCCTTGTTGGAACCCGTCATTTACAAAGAAGTATAGAAATTACTCTCAGCAAGGATTATTTTCCTAGTCAGACATTCTACGTGGGTGGCAAATTTGGTCGTGGTCAGAAAAAAGAATGGGGAGATTAGATTGTGTGTGGACTTCCACAATTTGAACTGAGCTTTAGAGAAAGATAATTATCTAGTGCCTTCATTGGATGAGGTGTTGCAAATCATCAACGACTATGAGATGATGTCTTTCCTTGATGGATACTCCAGGTATAACCAGGTGATGGTACAGTATGAAGATTGTCATAAAATGGCATTCACCACCAAGTGGGGGATGTTTACTTATAGGAGAATGACTTTTGGGCTCATTAATGCTAGCGCCACCTTCCAACGTGCCATGAATATCACTTTCAAGGATCTGATTGGTAAGTGTATAATCATCTACATGGATAATTTAACTGTGTTTTCTAAAAAAATAGGTGATCACATCTCTGATTTGTGCAAAGTGTTTCAGAGGTGCAGGGAGTTCAGGGTTTCCCTTAACCCCAAGAAGTGCATTTTTGGAGTGACTGAAGGCAGATTGCTCAGACATATCATTTCAAAATAGGGAATCTCCATAGACCCTGAACGTATCAAGTCCTTACTCAAAATCCCGCCCCCAGACAGCAAGAAAAAATTAAAATCCTTATTTAGAAAGATCAATTTCGTCAGGAAATTCATCACGGGTTTTGCGGAGATTGTTAAACCTCTTAATGTTATGTTGAAACAAGATGCCAAAGTTGAGTGGACTCCTGATGCCAAACAAGCTTTTGAGGAAATCAAACAGGCCATTACCGAGGCACCTATGCTAGTCAGCCTGGATTATCTAAAGTCTTTCTACATCTACTCATTTGCTTCAGAACATTCTTGTGCTAGCATGCTGACCCAGAAGGACGATGAAGGAAATGAGCATCCGATCACCTTCATGAGTGCTCCCCTGAAGGATGCTGAATTGCGGTATCACAATGTAGAAAAGTAGGCATACGCTCTCATTAGAGGAGTAAATAAATTTAGGCACTACATCTTGCACAATAAGGTGTTTGCCATTGTCCCTGACCCATCAGTAAAAATGTTGCTCATGCAAAATGAATTGGGTGAACGAAGAGTCAAATGGGTCACCCTGCTCCAATAATATGACATGGAGATCCAATTGATGAAGTTGGTGAGAGCACAAGCACTCACCTGCATGATTTTTGAAGCAATGGTACAGGATGGACCCGAACCCACTATGCAACATTACCAGCTTGACAATGTCTACCCAGGAGAGTGGTACAAGAATGTCATTTATTATCTACTGAACCATAAGTGTCCGCAGCACCTGAAGCGGGTCCAAAAGCATGCCCTCAGATTGAAACGCAATGGCTACATGCTACAAGGTTCCATTCTCTACAAGAAGAATCATGAAGGCATTTACTTAAGATGCCTTGGTAAGGAGGAAGCAGATCGAGTCTTAAAAGAGTTCCACGACAAATTTGGCACAGGCCATGGTTCTGGTTCTTCCACAGCACATCAAATATTAAGAGCAGGGTATTATTGGCCAACTATCTTCAAAAATACCCATTGCCATGTTTGCTCATGTCACACATGCCAGACCATTGCCACCAGGGAAAAGAATGTTGATGTCCCACTGTAGCCTGTGCTGGAGGTAAGGCCGTTCACGCAATGGGGTCTCAACTTCATCAGTCTGGTAATCCCTCCATCGTCTGTGGGGCACAGGTACATTCTTACCACTACTGATTACTGCACTACATGGACAGAAGCAATGGTATGTAAGCAATGCACAACTAAAGTAGTTACTATCATTTTAGAAAATTTCATTTTAAATCACTTCGGTTATCCCTATGCTTTGGTGTGTGACAATGGACCTGCTTTTGCTTCATTAAAATTTGTGAGTTGGGCACTTGAATACAAAATTTCCCATAAGTTTTCATCCAACTACTACCCTCAAGGCAATGGCCTTGCCGAGTCTACAAATAAGAAACTGATTATCGTGATCAAGAAATTGCTAGATAGGAATCCCAAGGACTAGCATACCCAGCTCCGTTTTTCCCTTTGGGTAGATCACACTCGACATAAGGATACCCTTGGTGATTCCCCATTCCACCTCCTTTATGGCCTAGAACCTATATTTCCTATCCACCTGAAGATTCCTATTCTTCAGTTTATCAACGACTTTTATGAGGGAGGAGATTGTAGAGGAGCTTGGTTAGTTGAGCTCTTGTATTTAGAGGAAGTCTGAGACTATGCAATAGAAAATTTTTCCAAACATCAAGGCGTAGTTAAGAGATGGTTCGACCACCAAGCCAAAATCATGGCCTTTAGGATTGCAGATTTGGTCCTATATTGGGACAAGGCCCATGAAAAGAAAGGGGGACACAACAAATTCAACAAGCTTTGGCTTGGCCCCTTCAAATAGCTGAGATTTTGGGAGACAATGCCTTCCACCTAAAGACCTTAACTGGTGAGAACGTCCTGTTGTAGGTCAACAGGCAGCATTTGAAGTATTACTTCTAGGCTTGAGCTTGTTTGAGCTCTTCTTTGTAAATATTTGTACATAGGTTAGGGTAGATTGCTTTTTCTCGTTTGCTTGCATATTTTGTTTTGTGTTGCTCTTTTGTTTTCTCCCTCCCAATAGTTTTGTTTTGGAAAGTTGTTTCTCTCCCCTTAGCGGTGGCTGTGCTCGCTTGATGAGCAGTTTACTTTGATGTCCATCCTTAGTGTTCTTCAGCTAAACATTCACTCTCGACCATCGGTCTTTGAAAGTTGCCCATGAATGATTTCCTTGTTCGAACTTTGCTCAAAACTTGACCCTAGATTGGATCTCCTTACACCCATCTCAGATCTCGCACAAAACAGATAATAATCATTTCTAAAGGACTGCGCCATGGTTGCTGACACCCTAGTGAGTGAAAAATCTTAACTCTACTCCAGTGACCATTGCAGTTTCAAACCCATCGTAGGCTTCAGTGCTTACCCAGTCAAGCTAAAAGATAAATGAGAAGTGAACATTGAAGGAAACATCAAAACAAAAGAGCAAAGGAATTCTAAAAAATAAGCAACCGTATGGGTGTTCAGGTAACTCTACCAGGGCTATGAACACCGAGCCGGCAGTAGAACAATATCCGTGGGATTGCAGTGACAACTCTGTCTGGGCTATGGATGTCTGACTAGCAACAGAGCAATGTCCATGTTACTTTTAGTGTTAGATGATTTATGTAGCTCACTCGGTTGAATCGGTAGCCCATGGTCACCATCCTGAGGAAAGAAATGAATTCACTGCACACACTTCTAAGATGTCCTGTAAACTGACCCAATTAAGGATCTCGTTCTCCTAGATTCACCTTTGGGAGCCACTCTTGGTCTGTGAAACTGGAGATTCTTGGTCCTTAATGAATATTTATCCTTAGAATGCTCAGGAACATTTCCCAACGGAGTCGCCATTTGTTGTGCCCTTAGCACACAGGCCCCGTTCGAAATGAGGACCCTCTTTTCTTTCCCTTGCCAAGTCATTTTGTCACCGCTTCCTTTTGTGTGCCCCATTTTGTGCCCCTGATGGTCAATAAGCCTTCAAATGTTTCATCATAATTTGACTGTGCTTCCCCTTGGCTTGTTTTGTTGAGTTTTGGCACTTTTCGGGGTCTCTGTGGTAGTTCACTTCTGCCAGCAGTCCTGGACCTAGTCGAGCCTACCCTCTCGGGTTTCCCTAGCTGGGTTTCCCTGTTGAGCCCACTATCCTCATCAACGAATGGTTCCCATCCTTTCGGACCTCGAGTCCCGGCTCTGTCTTCGCCAATCGATGTGTTTTGCGAGAGAACTATGACTACCTTCGAGCGTTCTGAGCCCGAACTTCTAAAATTCTGAGTCCAAAATTCTGTGATGGTTTTGTCATCCCGAACGACGAACCTCTAGCGGAACTCCACCCTTTGGGCCCCGACCTCCCCTTCACCGCTGGGGATTTTTGAGTGAAACTTGTAAAATGGTCATTGTCCTGCATATTCCCAATCTCATGACCCCGGGTCTCCTACCACCATTAGTGAATTCAAATTCACCAACCCTTGTTCTATTGTACCTGCATTCAATGAGGCCATTAATGGTAGTAAGGGGTATAAAAGACCCACTTAAGCTTGTCATTTTCACTTAAAAGTGTTGCAAATAATAATCAGAGCTTTCCGTAGGAGTCCATCATCTCTGAAGCCTTCGTCGATCATCGTCCATTGCCTTTGCTTAACCGACTGCTGGTGGATCCCACACCTCCCCTCATCGAGTGATTAAGGTGGGTATTTTCTTCACCCTCCCAAGCATTTTTTTCATGATTTTATAAGGTTTATAGTGAAAAATAATCATCAAGAGGACATATGGATGGTAAAACGTGACACGAAAAACAAAACCCATGTCCTCAAAAATTGAGAAAGCCAGCGCAACATGCTCATGACCAATTCAGAGCTTTACCCCCATGCGACTGTTCTTCGTAGGGGCATTCATGACCCTCGGGCCCAGATGCTCCCTTTGCCGGTGAGGACTTAGCAAAAACAAGATGTTGAAATGGCTTCTAGGTCTCTTGGGCCCGGGTTCTTGGGATTCTGCTCCTCGTTCTCTGTCAATGAGACCTCCCCTATTCGGCATGACCTTTCGGTGAGTGGGCCCTACTTTTGTCAAGTGACCTATCGGGGAGACATTCATTTGTCACCGAGACCTTTCCTCGACTGGAAACCTATGCCGAAGGCTCCCTCTGTCAGCATAATATTGCCCGGTCGGTAGGACATCTCCCTGCCTAAAGGTTTTCTTGCCGACATGGTCGGTCGGTAAGACATTCAGATGTCACCGAGACATCTTGTCGAAGATCAACCTCCTGCCAATTTTTCTGTTCGGCGAGACATGCAGAAGTCAGTGAGACCTCTCACCAAGGAAAAAAGCCTCCCACCGATGAACTTCCTTCCTGACGGTTGTCGGGGCCTTTGTCTTTCGGCGTAACTTCTTGGAAAGAGCGCTTTGTTCTCCCAAGCTCTTCCGTCGCCATGACTTTGCCCGATCAGTGAAACCTCTTCCAAACTTAGAATCTTACACCGAGGGCTCCCTCTGTGCTACCCTAGGACCCATCATCTTCGGCAGGACATGGCACCTTCACCAGGACATCACGACAATATCAATCTCTTTTGGCGGGTGCCTGACATCCTTCGGCCGCCTAGGTCCCAGGCTTCCTTTTGCAGTTTGGAAAAATTTGTGAACCTTGAACGACCTTCAAATGTTTCAGGCTCCACCCTCCGGAACTCTGTTCTGCAACTGCCATTTCAAAAGGAAAGTCCTCCCTAGCCTTCCAACCGTCGAGCTCCGACTTTCCCATTCCTACGAACACGTGATGAGAAAATCCAATGGCTGACGCCCGCTTTGGGCCTGGTCCGCATCTTGGCAGTTGGCGAGACATTCATAGGTTTCCCAGACATTTTGATGAAAATGCAAACCTCTCACCGGTGAGCATCAAAATCTTCCGTCCAACCGTAACACTAAGTTCGATTTGTTGGGCCGCCCTTTCCGAACCTTTGCCCAATGATAGCCGTTCCGAACGGCGAAGGATGAATGGCCTCCTGTCAATTAAGACCCAAGCACTCAAGATGAAAATTGTAATCTCCTGACCGTCCTTTTCCTGCCAGACCCCAGATCCTAGAGTTCCATCTCTAGAATTCTATTTCTGATCTGCCATTCCCAAATAGCCATCTCCTAATGGCTCTCTGACCTGGTGCCTCTGGATGCTCCTAAGCTGACCCAAATGAGCCCAAATTTGAAATCTGACTTCGACCCACATGCTTAATCTTGGTCCTTTTCTTTGTTAAAATTTTAAATTATCAAAATTCAACTGAAGAGAATCTCTGGGATCCCTCCGCCCCGTTTGCCTACCCAAACAACATTCCTACCAGGGAAGTCTGGCCCTCCGGGCCTGAACTGTCCAAATGCCCTTAATCAAAAGATCAATGACACTGGAAGATAAAAGTTCATGTTATGCTTGACATATTATTTAAAATGGATTTCATCTTTGGGATTTCCTCTAACATGAATACTTTTTGTGATCTATTGCACTCACTACACCTTTGCTTGTAGAATATATGGAATTGGGTGCAGGACCTTCAAGGGCACCCACCGAGAAGGACAAAGGAAAGAAGTCAGGCAAGACTCCTCAAGGAAACGAGGACAAAGACCAAATGATATACCAGTTCTAGGGTGAGCCACTACACTCAAAGATTGCCACGGATTGGAAAGAAATCACCAACACCAACATAGGCCATGTCAATATTGACAAATTTATACAAAGGGTCAGGGTCAATCCAACAACCAAAAATGAAAGACTAATAAGACAAAGAGGAATCGTAAAGGCTACAGGATTTCCTCCATCTCTTGTAGCCCTAGAGCTCATCATGGCTTGTCGGCAGGCATATCAATTAGATACAAGGACAATTGTTGACAGGGATGGTAACATTCTCGCAGACATGTTGGCTGAAGGCATTACCAAAACCTTCCATATCCCTACTTTTCAAGAAATGAAAATGCCCACCATTGAAGAATGTTAGGTAGCATGGGATGATAATCCGGTGGGCTACAAAAGGTCAATAAATTAGCATTGGCTTAGGGAAAAGCAGGGTAGCGTTGTGAAGATTCCGCACGAACTCTTCCGTAGTGACTTCACGAGGATTACCATGACTTGGTCATGATGCTAAGTAGGGTGATGGGCCTCTCGATGACCGCCTTCTTTTAGGAATGGATGGTATACTTCATTGAATAGATTCTTCAGGGAAATGATGATGTTACCACAAAGACCTCATTCGATTGGGGGGTATAATTAGCAACTGCTTTCATGAGCAGTTCCTCAACGTGAAGAAGAGCTCCAAGTTCTATATGAATTCATACCTCGTGTAATCCTTGGTAGATCAGAGGCAGTATAATGGGTTGTTTGTGGCACCCGATCAGTAGCAGGGTCAGAAACTCAAGGCCTATGATAGGTACCCACAACTCCAGTACAAAAACTTCAAGAGGGAATATTGTAGAGTAAATGATGCCTTCATCGGCCATATTGTCAAAATGATTGATGGGGATTTCGAAAGGAGGGTTTCCCACAGTGCTAGAGCATTTTTGAAGCAGTATGTCTTCCTCTTCATTCAATTCCCAAAGTTCACATACTTTCGCGCCCAAGGCTTCACTGAAAGGCCAAACAAGTTGCCTCGATACCCCAATGACATAATTATCTTATTGAAGATTTCTTGGAAGCTACAACACATACAGGCAATCTTCAGTGGCAAACATGTAGCGGGGATCTCTTATCCCATGACTCTTGGCCAAGGCATGTATAAGCTACAAACCTCCCAGTGTGTTGGTAACTCTGAGAAGGAACTGAAGGTTACCACTTTCACTTGCACACTGCCCGCCCACAGATGGACCCATATGGACATGTAAGGAAGGCATTGGGACCGGGGTTCACTCATCTACACCACATTAAGGATTTCTAGGTGGATTGTCAAGATGACAAGGAAGTGCGGGCAAGGAACTATATGCGGATGACTGCATATTTTGTAAGAAAGGTACAACTCTTTCCCATACTGAACCAAATCAAAGAAGACAAGAGCACCATAATGGACCCTAGGTACCCTGTAGTTGCCAACTTGCTGCTACCAACAATAGACTGGGATGAGCAGGAGGTCGATGACCTTGATATCATAACCAAGCCAATCTTGGCTCATACTAAGGAGTGGGTTGATGGACAGATAGCCGAATTGAAACAACAGGAAGTGATTTTGACTTATGAAGGGCTCAAAAGTGAGCCAAGTGCCATAGAGGATGCCACTATCACCACTTCAACCGGCAGGACAACCAAGTCTCGTCCAGTGACTAGGTCCAAGAAGAGGAAAGAGACAGAAGTAGAGCAGTCTCCCAACCCCAAGGTCTATACAAGGAAGGATCCAGGGGGCTAACCCTCTAAGAGACTAAGGCAAACAGAGGGCACCACGGAGCAGCCATTAATCTGGGAAGAGGAAGCCAAAGATACTGATCAAATCAAACCTGTCCTGGCTCTCCCAGCTTTGATTCCCCTGTCTACCTCCCTGCCCATGATTGCCACATCCCCACCAGTGGTGGACATCTCTATCCATCTTGCCCCTTTGCCCCCGACAGAGCCTGTGATTGTAATTGACTCCTCCCCTACCATGACTACTCCCCCTTCCTCCGCTACCATGTCACCAACTACATCGCTCCCTCTCACAATAGTAACAACACCTATTCTCGCTTCCACCATGCCTGAGGATTTCTCGAGACATATGCAGAATCTTCCCCCTGAGCTCTCTCATATCCTAATGGATCCTACTCTTCAAGTAGCCCTTGCACAAATACTCGCTATTTTCGAAGCTTCACAACCGTTGACGGGGCCACCGGCTATGGAAGAAACCATGCTAATCTCTAAGGAGTGGGAGGAATGAGAGTGGGAAGCCTCGAGGCCCTTTTGAGGAGGAAGCCGATGAATACCATGAACACCCGGAGTAGGAACACTGAACCATTGACAAGGTGGCTTATGAGGGGGAAGGAACAGGTTCTTCTGAGAGTGGGGATGGGGTGGATGATAGTGGTTGGGCCATCATGCAAACCTTTGATGATGATCTAGAGGAAGAAATGGCCTAACAGTTGAAGGACACCAAGGTGGAAGATGAAAGGTCATTCCAAAAAGAAGGAGGAAGGCCACTAGAAGATAGTCCAAGGGAAGATTTACCTAAGGATGGAACCCAAGCTATCAAGAGCCTCAAAGTCAAGCAATCCAAGGAACCTGTACATGAAGTTGAGCATACTGAGGAAAAGAAAGAAGAAGGGACAGCAGGAAAAGGGAGTCCTGTGCAACAACTTTCTACCAAGCCCCCTATCAAGTGCCTTGTGTTCATCCAAGACTCCAATGACGAAGAAGATGCTGCCAAGGAGGAAGAAAGGTCCCCAGAAGATAAGAGAATGGAAACCTTGGCCTTGACCAAGAGGAGCGAGGATGACCATGATTCACCTAAGGGCAAGTCTACTGTACCTAAATGGTTAGAAAAGTAGCTCAAAAGAAAGACCCCTATAGTAGAAGACCCAAGGGCGAGGCTGAAGGCTATCTTAGCCTGAGCTTAGATCACAACAAAGAAGGAAAAGAAGTTTAAGATCCAATCTAAGGTAACAATGGATGCTTCTAGATCTCGAGTTGTGCAAATAGCCACGCCTATGGTAGGTTAGGAAGGGATAACTTACAACATCTCCACCATGGATCCAGGGACCGCCACCAGAGAATAGAAGGTGGACCATCTTGAGGAGTCAGTAGCCATGGTGGTACATTTAATAAGGTAGGAAAAAATTTCAAAAGATGAGCTCAAAGCACAGGTGGCTGCTTTAACAAATTATATCCAGCAATGGTCATCGATGGATAACCTGCCTACCACGTCTGCATCCACGCCCTAGCTGCTGTCCAAAGAACAAATCGATAAGATGGAAAGAAGGAAGAACTTGGAGAAGACTATGGAGGACTGGTTCCAACAAGTCTTATACGTTGGAAACATGGGAATTAGCCGAGCTATTCAGATAGCCAACAAGGTCTTGGACCTACAACAATCTTTGGAGGGCACAAAGAAGCTATGCACTGACTTCCCTACAGTATACGACTCCACCTTTCCAAATATCAAGGCTATCCTTCAATTGCCATAAGCTACATGGGAAAAGGAACTTGCATTCAGTAAAGATGATCATTGGCTGATGGATGTATGGCGGCGGGACTTTGGCAATAGGAAGGAAAGGCTAGAACAGATAATGAACAAAGTGGACCCAGATATCGAATGGATAAAGGAAATTAGGGCAGAATGCGCTCGTTATCTCAAGATGATGACAGAGTACGATATGCCCTCAGTACAAATGGATCCAAAGAAGATGAAGCCCTATTTCCAGAAGAAGATGGACGGGATGTCTATTGAAATCATGGTGGAATTCATGAGTTTTGCTGCCCATGCCTTTGATCAATCAAAACTATTCAGGGACCAGGGTGCCAAATAAGATGAGGACTGGAAAAGGCTAGAGGATAATGCGAAGGAGTGGAGCTACCAAGTGCTAAGGTATGAGATTAACGAAGTGGACAAGCTCCAGCCGGTCATCCTAAATTTCATGGAATACACAACCTCAAAGAAGTAGGAGGACAATCCTCTTGAGGATGAAGAGCTCCATAAAGAGTAGCTATATTAAAATAGCAATCAGCTAAAAGATAAAATACTACAGTGCCGTCACTAAAGGACAAAATAGGGAAGGGACAAAATGTAATTTTAAATTGTGATATATTGGGGGTAGGTGAAACCCTATTTTGTAATGAATCTTGGCCACACAATGAGAATTAATCTTGGCTATTCATTTCACTTTTGGGGCACTATAAATAGGGGTCTCCTCTATTTTGCAAAGGGAGTTGAGTTGTTGTAAAGGTATGTTGCAGAAATTTATAAGGAAAAGACATTGACTTGGTGCATTTTTTGAGTTTCTCACATGTTGCTTGATTCAATCTCTATAGTTAGATGTTTGACTTAGATTTTATTATTGTTTTAGTTAATTTTTCTCTTTCCTTGGTAGATTTTAGAAATGTTGTTATGTGATCATGAAAATTCCTATTGTGTAGATGACTCCTTAGTCCATAATTTTTGCTATTTGTTGATGGTAGATAATTGTGTAAAGTTAGTCTAGACTTGAATTCAAAGCTGCTCCAAAACTTCCATCTTTGTTCATGCATGCACATGGTGAATGAAAGGTAAAATATTTGCAGACCTGAGAAGATAGAACAAGTTTCATGATACTGTGAGATCTCTGGTTAAGTGGAATATTGTTTTAAGAAGCTGTCCATTGCAGGAACTCCATTATCACTGTTCACAGTTAGTTGCAGATCTAGAGGCCTTCTCTCTCCCCTACCTTTTTTCCTTTTTTTTAATGAGTGACCTATGCTAAGGTTCATTGAACATTGTAAAGCTAAATCCAATGACGAAAAATGGAGTACCAGACTGTTGTTTGAACCGACAACAAATGCACAACCACCCTCCCATCTTAAAAACTCCATTTGCAAACCCAACTTCCCATGCTTTGTAACCCATATGTAAGTCCACCTTGTGATTCCAACAAATCACATCAAACAATTGAGATATTCCAAGCACTGTCAAGAGCTGACATTAGAGACCTTGGGATAGTGTTCTACAATTTGATTGTGGAAGATTGTCTTTCAAGAGAGGTAGTGCACCCACACACTTCCTGTATTGAGAAGTGCATAAAAAACACATCAACAGTAATATTCTCTAAATGAAATAAATATCTTTAATTATTTAAATGCCAAATTTTACATTTCCCTCATTTTAGATAAATGAAATTATTTAAAATGATATCACATTCTTGATTGTCAGTTCATTTTGGTAAATAATTTGAAAATTGATTATTTATTGTCACACAAAATCCATATTTTGAATTTATTTAATTCAAAAATGGTATTTTTCTTCCAAAAATCAAGTAATTGAGCAAATTGTTGATTTTCAAATTTGCTTTTTAGTTCAACCTTTATCCTCTTGATTTTTCGAATCTTACAAATCAAGTCATCTTTATCTTCTTAATTTAAAAGAAATAAATATCTTTTTGACTAATTATCACATTTATTCTCAACCACCAATTTCATTTTCTCAAATAACATCTTGAGCACTCATTTAATATTTTTTCCCTAACTCTAATTAGGCATTGTCACATGAAATTTTGTCCACTGATTTTAGGATTTGTCAGCTTTCAATCTCGTCCATCCGTCCAAAATTGCATTTTCTATAAAATGTCAGTTTGCTCATATTTTTGTGATTATAATTTACTTTGCACTTAGATTGGTTAATTCAATTTTATTACTTATAATAGGCATATTCATTTGTCATAGTCTTTATTTTGTCATTCAAATCCTTCAAAACTTGCATAGGGCTTTGTCATAGTTAATTGCTCACACACATACAAATCTGAGGGAAATAGTCATAAGATTGCAACACATTAGAAGGGCTATGGAGGTGATTCATGGAGGCTTCAAAGTAAATTTGGTATAATCATTTTTATTTTTAATTGTCTTCCTTTGTGCTTCATAGTTAATGTTGGATTTTATGATTTATGCTTTAATCTGCTAACCCCATAAAATTGCATTGTTACACTAGCAAAAAGTGATATCTACAAAATACAATTTAAAATTGTTAACCATTCTTTTGTATGGGTTCAATTTCTCATCTTTAGTGTCATAGTCATCACTGACCTATTGGATGACCAATTGTGAATCACCAAAGAGTTGCAAGCTTGTAATTTTCCATTTTATAGCCATGCACAATCCTGTTAGTAAGGCCTCATATTCTACAATGTTGTTGGTACATGGGAAGGCTATTATGAAGGATTTGGGAAAAGTATCACCTTGAGGGGTGACGAATAGTATTTCTGCACCTAATCCATGACTAGTGGCTGATCCATCAAAGTTAACTTCCATGTTGCACTAGTGTCTACTACAAATATTGATTCATCCATGGAATCAGGAATCAAAGGGTGATTAGCTTTTTTGGGTGCATCAACAAGTTGGTCTATGATAACTTGTCCTATTATTGCTTTTTCGTTCTGCATATTGTATGTCATACTCACTAAGTATCATGACCCACTTTGTCAACCATCTTGTCAATGCTACCTTGCTGAGTAGGTATTTGAGAGGATCTATCTTAGCCACTAGTCTTGTCTGATGATTTAGCATGTAATGTCTTATTTTCTGAGCAACAAAAACCACAGTGAGAAAAGCATGTTCAATAGGGCTATAGTTGAGTTTATACCCAACTAATGTACGACTAATGTAATAGATCATTTGTTCTTTCTAATTGTGATCATTTTGCACAAGGAATTCCCCCAGTGCAGAAGTGGTAGTTGATATGTAAAGGATTAGGGGTTTACCATCTATTGCTGGCATCAAAACAAGAGGCATCAAGAGGTACTCTTTAATCTTTTGAAAGGTTCCCTCACACTTTTTTGTCAATATAAAAGGAACTCCCTTGTGTAACAAATACTAAAAAGGCTGAAATTTATCTACAAGTTGTGCAATGAAACATCTGATGGACTGAAGTCAGCCTTGCAATGTCCTGATTTGACTAATTTTTGTTGGCAGAGGCATATCTAATATATCTTTTACTTTTGTTGGGTCCACTTCAATGTCTATACGAGAAACTATGTATCGTAAGAGTTTTCCCGATGTCTCACTAATGACACATTTTTTTGGATTTAGGAAGACTTTATATTCTTCAAGCCTTTTGAAAAAAAATTCTAGGACTCTCAAATGATCACCATGTGTCAATGATTTTACCAAATGGTCATCAACATAGTCTTCCATCAATGTGTGCATGAGTTCATGAAATATGGTGGTCATAGCTCTATGATAGTTTGCACCTACATTTTTTTAAGTCTGAAGGGCATGAAATTCCAACAATATGTACCCCATGGGAAAGTGAATATTGCCTTATGGTGATCTTCAAGAGTAATACAAATATTATTATACACCAAGAAGCCATCCATTAGGGACAGCATCGTGTAGCTTGCTGTTAGATCTATTATGATGTCTATATTAGGAAGTGGTAAGTCATCCTTTAAACATGTATTATCGAGGTCTCAAAAGGATTCTATCCATGCTCTTTCTTTTGTGGTATTTGGTGGGTCAAGTTTGTGAAGGGAATCGATGTGGATATTAATCTCCATGAGGTTGGTAAAGGATGGGTGAGGTGTATCAGACTCATGAAAGATATAGTCAAGCTCATAGTCATTGGTGGTATAAGAATCCCGCTCATCTTCATTAGGGTCAGTGTTGGTGGGGTTTTCAGATGTCTCAATGTATTTCAAAGCACTCACATCCTTATTTGTAAGCACCTCAATACTTAAAGTGCCAATCCTAATTGGTACAAATCCTAGCCCTGAGTTCTTCAGTCATTTAAGAGGCTTCAAGGGTTCTCTCATTCCATTTTTATGTATGTTGAGTCCATTGATTCTATCGTAACCCTTTTGTTTCATGAGTTTAAAGCCTTTAATAGATACTATTTTGTTGGTAGCAGCTACAAATCTTCTTCATCTTTGTAAATCCAATTTGAAATATCACCAATGTATTCTTTGTTTAACTCTCCCTAGCCTGTGAAGTTGTTTGTGGGAGGAATTTTAATGATAACTTTAGGTTCCATCTTATAGATGGGCTTGTCATGGGACTTTAGAGACTTTGGTAACTTAGTGATGCAATAGGAAGTGTTCATATGATACTCCCCACACCCCTTGTCCTAGATCTAAATCTTTAGATTGACAGATGGAATGGTGAACATGGAGAATTTAGTCAAAGTGGATGGGTCAGTGAAATTGGATGGAGTGGACATTGTAGCTTCATAGTTTATAGGCACTTGGTGTTCAAGGACCCCTCTCAAGTTGGTACAATATTGAAGGGGATCAAGATTTCCAATGATTGTGATTTCAAAGACATTATAAGGAAAATTAGACATTGGTGATATGTGGATGGATAGGTTTCATGATGTGGATCCATGGTTGGCTAGGGATTAGGTTGTATGGTAGTTCAAGATCCAGGACTTTAAATGTGGTATCTAGTAATGCAAGTACAATCTTGATATGAAGTGTGATAATGCCCTTAGAACAACCTTCTTCGTCATCATAGGCTTTGGTGGAAATGCTATTAGATGTATCCACACATGCTTCAGAGAGTCCTAGTTCCTTTACTAGTTTTAAAGTGAAAATGTTCAATTTGGCTTTGCCATCTACTAGGACTCGTCTGGCCTTGTGTTTTTTTATGAGGACCTCAATGTATAGTGGGTTGTTATGGTTTGAATTGGATGTAGAGTAATCTTTTTCATAAAATGAGACATGGTGGGAGTTGGCCAAATATCCAACCATAGCTTCAAATCGGTTGACGTCCAAGTCAGTAGGGACAAATGTTTCTTTTAGAGCCTTATCAAGGATAGCTTTGTGTTTAGGTGATATGCGCAAAAGCTCAATGATGGAAATTTGTGCATGTGTCTTTCCTAATTGGTCAACAAGGTTGTATTGTGCTTTAGATTGTGGCTAGTTTGGAGGAGGACGGAATATGGTAAACTTAGCCCTGTGGGTAGTGACAACACATTTAGGCTATTTTTCGATGGTAATTGTGTTAACATGATCGTCAACAACTTAGAGGTGGCTAATAATTGTGTAGGCCAAAGAGGCATTGGTATAATTGGTATGGTTGTCTGTGTTTTGACATGAATTGGAGGGTTTTCTAGAACCATGGTCTTGCAATGGATTCTCGAAAGTGGTATGGTATTTATTGGAAGTTTGTTGTTGTCCCTCAACCTCTATGGTACTATTTTCAATTAGGTCTTAAATAATGTTCTTCAACAGATGACATGACAAGGTCTTATTCCCTTTGATGCGGTGGTAGTCACAAAAGGAATTTTCATCCCACCAAGAGGGTTTGAATTGTCCTGGGTCATATGGATTGGGCTCTTGGAGTTGTATAATGTTTGATTGTACTAGCTTCTTTAGGATAGATTCAATGTGTTATGGTAAAGGAGTGTATTGTCTCTATGGTTATTGCTTTGGTTGTCTTAGGGATCCTCATTATTTTGGATCATGTTAGCTTCTTGGTTGGAAACATATGGTGTGTTATTGTTTGTGTTGTGTGCTTTGAGAGTCAATGTGAGACTTGTTCTGTTAACAAATTTTGCATCTACGACTCCATTGTTCGTTACATTCTTGTTATGGGACCAAAACATGCTTTTTTTGTTAGAGTTCTTTTGGTTGTGTGTGTTTTTGTTGTCATATGTGATTTCATCTTGGGCAATTAGGAATTTTTTGAGTGTCATTCCTTTCTCAACTAAGTCTGTAAATGTGGCACAATAATGTACTTGTAAAGGGTGTTTCAATTTTGGCTTGAGGTTTTCTACGAACATGTCCACTTTTTTTTTTCAAGAATCTAAATAGGACATTGAATTTCCATACTACACCATCTTTGGAAGAAAGTAATAAAGGGATCTCCTTCATCTTGTGTCAAGTGGCATAAGGTAGCAATCATGACATCATTTTCAATGTTATAAGCATAATTCTCCATGAATTTATTGGTGAGGTCATCCCATGACTTTATAGACCCTTTAGGTATTAGTGCAAATTGTTCAATTTTTGGCCCTATAAGACTTCTAGGGATGATTATTAATAAGTAGGAGTGATCATATGCAACATCCACACAAGCAATGGTGAATTCTTGTATGTGCTCGATAGGATTTCCCTTTCCCTTATACTTAGTGAACGTAGGGATGATATACCTAGGAGGGAAAGGAGGCATGTATCTGCTAGTGTCATATGGGTAAGGATGTAAATCATGTCATGAGTACATCTTCTATTTTGACACTTGCATCCATTCTACTTGCTTTTGTAGGGCAGCCAATTAAGTAGTCAAGGCGTCTATTATGTGATTGTTAGAAACATTGTTATGAGGTCCCATATTTGTGTTGTGCGGTCCCATGTTTTTTTGAGATGACATGTTTTGGTTTAGAGTGTTGTGCATGTGTCATGGATTTTTATTGTATCCATGAGTATGAATGTGTGTTGTGTAAGTTGGGATGTGAGAAGTGGTTGAGCTATGTTACATTTTTTGGGTGGGTTGTTCATGTATATTTTGGATGCCAAAAAAGGATCCATGTGTGTAGCCATATGATATGTTAAGATTTTGTGTCGTTTGTGTAGACATTCAAATTTGACCACTCCCTTATGGTCAAATTCCTCTCCTTTATTCACCCATTTCATATTCCCCATCGATATTAATTAAATGATTTATTTAATTAATATTTCCCCTTTTCCTAAGGTTCCTAAGGTATTTAATTTAATATTTAAATACTTTACCTTTCACCCCTTCCTCTCTAAATTAAATAAATATATCAATTTATTTAATTTAGTCATTTCATCATTTAAATTTAAATCAATTTTAAATTCCCTCTTTTCTCTCTCCTTGTCACATCCTCCATAATCATTTGTTAATCTGGACTAGTTTAATTAACCCATGATTAAGATGTGCACACCTTTAATTAGGATTAATGTCACATCCTCCATATCTTGCAACTTGCTTCTAATTCTTAATTCACCTCCTTAATTACCTATTTGCACAGCCTTAATCTAATCCTCATGCCATTTATGGCTTACATCCAAGCCAACCATCATAAATAATTTCTTCATTTAGCCAAGACAACCTCTTCCCCATGCGAATTAAAAAAAATCACATTTATTGCTCCAAGGCTCTCTCTTCCCCATGTGGATTATTGAGATGTCACATCTCCCACATGGGGACAATAACCTCTTTTATGAGGAGACCTTGTCTTTTCCCCAAGGTACTTCCAAGTAACCTCTAATCATGTGAATTTAAAATTCACATTTATTGCTCGACGGTTTCTCTCTTTTCCATGAAGATTATTGAGGAATTCTAAAATTCCTCACGGGTCACATCCTTCCCACATGGAGATAGGAACTTTTTGAGGAAATCTTCTCCCAATCTTGAGGTACTTTCAAGTACCTCCACATCACATGCCCCATTCACACCTCATTGCCACATGGAAAGATGTGAGGGCTTGTGAGTTCTCAACTCACCATATCCCTTCATCTTATCCATGGTGGCTAAATCCTAGCCCTCCATCTCTATAGAGACTTTTACTCTAAAATAGAGGATTTTGGTCTCATTTTCATACACACATTCAACAATTCAACTTTCAAGCACTCAAGCACTCTTGCATTCACCATAGTTGCACTCTTCAAGCTCATCTTGCATCTACTTTCATATATTTATCATAGTACCTAGCTCCATCATTGCATCCTCCATTGCATATAGATAATTTTGCATATAGTTTTAGGTGATTTTCCATCAAGGAGAACACAAACAATCAAATTCAAAGGGCCAACCAACCAATTGACTTAGGCAAGGTAAAATCTTTATTTCATCTTTGTTTTGTTCAAGTCTAACTAGGATAATCTTGAGGTGTTGTCTTGTGTTCTTTTTTTGTATTTTCATTAGTTTTTCCATCTTTAGGGTAAGAAAACACACTGCACACATTTCTAGCATGCCTGGTAGGACCCACAAATAGGTCTGTTCTTTTTATGTGCTCTGTTGTTTCACATTTTGTAGGTTCAGGTTACACACAGAGGCAATTATGCACCTAAAATAGGAAATTCTATAGCAACATGGGTGATTTTTCTATCAAAATAGGTGAGCCTGCGTTACACAAAGATGATTCTGCTCTTGTAGATTTTCCCATCTATCAAACAGGTGAAAATATACTCTTTGTTTCTCAAATAGGTGGCCCTGCTCCTGAATTGGGTGAGCTTTCTCTCTGCAAACAGATGATTCTGCTCTTGAAAAAGGTGACCTTGCTCCTGAAATAGGCGATTATACTCCTGAAATAGGTGACCTTGCTCTTGAAATAGGCGATTCTACTCCTGAAATAGGCAACCCTACCCTTGAAACAAGTGATTATGCTCCTAAAATAGGTGATTTTGCTCCTAAAATAGGTGACCTTGCTCTTGAAATAGGTGATTTTGCTGCTCACAGAGGCAAACCTGATGTAAATAGTAACTTAAATTTCTAGTTTTACTGTTTGTTTGTTGTCATTTTCAGGTACTGACACCCTATCTTGTCCGTTTGTGAGTGTGTTTTCTTCTTTCTAACCTTTGTGCAGTCGTTTCTCATTCATCCAAGGCTAGAGGTTAAAAATACTAATGTTTTCTTACAGAATGAGTGGTCCAAGAAATTTAGTTTAGTTTATTTGTTACTTTCTATACTAATCTAAGCACACAGTTTTAAGTAGGGGGAGTCAATATAGTTTTTTTTCCATATTTTTCAAGTGGATTGTTGACGTATCCAATCCCCTCAAGTGCCATTTGGAAATCCTAGGTGACGAAAAATCACAGTCCACTTTAGTCCCTTTGTGTTACCTAGGAGGTGCTAGTACGTATAAGCTCTCTCCTTGCACTTCATGCAAGTTTGTAGACCAATCAAAAATGTCTAGTATCTTCTTTTAGTGGGACCTTCTTGGAGATTTCATCACCCCAAAGGATGATCCCAACCATATGTACTTGCGGGGTATATAAAGGGGGGAGAGCCAAAGTTGTACCCGAATCTAGTCATGCCATGTCTGGTGGAGCGTCGAAGCTAGGGTGATCCCTAGATAAGACGTGAAGAGTTGGTTTGAGTTTTTAGTACGTCACCAGGGCTCCAGACTCATGCCTGTGAAGGGATGGTGTTCATGGTTGTGCCTCAGGTACCGTGCATATATTGAGGACTCCCTAGATCACCTTGTTCAGCCTAGATAGAGGACTGTGTTGGCCATACCCTTCTCACTAATTTTAGGATTATACTACTTGAAGTGTCTTCTTTATGCAAAACCAATGCATTTCTTTTTGGATTCAGCCTTGGCTTCTATTTGTTGCTTGCTATGATTTTGTCCTTTGCCACAATTATCTTTTTTTCATCCAGTCCACTCTAATTTTTTTGTTTGGGTGAATTTTCCTTTATCAAGGGTGAATTTTCTACTATTTGGGGTGAACCTATTGTCCATAGGGGTGATCCCATCTTCTATTTGAGTCGTTTCTCAATTGTTTCCTATCAAATTCGCTCATTCCCTAATGAATAGGTGAATCTGCTCCTTGTTTGGGTGATTCTAATACTATTTTTGGTGAACCTGATACCTAAAAGGGTGATTTTGCTTACTATTTGAGTCATCCTGTAAGTCAAACAACCCATCACATTCACTTGTTTCTTGAAAAGAGGAAAAACTACTTCAATTTTGGGTGATCCTGCTTACTGTTCGAGTCCCTTGTTAGTCATCTAAATGATCAAATTCACCCATCATCTGAGGGAAGGTGACCTTGCCACCTTTTTGGGAAATTCTACTGTAAGTTTGGGAAAATATGCTTAAAAAACAACCAATATCATTTTCCGTTCATGTCTTCGTCCATCCATTTTCCCATTTGGAATGTCCATTCATCCATTTTGTGAGTTTGTTCACCTGTTCTGAGAGTCCTTTTACCTGTTTTAAGAGTCCATTCATTTGTTTAGTAAGTTCATTCAGCCATTTAGAGAGTTTTTTCATCCATTGGAGGAACCTGTTTCATCATTTAGGAAACTCGTTCATTAGTTTAGAGAGTTCATTTAGCCATTTAGAGAGTCCATTCATCTGTTCGAGGAACCCGTTTCATCATTTGGGGAACCCGTTTCACCATTTAGGGAACTCGTGTCACCCTTAAAATAGTTTGTTTCATTATTTAGAGAATCTATTTCACCATTTGAGGAACCCATTTCACCATTCAAGGAACTCATGCCACCCTTTAGAGTGTCCATTTGTCCATTCAGGGAATCTGTTTTACCATTGCAGGAGTCCATTTTTTGATTCGTTAGGTTCATTTCTCCATTCTCCAAGTTCGTTTATCCATTTTTCAAGCTCGTTTGTCTGTTTAGAGAATCCATTTCATTGTCTTTGTAAGTTTGGATGAACCTGTCCTCTGCTTGGGCGAATCTGTCATCTACTTGGGCGAATCTATCCTTTGTTAGGCAAGTCTGATCTCTATTTTGGTGAGCCTGATTCCTATCTAGGTGAATTTGACTATTGTTTGGGTAAATATGCAGCTTATTTGGGTGATTCTACTCCCTAAATAGGTGAATCTGCTCTTGAAATAGGTGAATCTACACCCTGTTTGGGCGATTCTGCTCCCTAAACATATGAATCTGTATTCTGTTTAGGTGAGTCTGCTCTTTGTTTAGGAAAGTCTACTCAATGTTTGGGTGATTCTATGACCCATTCATGTGAATTTGATTTACACAAGGGCATATCCAAAATCCATAGATTTAATCCGTTGGGCCCCTAAAAGCTCGTGTTTTCCCAAGTCCTTTTCCATGATCAAAATGTTTTATCACCATCCATCTTCCCATCATCTTTGCATCCTCTAATGGTCATCATTTCATCAATAAAATCATCTAGTTGCATCTTAGGAAAACCTTAGATTGCATATCCAACATCGATTTATCAACCCAAATCCCCTAAACTTTGTTCCCAAGGTTTCATCCAAGTTGATCTAGGAGCCTGATCCTAATTGTTATCATCCATTTATGCTTAGGATTTTCATCCATCATGAGTTAGTCATAATCCTTGGCCCAATAAATCTACTTCCATCAGGTAGATTTGGTGCCATAATCATCCTCTTTGCGGTTTCACCTAATCAGTCAACACCAAATGTCAGCTAATCAAACCTCTAAAACTTGGTTTAGAACCAGTTTCATAATCCCATCTAAATTAATCATTTAATCCCATTAATCGGTCCATCCTATCAACCAATCTGAAGTCACTGTCAAATAATATCTCAGTAACCTCCTGGAGATGAGAGTAGGGTAGACTAGCTTGAAGTCAATGTCAAGAAATATCTTACTAATCTCCTGGAGATAAGAGCAGGGTAGACCAAATTGAAGTCACTATCAAAAAATATCTCAGTAACCCAGCTATTCTCCAGATGACTAATTGTCTACTCAATGAATGTGGGGATAAAATCCTTTCCACCTTCATCATGAAGGGTGTCACACTGCCGACAGACTTTCAATTATCCAAATACATCAACACCGAACCACCATCACCTGTGTCTCAAGATCTCAAGGCGTCACAAAATGTACTAGGAAATTTGTATGTCCATGAGGGTCCTCCTATAGACAACTGGTATCAAGAATGGTTTAACAATGCTATCCTTTATGAGGTTCACCCTCCTCCCAAGATCACTATTGCGGGAGCATCCCATTTAGGTCTTGATACTAACGACCCCTTTTCCTATGGCATGCCACAAAATTTTCCACCACTGCCAAATCCTAATGTCCCATAAGGACCCAATCCCATTCCATCTACATCACCTCTTCCAAATCAGTCGGGTTAGCTGCCTATTAATACTGGGGGAAACCTCTTCTTGCCACCTCCAGGGTATGTGCCCGTATCTAATCCATTCATCGCACAACAACCACCCCAAGGTAATATCCCATTACATTAGTAACCACTATAAGGCAACCCTCAAAATATGACCATTCCACAACAAGCACCACAACAACCACCTCCACAACAGAATATCGCCATCTCGACAGTGCAACCACAACCACCTTGTTATCCATGACATGAAAATCCATCACAACCTCGACCAAAAATCACCCAACAAGCAAATATCTCATCTATATCTCTCTAGGCACAACTATCTCATTAGAAAATTCTGACACAACAACCATCATCACACCAACACATTCTGCAAAACATCAATCAATACATGTATCATCCAAATAGCTCACTTTACATTCAACCTACCACCTCTAACCAAAATTCAGGGTGCATACATCACATTACACAACAATCTCACCAACACCTACCTCACGCTACCACTTCACAAGCACTTTATCAACAACATAATCCCCAATAGCCACCACACGTATCATAACAATACACCACCTGTAATTATCATTCCAACCCATACTATGCTTTGCAATAGTCTTCGTCTTACTAACAACCATCCTATCAACAAGGTGCTTCTAACCCATACTACCAAGCACCTCCACCTAACCAACAAGGGGCCTCTACCTCTTACTATCAAAATATTCCATATTACCAACAATCCTATGCCACCTAGCCACTGCAACCCACTTACACTAATCAGTATTAGCCTCCATGTTCATACAATCTCAACACCTTTGTTCCATCATCATCTTACCTATAGTATTCACCGTATAACCAATCTATTCCATCCAATCAACCTCAAGCACCACCCATTAACAAGGAGTGGGAGGAAATGAAGGCCACATTGAAAAACCTACAAGCAGGTACATCCAAAAAATCATTCAAGTTCAAGAAGTTTTGTCCTTACACATTTGATCCCTCAATTTTACTTGTTCCTTTTCCAAAGCACTTTGAAATTCCCAAGTTTGACAAGTACATAGGAACTAAGGATTGAAAATCTCATCTGTAGGGATTTTATGCACGATGCCAAGATGTCCAACATAGTGACAATTATCTCTTGCCTTTGTTCCCTAGGAGCTTAGTAGGGCCTACCTTATGTTGGTTTATGGGTCTTAAGAAGGGGACAATTTCTTCTTTTGCAGATCTTTCAGAACAATTCATTAGATAGTTCTCCTTCAACTTAGAGAAAGAAATCGATACTTTGGATCTCTTGAAGGAGAAGCAATGCGAGGGAGATAATTTTTCTAAATATCTACAAAGGTGGTGGGCAGTGGCTAGTTGAATGAAATCCCCTCCTTGTGAGAAAGAAATGGTAAATATTTTCATGGCTAGTGCTCATCCTAAAATGTCATATAATCTTAATCTTCACTGCATCACCACCTTTGCAAAAGTCATCAAAAAAGGTCCCACTATTGAGAGAGCACTTGTTGCAAAGGGGCAAGTCAAACTACATAATTCAGATAAGGACAAATCATTCAATGACAAATCTCATTAGTGGAACAAAAAAAAGAATATCACGGTCAATGATGGTGTCATTGACACCAAACATGTTCAGGTGGAAAATACCTAGAAAAGGTCGTAGTATGCCCCTCCTCAACAATTGATGACCAATACCATATCCATGCCATAGGGGGCACCTCCTCCTCCTCAATATTCCAACCAAAATAACAAAGGAAACAATAAGCGTCAATTCACTCAACTAGGAGAACCCTTGAGTGTTGTCTTCAATAGGTTGTTGTAGGTTAATTACCCAATCACCTATCCTATGACCAAGCCTTTTGATGAATCCAAGCCTAAACCCATCTAGTACAAAGAGAATGAGTATTGTGACTTTCATAAGATTAAAGGTCATTCCACAAAAAAATGTCAAGGATTAAAAACATATGTCCAAGATCTCATAGATTGAGGAGATATCCATGTGGATGGAAACTAGGCCTCTTCATCCAATGCTGAATTAAAAATATATCAAAATGCTTTCCCAAAGCATAATCAAGGTCCTAGCACATCCAACACAAATCCTAGGCTTGGTAATAATAACCAGGATAATAGCATGAATAACATCGCTTACAAGAATGTCCCTTTTAACTACAAGACTCTCATTACACATATTAGGTAGGCTGAGTCGCGTGTCTATGATACACGTAAAAGGCAAGGAGCCTCAGTGTGTCATTACTACCCATCACACTCGCATCACTGTCCTTGGAGCTTCAATGTTAACCCAACCACCTCCTATAAGCTCCTAGTATAATATTCTTGACCATCTAGGAAAGACTGTGGTGCAAATACGAATCCTAGATTTGTTGAAGTCTTCTCTCGTCCATCAAGAAATTTTAACAAAAGCTTTGCAGGATGCCTGTGTCCCTAATGACATAGACCGTACATAGTTCCAAGCTCTAGTGGGCATCTTTTATCCACTTATCAGCTAGGCTTCAGTCAAAATGATATGCAAATCATTAACTCCAATCATAACCACCCCTCCATATAGAAGTCCTTGTTGCCCAACATAAAGTAAAAAGGGTCTTGGTAGATAATGGCTCTTCTTTGAATCTTTGGACATTTAATTTCATAAAGCAGGTAGGATATACCCATGCTGATTTAAGTAATTAGATTAGCACTATAAAGGTTTACGAAAATGCAAAAAGAAACTCTAAAGGGGTTATTTGTCTTCCAATTTAGGTCGGTCCAGTTTTCTAGTACACACCTTGCCATGTCCTTGATTTGGACCTCCCCTACAACCTTATTCTTTGTTGACTGTGGATCCAAACCATGCAAGCTATCCCATCCATTTATCATCAGTGCTTGAAGTTCCCCTTCAACGGGATGGAAGTTACCATATAGGCTAACCCTCAACCATTTGAGTACTATCATGCACTAGAAGCTTCCTTTCCCCATTATCATTACTTCCTAGGGGTAGAAATGGGACCACCTCAAGCATCTTCATCCCATCCATCATCCGATTCATCGCCCACTACATCATCTATTCCATCTTCCACTTTTGACTCCACCATTACCAAGGTCTAGATCATTGACAAGGGATGTGGTGAGTATGAGATGTGTATTGCTTTGAATGTGGAAACCATGCCACCCTCACCACATACATATGGCCAACCTTCCCTATCTACACCGAAGGAAGAAGAGAAGACAATCACCTTGAAAGTGAAAGATGTGGGAACCAATACTTTCATATCTCCTAGGTTATGACAAGATACACCTAAAGACGGCATTAGCCAATGGATATACCATGAAGAACCTAAGCCTACTTCTCCCGTAAAAGAATATTTCCAAGATACCTATCCTTGGCCCTCTAAGTATGCTAAGAAACATAATTATCAGGGGGGAGGCGTTGATCCAGATGAGCAAGGAAGAAATCAACCGATAGACACTTCTAAACATCCAAGAAATCTAGGCCTAGACTGTGATAAAAAGAAAAAGGGTCTCGCAACATCAACTAGTGCTTCTAACAATGTTAGTGTAGAAAATGGTCTTTTGGAAGACATACTTGAAGAAGAATCCATCATACGTGCATACGATGATATGGATCACATAGATCTCTCCTCTATGTTCGAATGCTTATCTGTTTCCACTATTAGCATGTCCCTTATCCATCTTAATCTCATTGACTGGGACCTACAAGGTAGTGCACCAATCAATATATTTCCCTCAATGGATAATTATATAAATCTTATTGGATTGGGGGAGGATGAATTCCCTAGTCCCAAAAATAAAAAGAAACAAAATAAAAAAGGGTCATCTAGAGAAAACCTCTCTGAGGCGCTTCCTATCTCAGAAAAAGTAAAAACAAAGGTCGTATCTAACAGTGAAAACCTTGACGAGGCACTAGAAGATGGGGAAATTCATCTTCCCCTTGTGGGAACTCAATTATTTGAATGATCTTCTATTCTCATTGAAGAGACACAAGAAGTGAATTTGGGAATAGAAGAAAATCAAAAAATCACATATGTAGCTAAATCCCTATAAGAGGAAGAGTACCCTATCATCGTCCAACTTCTCAAAGAAGGCATAATCAATTTTGCATGGTCCTATTTAGATATGTTGGGCCTGTATCCTATCCTAGTTGTCCATCATTTGGATGTGCATCCTAATGCTAAGCCGTTCAAATAGAAACTCTAAAAATGCATCTTAAAGTTGCTCTATTGGTCAAGAAAGAATCAGAGAAATTATTGGAAGTTGGTTTCATAAGACCCATTGACTACTTTGAGTGGATCTCCAACATAGTACCAGTTTCCAAGCCCAATGGGAATATTAGGATCTGCATAGATTTTAGAGACCTCAACATGGCATGCCATCAGGACGATTTCCCCTACCTAACATTGACATGTTCGTTGACTTGACAGTAGGACACAAGATGTTATCCCTCATGGATGGCTACTCCTAGTACAATTAGATCATAATAACACTTGAAGAACAACACAAATGTACTTTTACTACTCCTTGGGGCACCTTTTGTTAGAACCTCATGCCCTTTGGTCTCAAGAATGTAGGGGAAACATATCAACATGCAATGATAGTCATCTTTCATGACCTTATCCACATCATCATGGAAGATTATGTTGATGATCTGTTGGGAAAATCTAAAATGAGATTAGAGCACCCTACAATCCTAAAGAAGATTTTTGAGCATCTAGAGCACTACAAGCTACAGCTAAATCCAAAAAGGTTTGTGTTCAGGGTTACATCAGGAAAGTTATCAAGCTTCATTGTCTCCAGATGAGGAATAGAGATGGATCTAGCTAAAGTCAAAATGATTATGGAATTGCCTCCACCACACAATTTGAAATAGTTAAGCAGCCTCTAGGGTAAGTTGTAGTCAATCAGAAGGTTTGTAGCACAATTGGCTGACAAATGTCAACCATTCACTCATCTTTTGAAAAATAGTACATCCTTCAAGTGGGATCCCATGTGTTAGCAAGGTTTTGAAAAGATCAAGGAGTACTTGGCTCATCCTCCTATCCTTATTCCTCCAAACCTAATAAATCCCCTCCTATTGTACATTCCAACTACTTTAGTTTCATTGGGGGTATTGTTGGTGCAACATGACGAGTCTTCCAAAGAGTGTTCCATCTACTACATTAGTCAAACCTTAGTCGGCTACTAGCTCAATTGTTTTCCAATGGAAAAAGCTTTCATAGCCATAGTCTTCAGTTGAAAAAATCTTAGGCACTATATGCTTAGTCATCCAGTAAAGATGATATGAAAGGTTGATCCACTCAAGTATTTATTGTCCATAACTGCCTCAACTGGCCACATGGCTAAGTGGGTCATGTTGTTGAGTGAATTTGATATAGAATATGTGGACCGAAAGGCCATTAAAGGACAAGTGATAATAGATAAAATCAAAAATAATCCCTTGGTGGATGCTTATCCCTTGGTTGTAGAATTTCTTGATGAGGAGCTTCTTATAGTTGTAGAAGCCCCCACACAAACACTTTATTTTGATAGATCATATACACACAACAAATCTAGGGTAGGTATTTTGTTCATCACCCCACAAGGTGACTACATTTCAAAGTCATTCAGATTAGATTTACCATGCACACACAACATAGCAGAATATGAAGCTATCCTCGTTGGCCTTAGAATTTCCATTCAGTGGAATATTAGGCACCTACGAGTTTTCGGTGATTTATAGCTAACCATCAAACAAGTCAATGATGAGTTTCAAACAAAAGATGACAAGTTGCTACCTTATAAGTGCATGGTGGATGATTTTAACAAGTATTTCACCTCTATTCAATTTGAATAGATTCCTCAGTTACTAAATAAAGTAGCTGATGCTATGGCTACAATTGGTTCCGTGATCAACATGTGAAAAGATCAAATAGATTGTGAGTTCCTAGTCGAACAATTGCTAATCCCTACATATGACATCCCTGAGAGTGAAATGGTGTGCGAGATCGTAGGTCCTACGTCCCCATGGTATCATGATATATATTCCTACCTTCACGACAATATCTTACGCCATGATCTCACCCGCAATCAACGTAAATCCTTTATCCAATGCATCTCTCATTACACTATCATAAGGGACGCACTTTATCATCGTGGGTATGATGGAAGCCTTCTCAATTGTCTCAACAAGACTGAAGCTTGTACTATGTTAACTAAAGTTCATAATGGTGTTTGTGGGGACCATTCAAATGGTATGGCCCTAGCCAAGAAAATTCTCAAAGCAAGATACTACTGGCCAACAATGGAGCATGATTCCTATGAATTCATTAAGAAGTTCTTTCCTTTCCAACAACATGCATATCTAATAAATGCTCCTACAAGATATTTGCAGCCCATCGTTGCACCATGGTTGTTTTCTCAGTGGGGTTTCAACTTAATCAGCAAGATCTACCCTCGATCATCTAATGGCCACAATTTCATCATCACCACCACTGAGTACTTCACCAAGTGGGTTGAAGCAATCCCACTCTCTTAAATTACAGGTACTCAGATATCAAATTTCATCCTCTTCCATATTCTCTACAGATATGGAATCCCCTCCACCATCATTTTTGACAATGGAAATCCATTCAAAAACTAGGCCATGAAACATGTATGTGAAACATTCCATATCCAACAATATTGGTCTATGCCCTATTACCCATAAGGTAATGGCCAAGCAGAGGCTACAAACAAAACCCTGATCAATATCCTCAAAAAAGTGGTTAATAGTACTAGTCTAGATTGGCATCTCCATATCGATCCCACCCTTTGGGCTTATCGCACGTCTGTCTACACTGCCACAGGTGCCACTCCATATTCATTCATCTATGATGCCGATGTCATCTTTACAATTGAAGTTGAGATCCCTTCACTAATAATATCCTTTAAGAACCTCATCAGTGATGGAGATGCATGGGTTGCTCATCTCACTCAACTAGAACTTCTAGATGAAAAGTGTATCAAAGTGTATAATAATCTTCAAACATATCAGAATCATCTTAAGAGAAGTTACAAAAAGAAAGTTCATCCATGCCAATTCAATGTGGGTGATCTAGTCTTGAAGGAGAATCAATGTAATCAACAAGATTGGGACAAGAAGGGAAAGTTCAAGGCTAATTGATTGGATCCCTATGTTATCACAAAAAAGTATGGATTTGGGGCATACAGGCTTACCAAACTTGAAGGAGAGCCTCTAGAAGAGCCAATCAACATCATGCAGCTGAAACAGTTTTATACCTAAGTTAGTTGGGCTATCCTATTGTGCAGAAAATATAAAAAATCCAAAAAAGTAAAAAATTGTCAAAAATACAAAAAAAAAAAAATCCAAAATAGTAAAGAGAAATAATTCATCCTATGGTGAAAACCACCTTTGGTGGCCCCTTGAATAAGTATGTTTGGTGAAAACCTAGTAACAAGTACCATTTGTAGAGGGATTAATCATTATGTACCTTCCATCCTAGTTAATTTATCCTTCCATCCATTCCATTTTCCCATCTAATCCTGACATCCTATCATATCCTATCACCCTATCGTTATCCCATCCTTGGTTGCTTGGTATATCTTGCTTGAGCATTAGATTATCTAAATCAACTATCCACAATCCTAAGCTTTTCATCCTAATTTGAGCTTCTGTCATTTGGTTGTCCCTATCATTCATCGATTTTGCATCATCACCTAGTGTCCTCCATCATGTCAGTATTCACTTAGATCACATCCTATCATGTCAGTCTCTTGCTCTTGTCTTTTTTTGTTGGTCTTTTCTGAACTACGTTGCCCATATGCTTTCACATAAGCAAGGTTGATCATTTGATCCTCCCTTAGGGCATTTGTCTTTCCTATCTTTCATTATCCATCATCGGTCTCCATTTTTCCTCTTTCCACTTTTATCCATGGTCTTTTATCCAACTACAAGGGATCTGCACTTTAACGTAGGAATGGATAATTTTTGATCAACCCTTGAGCCCCTAGGTCTTTAGGGTGTGTCAATCTTTTGTCTTTTGTTTTGTGTTTTGTCTTATTTTGTCAAGTGTGCCCCTATCTAGCTGGTTCTTACCAAATGAAATCCTCTAGTATTAGGAAATATGATTGGTCTCGAATATCCTATGTCATGTGGGTCATTTAGTTTAGTTTCCATCTTTGGTATCAAAAGGATGCATCCTTCCTAACAGACCTCATCAATCCCATCCACCCTCTTGATCCTATGGAAAATGACATTTGGAATTGGTTGTGATCTTTTGATGCTTTTGGATTTTTTTATCATTTGAGCTCCCTATAATACCTCGTCTTGGTTGCCTTGATCCATCATATCATGGTGTGCTTGGGATGGTAAACACAAGGGCATATCTTGATCTTTTTCTTGTTACTATCTTCTTGGTTGTCCCGTGTAGTACCCACTAAGATCCTTGCAATCTTGTGTTACGTTGGGGAATCCTTTGTGCTTGTGGTTATGCTAATACTTGGCCCAACCAAAGTCATCATGACTTTGGGGTGTTGGGATAGCCTCCTTGTTTGTTGTGCTTGTCTTATGTACTATACACTAATTCACCTTGGTCCTTCATACCTCGACATGTTGTGTCTTGTACTATATTAAAAATCAATGCTCCTAAAAATGGAAAAGCACTTTAGGATTGCATTTCATTTATCCTTTAATTTCATTGCATTAACCTTCATCCATCCCTTCCCCTAACCCATGACTTGTGATTTTGGTTATGCAAACATTCATTCCCTCATCTCCTTTTCTTCTCAGGATTCCTATGGTTCTTGACAGGTGTAGTATAACACCCATCATTTTCATTTAGTACTTGGCAGGCCATCTCCATCATGTCAACCACATAGGCTAAAGAAAGCATGATCCACAAATAAAGTTAGCCTACCGTTCACTTCCATCATTATGTAGGCCCTTATTTACACTCATGACTGCATTACATTTCATTTATCTATTAGTGTTTGTAAGGAATTTAATTGCATCTCATCCCACATTCTAGGCTCATGGCATTGCATTTCATCTCTTGTGCATTGGAATATCATATTCATTTTAAGTTTTTTAGATTATTATTAATTGGTTATTCTAAGCATCTTGTATGATTCATGACATTATCATTTCATTGCATTAAACATCCCAATCTATCTCATTACATTGCATATTCATTACATTCATCCATAACATAGATCACATATCCATACATACATTTTGCATTCATGATTATCAACAATGTACACATATATACATCAGCATCTGCATCACCAATCGTTAGTCCCATGATCAAACAATATAACATCCTAATCATCCATCACATCCTGCATAAAAAAATGCTAGGGATACTGCATTTTATACATATAGGCATAATCGTAAATCATCATCAACATCATCCATAGTAAAATCATTCAAATATGCATATATGTAAATTATCATCATCATATATATATATATATCACATTATCCTCATAATCATCTATGATAGCATCAAATACATACACATGTGCATAAATAAATCATCCATCACATAAACACAACATAGTGTAAATAAGGGCTATGGCATATCATATAAATATCAAAAATATAATGTCCATCATAACATCAAAATACATGTCCATATTATACATCGGTAATCATCGAATAAAATATAAGTACAAGGCTCTAAATCAAATGTAATCTCTGCCGCTCTGTATTTCCCATCCACTTTGCACCTATCAAAAACCTGTATCCTATCATTTTTCCTCTATCCTCTCTACTGTGAGCTACCCACATTTGACCTCTGGGGTGAATCAGGCACTGGTCCTCTGCATGGGGGAGTCTCCTGATAGTCGCTATACCCTCGGGTGTGTGTCCCTATTGATAGAGATGGTATAGGAATCTGAGGCATTGATTAGAAGTAGGGAGATACTCGCTGTGTGGGATCTAGAACTATTGTGAAGTTGGCAAACATATAGTAGCTTGACTCCCTCATGTACTCATCTCTCTCAACTGCCTGATACCTGGCTGCATCTCTCTCTACCCTGTATCTATCCCAAAATCTACATATGGATCTCCTCTCCTATGCCCAAGCATCCTGAGCCAATCACAATCGATCGATCTCCACCTGCATCTTGGACTAATGATCTCTTGCTATGTCCCTCTCCTCCTATGAGGCTCATCCCCATGCCTCTGTTGCATCTCTCTCTCTGCAGTGCATGTACCTGTATCCATATCGCACCTCCCTCACCCTGTATGGCTTGTGCTTGTGCCTGTGTTGCATCCCTCCTCATCTCACTCCTCTCCCTTAGTAGCCATGTGACCTACCTCCTCAAATCCTCCATATCCCTCTCTGCCTGCCAAAAAACCTCTACAGATACTTGGTCTACTAATCCTCCATGCTCCTGCTATCCCTTTGCCTGTAGTATAGTCACCTTAGCCTACAATTTGTCGCACTCCCACCTCACCTCGACCAACTCCCCATGCTCTCTTTGTACCTCTGTCTCTAATCGATTCACCTCCACTTGCAACCTGCTCACCTCAACCTATAGTCTATCCCTCTCCCTCTACACCTCTTGTAGCGGCATGGATACCTGGTCGACCAGAGCATCATAATCCCTCAGTCCCTCTGCCCACACCCTGTCCACCTCTACATGCAACCTGCTCACCTCGACCACCAGCCTACTTCTCTTAGCCTCTAAATCTCTAAGTATCTACTCTTCCATCCACAAACTCATCTAAGCCCCTCTCAACAATATAGTCAGGTCCTCTGGTGGGGGTGATACACATGGTATGATAGCCAATGGATCAACCTCAGGAGAATCCACCTCCATTTCCTCCCCTGGGGATCTTCTCTCACCTCCTCAGCCTCAACCTCCTCCTATCCTCTCCTCCTCACTCTCCTCTATCAGTCCTCTCTATCCTCATTGGCCTCAACCTCCTCTTGTCCTCTCCCTTGATATCTAACTCTCCTCCTCCCTCTCTGCTATCTAGCTAGTCTTATCTCAACCTCCGGACCAAAGCCACAAGCCCCTACAATCAGTTGCAAGGTAGTGATCCATGCTGGCATATGACATCTTCACCACACTGAGAACCTCACTGTGATCCCTGCATCTGCTCTCCCTCCTCTCCTATTTGGGTAAGGCACCTCCTATAGCTCCTCCCACTAGTGTCGTACAAACTTGACATCAATCTACTCCCCCCATGGGCACTCTCGAATGATCCACCTAAATCTCTACGGTTCTGTAGGGATGTCTTATGTAGTCCTGAATTGTCTATGTACTCTGTTCACTCTGTGTAACTCCACTATGTAGGGCTCCCTCCCAATCAAGTAGCACCTATTCATGAAATATCCTTAATGCCTCTCCTCATCCTCCCTCCATCTACAGAACCACTGCATCATGTATGACCTCCACACTATCTGATCCTCTTGTAAATCATCTAGCCTCCTCCAATAATCTAGATTACCCCTACCCTTATAATGAAATCTCTAGTCATACTCAACCCTGTACTAGTATGCCACTGGCAGTGTAGGATCCTGCTCCCCTCTTGCCACAGCTCCTGGCCTAACCACATTGATGTGCCCCCACACCTAGACCTGTAGTAGCATCACATGTGTAACACTGAATACCTCCCAATAGCACACTACATGCATAACCTTGTATAATTGTGCCAACACGCATGGACCCCATGCGAAATCTCCCTCCCTTTGCTCAACAATGTCTCTCACAACCTCCATGAACTTGAGGCTACTGAATAATTTGATCCTATCTGGAAACAAAATCCCACTAATAAACTTGAAAAGATATAAAGGTAGTGGAGGCACTCCTATTCCTAGACATCTGTCTAGATCCAAAACCATCCCCTGCACCAGTAAGTCCTCTCATCCAAAGAGGACCCATAGGGTCCAATCCAGCTCCTACCCCTTTGACCACATCCAACTCACAAGGTTCCCAGCTATTGGTAGCCACAAAATCCTCAACACGTCCTCTAGGGTAACGGTGATCTCCCCTTCCAGGAGATGGAATGTAGACATCGCTGAATCCCACCGCTCTATCAGCGTTGTCAACAATGCTTGATGCGCCCTGATAGTAGGGTACCCCAGCATATGAAGTACACCTATTTGTGTTAGTGCATTGTGATCCTCCTCATTCATTGCTACGATCGTCACCTCCAACACATCTGAATGTCTCTCTCGTGTTCACAAGCTCTCAAACCATTGCATTTACATCACACATGTCAGTCATTTATATAATTTTCTACTCTTTTCTTTCCCCCCTTTTTTCTTCCTTTCCCTGGGTTGTCTTCTTGACATTTCCCTCCTTTTGGATAAATTTCCCCAATTTTCCCTTTTCCCCCCTTTTTCCTTTTCCTATTGGGCGAATTCACCCAACTCAAATGAATTCACCCCATTTGTTGTCACCCCTTCCCATTTTATGGGTGTTTTCCCCCTTCTTTCTTCATCACCCTTGGGATGGGAAAGTTCGCCCACTCGATGGGTGAGCCCACCCTTGGGACAGGTGAATCCACCCACCCTTAGGACAGGAAAATATGCTCACCCTTTGGGAGATCCCGCCGTTGGGGTGGGTGAGTGTTCCTGTCCATGGGCGAGCTCACTTAGGCTAGGTGAGCCTGCCTAGCAGACACCTTCGCCCTCCTGTGTGGGTGAGGGCCCTCACCCATCCCCATGGGTGCAAGAAACTGCCCGTCTAGTGGGCAGACCCACCTACCTCTTTGGTGGATGAATCATGTTAGTGGACGGAGGGGTGCATTGGCCCCTTTGTTGGGAAGATTCACCCATCTCCTAGGCCCAGTCATTCATTCAACTAACATTTCCCATTTTTTGGGTAGATTTTCTTGATTCAAGGGTAAGTCCACCCTTTTCTAATGCAATCCCACCCTTTTTGGGCTTTTTTTTTTTTTAGGTGAAGCTGCCCATTAAATAGGTGAATTGTTCCCCCTTCCCTGCCGCCTCTAAATAGGCGATTTTGCCTCCAAATTGGGTGAAATCAAAATTCTACCACCTACCCATTTTGCTAACCTACCCAAATCCCAAAACTCATGTTTTCAAAATGCATAAAAATTCAAACACAAAACAAAATTTTCTTAAAATCACAAAGAGGCTTTTGGGACTAACTTGGCATGGTACCATGCACTCGTGGTAGTACTGCGACACCTCATCGCCTTGGTGAATGATCGCGTCATCAAACTCCTTGGCCATCCTCATCTCCTTCATCCTCTTCTCTCTATCTCTCAACTTCTAGGTATGCAAATGAGGAGTAGTAATTCCTAAAATTAGTATAAGTAACTTTTCCCTCCTTTTTAATCTTTTTTAACTCTGAGGTATTTTTACCTTTATTTAACTACTTTTTGATTTATTTAATCCTCTAACTTTTGTGGGCCGCCATTTTCACACTGTGTGTTCGTTTGAATCCATTCAAAAGCCAATATTCATGATTTTTTGAACTCTATCCCATGGTACTCTCTGTTTCTTCATATTGAGAAGTCACTTGGGGCCCCTTTTTATTCCCCATCCACCCTCTCGAGGGGGCATATTGTACCATTTTCCTCTGTTCCTCTATCAAATTATTTTCCTTGCAACACTGGGGAATCTCCCTCGATTCTTCCACGATCAGACATCCTACATGAATTTTCCCACGTATGGGAATCTTTTTCTAGTCCATTCTTCTATCAAGTCACCTATATTTTATTTTTCTTCAAAATATCATTATTCTAGCAATATTTTGAAGAGGGGAAAAATGTAGACATCTGAATTTGACCACTCTCATATTTAATTGTATCCATGAGTATGAATGTGTGATGTGTAAGTTGTGATGTGAGAAGTGGTTGAGCTATGTTTCATTTGTTGGGTGTGTTGTTCATGTATATTTTGGCTGCCAAAAAAGGATCCATGTGTGTAGCCATATGATATGTTAAGAGGTTGTGTCGTTTGTGTAGACATTCATATTTGACCACTCCCATATGGTCAAATTCCTCTCCTTTATTCGTCCATTTCATATTCCCCATCGATATTAATTAAATGATTTATTTAATTAATATTTCCCTTTTTCCTAAGGTTCCTAAGGTATTTAATTTAATATTTAAATACTTTACCTTTCACCCCTTCCTCTCTAAATTAAATAAATACATTAGTTTATTTAATTTAGTCATTTGATCATTTAAATTTAAATCAATTTTAAATTCCCTTTTTTCTCTCTCCTGGTCACATCCTCCATAATCCTCTATTAATCTAGATTAGTTTAATTAATCCATCATTAAGATGTGCACACCTTTAATTAGGATTAATGTCACATCCTCCATATCTTGCAACTTACTTCTAATTCTTTTTTAGCCTCCTTAATCACCTGTTTGCACAACCTTAATATAATCCTCATGCCATTTATGGTTTACATCCAAGCCAACCATCATAAATAATTTCTTCATTTAGCCAAGACAACATCTTACCCATGTGAATTAAAAATTCACATTTATTGCTCCAAGGCTCTCTCTTCCCCATGTGGATTAGTGAGATGTCACATTTACCACATGGGGACAATAACCTCCTTTATGAGGAGACCTTATCTTTTCCCTAAGGTACTTCCAAGTACCCTCTAATCATGTGAATTTAAAATTCACATTTATTGCTCCAAGGTTTCTCTCTTTTCCATGAGGATTATTGAGGAATTCTAAAATTCCTCATGTGTCACAACCTTCCCACATGGAGACAAGAACTTCCTTTTTGAGGAAATCTTCTCCCAATCTTGAGGTACTTTCAAGTACCTCCACATCACATGCCCCCTTTACACGTCATTGCCACATGGCAAGATATGAGGGCTTGCGATTCCTCAACTCACCCTAGCCCTTTATCTTGTCCATGGTGGCTAAATCCTAGCCCTCCATTTCTCTAGAGAATTTTTCTCTAAAATAGAGGATTTTGGTCTCATTTTCATACACACATTCAACAATTCAACTTTCAAGCACTCAAGCACTCTTGCATTCACCATTGTTGCACTCTTCAAGCTCATCTTGCATCTACTTTCATACATTTATCATAGTACCCAACTCCATCATTGTATCTAGATCATTTTGCATAGAGTTTTAGGTGATTTTACATCAAGGAGCAAACAAATAATCAAATCAAAAGGGCCAACCAACCAATTGACTTGGGAAAGGTAAAATATTTGTTTCATCTTTTTTTTGGTTCAATTATAACTAGGCTAATCTTGAGTTGTTGTCTTGTGTTCTTTTGTTTTATTTTTTTTAGTTTTTGCATCTTTAGGGTAGGAAAAACACATTGCACACAAAGTGTAGTCCTTGTCCTTGTTGAAAAGGATTATAATTATGTGAAGTGTTTGTATTTTGACTAAGTGGAGCATTCATTTTTTGTCCTTGCAAGGTGTTTGTATTGACGTGAGGACCTTGCAACATGGTGTTTGTGTTTGATTAAGGTTCTTGGATGAGAGCCCTTCTTGCCTTAGGTCTACTAAAGATGTTAGATGTGGATGCCCCTATGGCCTAAGATGATGACCCAAAAGGAGTAAATTTTGAGCCAAAAAGTTGCATTGTGAATAATGGTTGTTATGTGGTTTGTGGCATGGGTTGCGACATAGATTGTGTCGCAAATATGGATGAAGTGTTCGTAGTTGTGGTACTTTGGGTTGTTGTTCCAATGGATATGGAAGTGTTAGGTTGTGGTGTAGATTATCCTTGTCTTGTTTGTGTTGTTCTTGGGTGACGTTGTTGCTCATAAGGTATTAACATCAAATCCTTGAGGTAGTTTAAATCCTTCATGTAAAATATTTTCTAAATATAATTGGGGGTCCAACATGAAAATTTTTTCCACAAGAGAGGAAACATCAGGACTTTGTGTGGCATCCTCTACTTCTTCTATGAACACATTTCCATGCTTGTCTCTATTAAGGATTTTTTTCAGAAGGATTTGGTGCCTTTGGTTGTTTATATGATGTAGATCCAAAGTTTGCATGGTCATGACTTTCAAGATTGGTATTGTTGTGAGGATCATTTGTGGTATTTTCAAAGTCGAGGGTGCTAGTGTAATTGCAAAGGTCATCATCATCATGAAAACGATTCATTTCTCGACATTTCTTTTTCAATCTAGTTTCAACCATATAAGACTTTCTCAAAATGAAAGTGGAAAGTATGAGACTAAGATTATGTTTTTGGTATTTTTGAAATAAGGTATTCCTAAAGGTAATGAAACTATTTTTTTTTGGTAAATATTTTAGTATTTTGAGGATAAAAGATGTCCAATGTATGCAACAAGACTAAAAGTGATAATGATAATGTTGGATGTTATGTTCTGGTATGAAGGATGCAAATGACTAAGAGGTGATGGATAGCTATAGTGAACTTGAAGGCTTAAACACTTATGAAAGATGTAAGAATATGATCACTAGCCACCCAAGGGTAAACAAATGTTTCAACTAGGATTTCAAATGGTCTTTTTCTAAGACAAGTGAAAAGAGTGACTGTTAGAAACCAAGATCACCTGCATGCAAAGGGATACCTGTCACATGCAAAAGACATGTAGAGCCAAAGAAGATGTTCTATAAACCTCAAAGTAAAAATGCATTAAAGAGAATCAATTATTACAAAATGATCAATCCTTATGAAGGAGATCAAGAAACCCTAAAAGGGAAACCCTAAATGAAACCCTAGTGTGCACACTTAATAATTAATAATTAATTAATTAATGTGCCTAAGTTTAGCTTAAGTAACTAAAGGAATAAGTGACTTAATTAATTAATCAATATGATATAATTAATTAAGCATAATAACTTATTACTCTAACACCCCCCCTTAAGATGAACTTAGGAAGAAGCTAAAACACTAGAATAAGATGCATGAAAGCAAAGATGGGTCTCGACAACAAAGGCCTGATCAGGTACCCATTTACAAATGCAAGAATGAGGAAGAGAAGGAAAAACCCAGTGGGAAAAAACCCCCCTACAATGAGATGTCATGCTGCAAAGAAGCCCTGGAAGAACTCTGTAGAGTAACACTGGAACTTGATACTAGCAAGCAAGGAAAGATTCTTTTGTTTACTACTGAAACCGGATGAGAGTCATTGATTGACTCAAGGAATCATGATAAAGCAACAATAGACCCGATGCCACGGAATAGACCTGATGCCATGGAACACTCAAAAACTCCAAACAGGAAAAACTCTAGAATCTATGAAGCAACAATCAATTATTGAAAGATGTATTATTGAAAACGAAGTGCAAAGATGCAAGATGCACCCTCCCAACTACCAAAACATCCAAGTAATCTCCAAACAACCCATTGGGCCAAATCTAGACTAAGTGATCAACCTAGGATAGATATAGGAAAAGTGGATGGACAGCAACATAGAGCTCCTTAATACCTTTCCAACGCCGCAAAGATAGCGAAAATCGGAGATCGTGGCAAAAGGTTATGAGCTCGGAAGTCCAAAATAAACATCTGACTTCAAACAGAAATACATGTAGATAGATAGAAAAATACTAAAAACTAAACACACCACTAGAAAGTTCTTGGAACTAGCTTTCCGGTGATATCTCGTTTGCTCGATTTTGATACCGTATGCCCAAGTTATGACCAAAAGAAAAAAAACTACTCCTTGAAGCCAAACTAGGGTTAGGAGGGGCATAGACAGGCCGTATAGCCGGGTGACGTCATGCTAAGGTCAGCACTTCATTGTGTTAAATTTGACGGCCATCTGGCCGTTGGAGAAAAAAATTGCCCCCCTTGACAGAAAAATTTGATGGCGACTGAATATGCTGCATGGGCACCAAAATATTCGCTGAATGCAGCATTTGCCAAAATATGGGGGGAATATTCCCTAGATTTTCCATTTTTTGGCCTTGCTGCCACTGGTGGGTGATGCCTATCGAAAAGGGTCTACCGCCGGTTGAATGAGGTGGCAGAGGTGGCCGGAGGGAAGGGCCCCGCCCTGCCAGTGGCGGCGTACAACCTTGTCGCTGTAGGGTATGAGGTACCCTCGTTATCGTAGGCTTTAAAGCCTGTACAATTTTTTTAAAAAAATCTTTGCATGTTTTTTTTGATTGATTTTTTTAATATTTTTATTTTCAGAAAAAACTAATGGATTTTTTTTTTATAATTGCAGGTAAAAAACTAATTAAAAAACCTGATATTTTTTTTTGAAGATCGTGCACAGGAATGGTATAGAGGTCGCACGGACAAAATTTTTTTGCCTCACAAATAGCCAATGTCGAATATGGGTGAGTTATATGTCATTTTCATCTCTCGGATGCTCTAGATCTGATGGCGAGGTCTGATTTGCCTAAAAATGCACCAGAAGCTTTGCAACTCCTAGATCTTGCAAAAAAGATGCATGTGGAAACCCTTGCATTATAAACTCACTGAAAGGCCATATCTTCAGATCATGAACAGATAGCTATAGGTCTAGAGCTCTGATACCATGTTATAAACCAAGATCACCTGCATGCAAAGGGATACCTGTCACATGCAAAAGACATGCAAAACCAAAGAAGATGTTCTGTAAACCTCAAAGTAAAAATGCATTAAAAAGAATGAATTATTACAAAGTGATCAATCCTTATGAAGGAGATCAAGAAACCCTAAAAGGGAAACCCTAAATGAAACCCTAGTGTGCACACTTAATAATTAATCAATTATTAATGTGCCTAAGTTTAGCTTAAGTAACTAAAGGAATAAGTGACTTAATTAATTAATCAATATGATATAATTAATTAAGCATAATAACTTATTACTCTAACAGTGACAAGTTGAGTTTCCCAACTAGACTCATGAGTAGGAAATTATCACCAAAATGACAAAGGACTACTGTTAAAAAGTGACTTTGTCAAATGATAATATTTTGTTGAAGCAATGATTCATACCAAGGTATAGAGAGTTCTTCTATTCAAAAAAGGTAGCCTAATGTGATGTTGGGATATACAAGTAATGAGGATTGATAAGGCACCTAAAATGGAGACCTAATAATGGAATGACGATATGCAAGGTGAATGGAGAAAATTTCTAGTTTTAAAAAAGAATCACAACAAGAATTTGGTTTGAACATGGGTTTGAAAGGTTTGAATTTGATTTTGGAAAGAGTTTGACTTGATTTTGATTGTTTTGTTTGAAAATCTTGCTTGGTCTAAAGCTGTGAAGTGTTGCAATTTTTGAGTGTAAGGTTTGTTTACTTGTTTCACACATAAAACACAATGTCTTGATTTTTATCTTGGTGTGAAACAGAAAAAACTTTGAAAGCACTTTGTAGAACCCTAGGCTTCTCAAGAGATACCACTCACTAGATCCCCACTTGGACTTCTCTAGCTGACCAAACAAGGTGGAAAACTAGAGACTTGGTGGCACTGCCGCCCCTCCATGGCAGACACTTCTCGAGAACACCAAGCTCAATTCAACAAAGAGTAATTTTTTCATCTACATGTGAATGGTGAAGATGTGGGGTGGCTTCAGAATGCCCATTCCTATGCTATAAAGTGAAATGAAATTTTGGCCACTAAAAAAATTTGTTCTTAGTAAGGGCTTTTGTTCAAGGTGGCCATACATGTGGCAAGATTAGCTCAAGATTATTTCAATCAAGAGGCCCCCCAGTCCCTTCCTAAGAAATTATTTTGAAGTTCCACACCGACACTAGGGGTGGCACTAGTCGGTATGACACATCTACATTTGTTGCTTATGAATTTCATCGCAATTTTTTTTTATATAGCCATTCAAAAAATATTGGCTTTACCTTGTTACCACTTGGGTCATTTCCACCTTTTGAAGTGGGGTGGCAAGCCCTCTAAAAGGTATTAAAAATAAAGTAATTTTGTTGTTTTTGATATTCCAAATCACCTGAAGCGCAAGGATAGAGTATACACAATTCCTTTTCCTTACACTCGCATGTGGTTCAATTTAATTCCAAATCCAACTATGTGGGTGGTTATACAAAATGTCAAATGAATTCTTTTGATTCTCAAGATTGCCGAGTGACATGAGAGAAGAGCATACACATTCAATGGTTAAAATGCAAACCACAAGACATGGAAAACACTTGTTAATTTTAACCCCACTTATGATGTGATATAATCTATAAAAAGAAGACACAATGTTTCAAGATTAGATTCTCTAACAATTGAACTTGCAACACATTGATTAGTAGCTTGAGTCAATGTTCTTCAACAAACAAAAGTTTTATTTTTTTTATTTTTCAAGTTTTGGACAAATGAACCTGCAGAAAAGACCAGTCAACAAAATTAGCCCCTAAATAAATAAAATCTAAACTAAGAGGAAAATTAACATTCAATATAGAATCTAATTAATATAAATTAAAAATTTAAATCTAAACTAAATTAAATTATGTTGGTGTAAATAAAGTCTTGTACCTAGTTAATTCATTAGTAGGGGACTTATTTATACGTGTTAAGTTTACTTAGGTCATAGGAAGGAATATTTCTAGAAGGTGTTAGTTGTCATTAGTTGTTATCTTATCTTTTAACTTGTAACACAAGTGAACCTAGCTAAGTGTGATTAGTTGTCTCATGTCATATGATTAAGACACTTGTCATAATCCTATGACATCTTTGCATCTCACCTTGGCTATATAACCAAGGGGTTTCTATTACATTGTACATCACAATCATATCATTGAATCATATTGATAAGAATACAGTTTATTCTTGTTACATTCTATTCTCTCTTTATGCTTTCCATTTGATCTCAAGATCTTGGCAGCCATAACCAATTCTAACATGGTATCAGAGCAGGTTAGGTGCCATTGGATATTATTTTTCTAAAGAGAGTTGGTAAATCTTGAAAATTTGAGTATGCTCTTCTCTTGCATTGTATGATGATCTGTAGAACAAAAAATCTTGAAATAAATTGTCATAATTACACATGTTTGATTTTTTTAGAAAAATAATTTTTAATTGGTCCATAATTTTTTTGAAAATTTATATTAAAATTTCAATTTATATGAATTAAATTTTTTTTTTGAAAATTTTTGTTTTATAAATTAAAAAAAAAAACAAAAATCAAAAGCATTGTACAATCACAAATCTGTGGACTATACTCCTTTGTACCTGTCGACCAATGGAGGCCACGTGGGCTATTGATTGCGACCCCCACACCACTTGCCAACCTTTAAAATTTGGAGTGGTGATAAAAAATAAACCGACCATCAAAAGAAAAATCTAACGGTTCAAAACTCCATGGCGGTGGAAAACTAAAAGTTTGATGGACTTAAAAACCAATGGCTAGTCAAACAATATTCTGGTAGACCTAATGATAACCTATGATAGCTAGGAGGCCATCAAATTTAGCCTCGTCAATCATTGTGACGACTAAATGACCATCAAATTTAAGTCTGTATATTGATGACGTTAGCATTGGTTTGAAATTTTCTAGCCCCCTCCCATTTGTATTTTGGTTTTCATAGTCAAATTTTAAGGCTAATATCTTAGTTATATGAGCTCCTCTTTCAGTGCAATTTTTTTATTTATTTGAGCTAGAATTTCATGCTCTTCATAGTTGTGCAATTAGATTTTTTTTGGTGTCTAATTTTTCTAGAAATTGTAGATTCTCATAGGTGTTGTTGCTTCACCCTCATTTTGGGAACTTTGGGAGCTCATATCTTGCTCCTACGATAACAATTTTGTGTGTAGGTTTTCTGAAAGTGCATAATTTTTGTGTACTTTTTAGTGGTATGATTAGATTGATCTCATTTTGTACCAAAAATTGTACTTGATTCTATGGAAAATTTTGACATTTGCACGTACCAAGATCAAATTACACTTCACTATTGTTGGCAAGTGGAAAATGTAAACACACTAAGTAGAAAGTTCCAAATTAGATATTTCCTTCGGGGGTTTCTTGATTGAGTGATTTGGGGGGTAATCTTGCAGTGGTTGGTTGCATTCTTTTGCTTGGTTTGTGTTCTTGCAATGGGGGAATCTCAAATTGAACTCCTAACTCCACATAATTATGCTACATGGAGAGAATCAGTATGGAACTATCTCATGATGAAAGGTCTAATAGGTCATCTAAAGGAAACAATTCAACAAACTACTAATGCTAAAGAATTGAAAAAATGGGAGATTGGGGTATGTGCAGGATCATGATGGGCCAAAAAGCGGCAATATGATCGGTATGTGGCTGATGACTATTTTTTTACTCAAAATTGATGAAACAAAAATGTTTTTTAAAGGAGATTTTCATCACCGATATAAATTATGCTTTATTTTGAATTTAATAAGTAATTATTATTAATTTTCTATTCAAATTACGACTAAAGTCTTGATTTATAGGCTGATTGAAAAACATCTATAGCTTTCAAACGGTATCACATTTTTTGAATCCAAAACATGTCTCACATTCTATGCTTCACATACTATAGGATTAAAAAAATAAAAATTGAATTTCATGAAGTTTTGACCAAGTTAAGGTGGTCAAACATAGAAGTTTTTTATATTTTTTAAAAATTTGTAATAAAAAATTCATAATTAATTATTTACTAGGAAAAAAATTACAAAAAAAATGCATCACATTGAGCAATGAGTCCTCTACTTATATCTAAAATATTATAAAAACATATTATCATTTTATTGTGGTTAGGGTGGTCAAACAGACACCTACTTCTTATCTTTTCCCTGAAATTTAAGTACCACTACATTAAAATTTCAAATTTTCATCAAATAGATTTAAAAAAAAAAAAAAACCTAGTAGCTTAGAAACTACATTAAATTTTCTACAAATTCTATTCTTACACATTTTTGAAAAAATATAGATAACTTATTCAAATTTTTACATCAAGTTGCCTAACTCTGATTTTTCTGAATTTTTTTCCACTTAAGCGCCTGCTTTTTCCATGATGATCCTACACATATGCATTGATAATGAGAAAACACTTGGATGCATATGTTCATTAGTGTCATTTGATTTACAATTTCATATTGAATCATGTAAATCACCTAAAGAAGCTTGGAAGACTTTTGAAAAATTGTATGGTAAAATAGATAAGATTAGGGGATATTAGATTGATAATGATTTGATGAATCTTGATCCAAAATGTTTTGACCACCTCCAAGACTACATCTCCAAAATAAAGAAACTAAGAACACAGTTGAAAGAATGCAACATTGATAAAGAAGATTTACAATTGATTCTGAATGTCTTATCCAAGCTTGGTCTTGAGTATTTAGTATTTCTTTTGGATTTCATACCCATCAACTTTCTATGGGAGCATCATATGTTGATCCTAAGTTTAACGACTTTGGAAATATCCTAATCTAAGAGGAAGCTAAGTTAATGAACATGGGTCTAATCAAGTCTTCCAAGTCACAAGCATTGCTGGAAAGTGAGTCTAAGGGATAGAAAGAATCAGGAAATCTTGATAAGAAGAATGGACATGAAGAACACTATTGTTATAAGAAGGATATTGATGAGTTGAAAAATCATCTCAAAATAAATCACATTGATTTTTCTTCTAGAATGCCTAAATCACCTCCTTGTTCAAAACAGTCTAAAAAGGACAAAGGTCAAGAATCTACATCAGGAAATAAAGGACAAGCTCTTTGTGATTTTTTAGGTCCAGGATTAGGGATATGGTTCTAGATTCAGGAGAATCTCATCATATAGCATCTTCACAGTCTATATTCTTTTCATTTCAGCCTTGTACTACATCTCCTATCTTGATGGGAAACAATACATACATGAGTGTAACTGGGAAGGGTTATATTAATTCTGGGGACAAATTTTTTTAGGATTTTTTGTGTGTTCCTCATTTGATGAATAATCTTCTTTCCATATATCAGATTACACATGGTGGAGATGGGAGAAGTATGGAGTTCACACCTGATTCAGTCATCATTCGAGACTTGGAAACTAGAGAGATCATTGCTACTGGGGTGGTTGATCATTCATCTTGGTTGTATACCTTTGCAAATTTTTCTTCTGATGGTAATATTGTTCCTTCGGCTATTGTTCATATGAACCATGATTCAGAGGAGACATTTGGCTTCTTGAACTTTGGAGTTCTCACCTCGGATCTAGTTCTTGAGTCATGCATTTCATCTCCTCCATATTTTGTTGTAGTTGATGATGCTTGTGTTTCCATAGTTTGGGTTCCTTGTGATTCAATGCAATAGGACTTACATTGTCTTTCAGATTTGGATACTTGTGATAGCTTCTTGACAGGTATTTTAGACTTGTTTGTGGAGTCTCATCTTCCAAATTTGGGGGACATCATTGATGACATTCATCTTCTCTTTGATGGAGAAGAACCTCCTTCAGTTGTTGTGAGGGAACACCTTGACCCTCTTGTTCATTCTCTACAAGATCATTCTTTATATTCTAGAATGAGTATGCATAATTTTGGACAACATTTGGAGGATGATTATTTGTCTTCAGAGGGGATATCATTGTCCTTGGATTATGTTCTACATTCATCTCTACTAGATACTAGATTTTCCTCTTTAGCAATGTGGCCTAGAATTTTTATTTGGAGTTTGCAAGCTTTTAGCATCAACATGAAGACACTTTAGCATGCTTCAAAGATATCATCATCCATCATCCATATTCTTGACATCATGCATACTATCATGTTTTTGTTTCTTCCTAAGGAGAGGAACGTTGTTCAGTGCTTTTGGATCATCTTCAACATTCAATGTCAAGCTTCTACCATCATTGAAGGAGACTCAACATTGAGAAGGGGACTTCCTTGTCTCTCTTCTTCTCTCTTATGGGGGGGTCTTTTCCCTCACATGGGGTTTTTTCCTTCTTATGCATCATTTACATCATCTTTTTTTTGTATCTTTCATCTCTCCTTTGGGGAGGAGTTTTATCCCACTAGGTTTTCTCCTTTTCTCCATTTGTGAGAGATTTTATTTGCATATGTACATGCGTGCCTATCATGGCGTAGTAGCTAAAACCCATCTTTTTTTCATTTGCATAATAATTTGGTACTCCCTAAGTTGCACTTAAGGGAGGGTTTTGGTGTAAATAAAGTCTTGTACTTAGTTAATTCATTACTAGGGGACTTATTTACACATGTTAATTTTACTTAGGTCATAGGAAGGAATCTTTCTAGAAGGTGTTAGCTGTCATTAGTTGCTATCTTATCTTTTGACTTGTAACACATGTGAACCTAGGTACATGTGATTAGTTGTCTCATGTCATATGATTAAGACATGTTTCATAATCCTATGACATCTTGCATCTCACCTTGGCTATATAACCAAGGGGTTTCTATTACATTGTACATCACAATCATATCATTGAATCATATTGATAAGAATACAATTTATTCTTGTCACATTCCATTCTCTCTCTTTGTGCTTTCCATTTGGCCTCAAGATCTTGATAGCCATAGCCAATTCTAACAAATTAAATATGAACTAAATGAATTCTAAATTAAATGAAATATAAATTCTAAATTAGATCTAAATTCTTAATTAAATCTAAATTAAAAATGAAATCTAAATTAAAAAATGAAATCTAAATTAAAAGTTAAATCTAAATTAGATCTAAAATAAACTAAATTAAATTCTAAACTAAAATTAATCTAAATTAAAATCAAATCTAAATTAAGTTAGGTCTAAATTCTAAACTAAGTCTAAATTAAAGATTAAATCTAAATTAAATTTAAACTAAATTAATCTAAAATATAAATCTATCTAAATTTAAAGTAAATCTAAATTAACAAGAGCAAAAAATAAAATAAAATCAAAACTAAAACTAAAATCTAACCTAAAACTAAAACTAAAATTAAAAAATCAACAATAAAAACTAACCCAAATCTAATTTTAAAATGAAAAAGACGATTTAAGCAAAAATCAATACTAAAACTAAAATCTACATTAAAAAACAGCTAATTATATCTAAAATTTATAACTAAATCAAAACTAAATTTAAATTTAAATCTAAGCCTAACACAATTAAGGAAAATCAATCAAAAGCACAATGACTATCATTTTCAATTACTTTGTACGATGTCAGCTACCAAGGAAGGCTCCCTTAGATTCGCCAAAATATCTCTTAGTTTCCAAGACTTAGCGCAACATAACAAAGAATGATTGTAATAGTAAATGCCTTCATTTATCACTGCATTTTCTATTTTTCCCAAAACACATTCAACATCATATTTGTATTACAATTCATTTATCCTTACCTTATTTTAGGCCATTAATTTTCTGTTGAGGGTTCGAATATGAGCAAAGCTCAAGGAAAAATGAAGACAATGAAGGGAGGAAAAGTGATGAATCCCACCAATGCGTATCAAGAGAAGCTTCACAAAGTGAAACAAGAAGGGAATTCAAGCACTTATTGTTCAATGCCGACAACATAATACCAAGCAACAAGTTAGCTTATGTTTTCAAAATAAAGCAATGCATCATGAAATGTGGAAGCCAACACATTGAAATAAGATTTTTAGAATAGATTATCAAAAGCTCATGTTATGCCTAGATCACATGATATACACCCAATAAATTATTGTAGACTTAAAAAATTTCAAGTGATTATAGTATATGCATTGAAATAAGAGCTTTAGAATAGATTGAATAATTGCAGTCTATGCACATAATGTAGCTAGCATATGCATCTTCCCCTATCCTGCTTGCAACATGCAAAATACGTAAATGAAGGTTTGAAACTTTTAAGAGAATGCATTTTTTCAAGATGAAAAAAACATATCCAAAGCCTTTCCCAATGGCCTCCAGGCCACAGCCTTGGGACAAGAATGCCTGCAATGAGATGTCATTGCATGGAATAAATGCAATGATTGTAGGAAAATTCCAAATGGATTCACTAAAAAATCTTTAGAAACTTTCGATCCAAATGCAATTAGCAGACACTTAGAAACTTTAAAGAAAATAAAACTTGTGATTTGAGAGTGGAATATCCCTCAAATAAATAGAAAAATCCATGTCAAAGATTAAACCATTATAGAAGATTGCAATATCCTTGTGGATTTTTTTTTTTTAATTTGTTTTTTATATCATATTGAATGCATTAAACTATCGATTAATGATTCACAACATAAAATGCAAGATCAAATAGCAACCATTTATCATTAGCTATTTTCATTAAATATTACATGCAGAGTGGCTAATGATTCACAACTGAAATTGATAAGTGCAATAAATACTCCTTGTGAATTTTGTAATAATATGAGAATAGAAGTTAATTAATTGCTTCATGTCAGGTTCACCATTATGTGTATGCTAAAAACTAAAAAAGCTGATTTAATCTATAAACCCAAATCAAAATTTCAACATAACATCAATGAAGCATTTCTTAAATGAAAGCACATGCAAAAAAATGTAAACTAAAATATGCAAAACCAAAACACATGCATTCAAAAGAAAACTAACTCAATTGTACTCCTATTCACCAAGATCTTGATTTATGCATTTGGTTCTCTCAAATTTTCACAAGCACAAGTGCAACAAGAGGCTATGATGAATGGAAGAGAGAATTGTATGACCAAAATTGAATTTATCCCAATTGAATGTGCTTTTTGGTGAGAAGAGGGGGTTTATATAGATGTCCTCATGGGGTAGATTGAAGTTGCGAGAGAGATGTGGGATTAAAGAGTGAAGTAGAGAAATGCATATTTATCCCATATTGCTTAGTCAAGTGAAATTGATTGAAATGAGAGAGATAAATGAATGGCATTATGACATGATGTAGGTTTAGGAGTTTAGAATAAAGTGCATTTTTGAATTAATGGATGAATGATTAAATTATTTTTTGTATTTAAATGATTTAATATGCATGTAAATTTTTAATGATTAATGCAAATGGAGTAATATGCAATGGATAAATGATTGACTATGCATATGGATAAATGCTTATAATATGTTAACAATTTAAGAAAATTGATGAATGAATAGAAGAAAGTATTAAATGAATTAATTAAATAGATAATAATATCCATTTAATTAATAGATGAAAAATAGGACAATTGCGAGGAAAATTTTTGAGTGCCTACAACACCTTTTGTAACCTTCCAATTTTCATCACTAAATGTAACAACACAACCTTCATCATCTATTTTCCCTACTAAAATTAATTTTATGCTTAATTTTGGAGCATGTCTTACCTTTTGTAGTAGCCAATGATTCCCATTCTACAACTTAATATTGTAGACACCTAAAAATGACCTAGGCCTGCAAGCTTCATTTTTTACCACTTTTGTCCTAACATAATTGTGACATTTAATTATGTCCTTGGTCCACATTTGACTATTGATTAAATAATTCATAATTATTTAATTAATTCATGTCATTTTATTCTTCATGATTATTAAATAAATAAATCTTATTTATTATTTAATACGTCACTAATTCTCTAAGTCTCCCTCTAATTAAATAAATTTCTAAATTTGTTTAATTATCTTTATTCATTAATTCTTTCTGATTATTAAATAAATGAATTACATTTATTTATTTAATATGTCACTAACTGTCATAATTAAATGAATGAATGAATTAATTTAATTATTAGTCTTATCTCCTAAATTAAATAATTAAATTTAATTATTTAATTGCCAAATTAATATTCCTCTCATTTTAAATAAATTAAATTATTTAAAATGTCATCTCACTCTTAACTGTCAGCTCATTATGGTAAATAATCCAAAAATTGATTATTTATTATTTCACAAAGTTCACATTTGGAATTAATTTAATTCCAAATTGGTAACTTTCCTCTGGAAATCAAGTGATCGGGCAGGTTCTTGACCCTTGCAAAACTGATCTTCAGTCTGGTCTTTATCTTCTTCATTTTCAAAAATCTTTATTTTCAAATTAATTTCCTCATTTATTCTCCACCGCCGATCTGATTCTCTGAGATGACATCTTGACTGCTCGATTAATGATTTTTCCCTAACCCTAATTAGGGATTCTCAGAATTAATCTGGACCTCTGGTTTTAGGTTTTGGTCAAAATTCAATCTCACCTGTCCATTCAAAATGGCATTTCCTATAAAATGTCATTTTCCTCTCATTTCTCGACACACATACATAGATCCACTTCATGCACTTTCGCACTTGCACGCTTAAGACTTTTCATAGCAATTGTTAGCATATTTTGTTGAGTTTTGACATCTTTAGGCATAAACATTCTTAGTCATTTAGGCATAGGCTTTAGACATGTGATCAAATCCTTCAAAGCTTGGTGTAGGACTTCGTCAAGGCTTGCTCGCACAACGAATCTAAGGGCAACACATCAACCAACAAGTAAGAAGGTACTATGGAGGTAATCATGGAAAATTTGATTTATAGGTATAACTATTTTATTGTCTAATTTCCTTTGTACTCGATAGGTCTTTGTGTTTCTTTGTCATTCATTGATTTTCTGCTAATACCTCTAATCTAAACCTAAAATAAATCCTCAGTTACATTGGTGAACCCGATGTGAATCGAACACACAACCTTCTGATTTGGATTACACTTATCTTATGTGTGCTTACTTACACTAAAACATCATGCTTGTCAAGTGCTTGCTAGATTACTCAAAAATTATACACAACAGTCACAAATCTAGACACAAATAATCAACCTTAGACAACTTAGAATTTTTGGCAAAACAAAAAAAAAAAAAATCTCAGTCCTCATTTTGAACTTAGACTTTGCATTGTTCATCTTAGTCATCATTCTGAACCTAGACCTTGCATTTATAACATTAAGTCCTTAGTCAAACATCATCATCTTCGTCCTCAATCAAAATTTTGGCTTTGATCACCTTGTCATCTTACATCAATCATTTCCTTAGACAAATGTTATCATCACCTAGTCATCCTAGTCGACATTTTAGGAAACATAGTCTTGCATTTTCATCCTTATCGAAAATCCAAAAAACATAGGCTAGTGTCATCCTTGCATTTACTTGTCATTCTCATCGTCTTCATTTGAGAAAATCCATTTTACGGTTGAGACTAGGCTCCAAAGATAGCAACAACAAATGGAAAACTTTGGACAAGATTTCAATCCCAACATTGGACTTTTTTTGACCCATTTCACAACATGAAGATGCAATCTTCCATGAACATTCCATCTTCATCACGAAACCCTTCTGAACCATTCATACAAAGAGACCAAAATGGAGGAGTATATGCAGAAGACTTAGAAGCTGCAGCGCCAAATCCTGATATAGTCTCCTTTGTAGAAAACTCAGTCTTACGCGACCCTCAAAGGTATCTAGCCATGCTTTTGGACCAAGGGGCTAAGTTACCACAAGACTTTGACATAAATACTTTTCCACCTCCATCTGTCTACCCTCACTACCAAAAGTCACTTAACACCATCCATGACATTAGTCCACAACAAACATCCATTAATCAACCTTATCCTAACTTTGACAAGGGAAGTCAATTGTCCACTAGTCCATTCCATGTCTCCACATCATATGCTAGTCCTTCACCTATTAATCCCATCTAAGTTTGCATCCCTTATCAACCATCTACCAACTCATGTCAAGTCCCCACATCATATCACACCAATCCACTCAAAGTCTCCATGTCATACCAAGTTCAATTGCCCATGTCATACCCTTATCCTTCACAAGTCTCCACGTCCTATCCTAGTCCTTCATTCATTGATCCTTTTCAAGTAACCCCCTCACAAGCCATAGCTAGTCATGAAAATTCTATCATAGTCCAAAGTCAAATCCCATTTAATAGACTTGAGGATAAATGTCAAAATGAAAGTCCAAAGCATGGCCTTATAACGTCACTCTCATGTCAAGAACAAGGTAGTCCATCCAAGAAGTTCTTCAAGATGATCATGACATCCAAAATACCCCAACCCTTGACAAAGACTTCAATCCTAATTACATCACCCATGACAACCCCATCTTTGACCAAGACCCTACCATTGACCAAGAAGTCCAAAACCATCCACTCCTTGACCTTTATGCCATTCATGATCAAACACTTGCTGACCTTATACAGGCCTCGACTATTGACACTTCCCATAATGAGACACTTGCCTCCATGGGACACATAAATGATATTCGTCTAGAAAATAAATTTTCCACTAGGGACATGCTTGCATATGATCAAGTTATAGCTAAAATCATTGGACTCTATGACACTAAACATAATGATGGCTTCGACATTGCCTTGGAAGCACCAATAGAATCATCTGAACTTGACATGTCACACGATCAGACCAAAGATATCAGTCAGGAATATGTCCAACATGACAATGAAGCTAGGACACTTTATCAACTAGGGTCATCTATCTTTGTCAGAGCAGGCTTTCTTGCAGACGAAAATATTACAAGTGACAGTATCCACATACATAAGGATGGGTTAACATCTTGCTCTCAAAACAACAAATACCCCATTGCAAATAGAATCTGTCAAAGCATGCAATGTCAAGGCAAAGGACTAGGCATACATGAGCAAGGCATTCTAGAACCAATACAACTTTAGAAAAATTATAGACATCAAGGTCTTGTCTATTCCTCAGTTAGTAAATCAAATGATGCCAGTGGTACCTCCTTGATACTGGGGGCAAATTTGTCAGATACAAATGTCAAAATGGAGTCCATGAGAAATCCTTGTCATAAGATTGTTGCCAACACCCCATCCACCCACACCATAAACCATCATTATATCATGAATCAACCTCCCCTTTGGAACCAACAAAAACAAAAGAATTACAAGTCAAAAGATCAAAATCAAATGTCAAAGGCCATTGAATCAAACAAAACGACAAGTGGACAAATGAAATCAAAATGGATCCCAAAGAAAGATGGATCAAACAAAGACACCAAGTCAAATACAAAAGTCAATCACAATGTGGAGCCACAAGACAAGAGGACTCCCACATATAACACATGTCCACCTCCTTCAAAATGGTCATCAAACAAGGCATCTAAGAGTGTTGGTTCCAAACACCATCCCTCCAAAATCTGTCATACACCATACCAAGTTTGGAGAATAAAAAGTCATTCATCCAAACATCCAAACAATCTTTCCATGTCTACCATCATTCGTCAGAACCCTACAACTCGTCTAAATTCCAAAAATCCCACGTCTCAAATCCGTCACATCATGGTAGCAACTCTTTACCACAAGGGCTCTCATGGTATTCTATTGCAATGTGCATATTTTGATAAGGCTAACTCTAGTCTCAGAAAGGATCATAATGACATTGATCAGTTGTATACAGGCGCTACGATCCTAACAAGACAACTCATTCAACAAGGTCATTATTGGCATATCATGGCACCAGTATCTACATCGGCGTCGTTAGTAGATTCAGAACAGTCAGTGGTTATCTAAAGCATCCAGGCTATCCACAAATATCAAAAATACAAAAAAAAATCAAAAATAAAAAAATTGTCACCCTGATGAAAACCTGGCAAACAGGCATCTTGGTGACACCAAAAAAATCAAAAAGTCAAGAAAATAGTAAAGAGAAAAATTTCATCCAATGGTGAAAACCTGGCAAATAGGCACCCTGGATAAGTACCATGAAGAAAACCTGGCAAACATGCGTCATGTGTAAAATAAATCGTCTATGTGGACTTTTATACTTGGGGGCAAGTCATCTCATCTCCTAGGCCTTCCTCTTGGCATTGGATTCTGACCATTTAATCCATATCATTCCCACCTATCTTGGTCTTGACATAAAACTGGCACACATAAATCATGCTTTGGGAAAACTCTTGACATGTCTATCCTTCGGTCATACACGATTCACGAAACATCATGTCATTGACCATCATAGTATTATTGTCCTTATACAACATAGTCTTTGAAAATCATATGAAAATTCCCTTAGTCTCATGTCTCCCATCTTTTACCAAGGCCACACCCTATCCTTTCATGCTTTTCACCTATTTTGGCTTTCCCTTGTCAAACAGTCTAAGGATAATCATCATCCCATCTAGTCCTAACCAGGTCATTCCAAATGCAAGGAGTCTAATCCATAAAAGCACATTATCCAAAATTTTACTTGACTACATTCCTGGCCTGGTTGTAGACCTCCATACTTTTGTCACATTATTGTCATCATCCTCACATTGTTTCGGGATGTGTCCTTCCCACGTCAAACAACGTTGTCATCACCTATCAATTAGTATTCAGCTTGACTAGGGGCACAAACATGTTTGTCCAGGTTGGATTGTCATGTCTAGGCATCAGTCATATGCATTTGTCACGATCCTCTTAAACGTCAAAATCCAAAAAAATTATAAAATGACAAAAAGACAAAAATATCATAAAATGTCCTGAAGAAAAGACAAAAACATCATAAAATGTTCTCAAAAAAAGACCAAAAACATCATAAAATGTCCTGAAGAAAGACCTAAAAATCATAAAACATCCTGAAGAAAAACACAAAAATCCAAATCAATGTCAAAATCCTAAAAAGTGGAGTCAAAGTCAGTCATGTCAGTCAGTCCATGTCATAGTCGAACTACGTTGTCTCTGGGAATTTGCTACGTAGGCAAGGCCATCATTTGATGAGTCCCTGAGACATTAGGTCAGTCCTTTTAGGTTGGTCCAAATAAAATCATGGCATTTGTCACAGTCGTCACATCGGTCAAATAAGTCAGACATAGTCAAACTCAGACACAGGATAGTCATTTGAAACGTCAATGTCAAAATTGTTCAAAATCAGATAGCACAGTCCAATCAATCATACAACCAACATTAGTCAACTTGCCAAAACATATTAGTCAAAACAATGTGAGTCTCTTCACTCTTTGGTCCTCTTCAAGATGTGTCCTCGGATTTGGACCTCGTCAAAATATTCTTTTCCTTTTTCAGGATGTGTCCTTCCTAACAATAGGCCCTGTCAAACTATAACACCGTCAAATTGGAAAAGCTCTTAAACTGTCAAAATTGTCAAATTGACAAGAAATCAATCTTTGGAAAACAAACATTAGCAAACAAAATAAAATGGCTGTTAATCTTCCTGGTCTATCTTGGCTTATCTTTTGACTAACTTGGCTATTTTGTCTTATATTTTTACTATCTTGTCTTTTTGGTCATGTTACTAGCTACCTTGAGGGTGTCCCATGAAGGATTTAGAGGTGCGATGACGTCTCCTAGCTTATTTTATTTTCTTTGACTGCTGTTTGTGGATTGTATCGACAAAAAGACCGGGGCAACATGACCCTTAGTATGAGTTAGGACATTCCTTGTCTGTGACTGCCTATTTTTCAAGTGTATGACCTTCCACACCTTGGTCTATGTCATATCATGGTGTTTGTTGTCCATTTCTGTCATTTTTACTGCCCAATGATGATTAAGAGCAATAAATATTAAAGTCTTATGGCAATGTTTTGAAGGATTTGGTCTAGGAACTAACATGCATCTCTTTTTGTCTTATCATCTTCTCTCGCTCATCTCATATAGGCATTGCATCCATATCATCATCCATATCTTTTGCACGAACATTTCTTTGTCTCTTCATATTCTAGTCTTCTCATCCATTTCGAGAGCACACCCATGTTCTTGGCACCCATATTTCCTCTCGAGGGGCCATACCATAACCCTCCTCATCATTCTTCCTCATCTTATTTTTCACTGGGGCATATTTTTGACTTATTTTCTTTGTCACAATGCGACATGCTACATTATGACAAAGAGGGGCAAAATGTAGACACCTAAAAATGACCTAGGCCTGCAAGCTTCATTTTTACCACTTTCGTCCTAACATAATTGGGCCATTTAATTGTGTCCTTGGTCCACATTTGACTATTGATTAAATAATTCATAATTATTTAATTAATTCATGTCATTTTATTTTTCATGATTATTAAATAAATAAATCTTATTTATTTATTAATACGTCACTAATTCTCTAATTCTTCCTCTAACTAAATAAATTTCTAAATTTGTTTAATTATCTTTATTCATTAATTCTTCCTGATTATTAAATAAATGAATTACATTTATTTATTTAATATGTCACTTAGAACTGTCATAATTAAATGAATGAATGAATTTATTTAATTATTAGTCTTATCTCCTATATTAAATAATTAAATTTAATTATTTAATTGCCAAATTAATATTCCTCTCATTTTAAATAAAGTAAATTATTTAAAATGTCATCACTCTTAACTGTCAACTCATTATGGTAAATAATCTGAAAAATTGATTATTTATTATTTCACAAAGTTCACATTTGGAATTAATTTAATTCCAAATTGGTAACATTCCTCCGAAAATCAAGTGATCGGGCAGGTTCTTGACCCTTCCAAAACTGATCTTCAGTCTGGTCTTTATCTTCTTCATTTTTAAAAATCTTTATTTTTGAATTAATTTCCTCATTTATTCTCCACTACTGATCCGATTCTCTGAGATGACATCTTGACTACTCGATTAATGATTTTTCCCTAACCCTAATTAGGGATTCTTAGATTTAATCTTGACCTCTAGTTTTAGGTTTTTGTCAGAATTCAATCTCACCCATCCATTCAAAATGGCTTTTTCTATAAAATGTCATTTTCCTCTCATTTCTCAACACACATACATAGATCCACTTCATGCACTTTCGCAGTTGCACGCTTAAAACTTTTCATAGCAATTGTTAGCATATTTCATTGAGTTTTGACATCTTTAGACATAGACATTCTTAGTCATTTAGGCATAGGCTTTAGACATGTGATCAAATCCTTCAAAGCTTGGTGTAGGACTTCATCAAGGCTTGCTCGCACAATGAATCTGAGGGCAACACATCAACTAGCAAGTAAGAAGGTACTATGGAGGTAATCATGAGAAATTTGATTTATAGGTATAATTGTTTTATTGTTTAATTTCCTTTTTACTTGATAGGTCTTTGGGTTTCTTTGTCATTCATTGATTTTCTGCTAATACCTCTAATCTAAACCTAAAAGAAATCCTCAGTTACAAATATTGACTCCTACCTTTCCAACAATCTGATAAGGTTCATTATCTCCCAAATAAACCAACCCAAAATCTCTTTGGATATAATCAAGAAAATAACTTTTATGTGGTATAGCATGAAATGAAGCCCCTGAATCTAAAACCCAAGAATCATCAACATTATCAAGGGAAAACATAAAATCATCCTCATTAGATTTATTACTTACCACATTTTCCTTTTTACTACCTTCCCTTTTGTCTCCTTTATTTTTCAAAGACTAGAAATCTTTCGTGAAATGACCCAGCTTACCAAAGTAACAACAATCCTTCTTCTCTCTAGATTGGGACCTCTTGTCCTTTGGTTTTGCTTGCAACTTCCCACGATCTCTAGAATTTTTTTCTCTCTCCTTTGTTCTACCCTTGATTTCTGCATTCAAAACACTGCCTGATGTGGATGAACCACCTGAGCTTTTCCTACAAGTTTCCTTTCTCAAAATAACACCAACAACGTCATCAAATGTCAGCATATTTGAACCAAAAATAGAATTAACAACTGCCATTATCAAGCTATTCCAACTTTTAGGAAAAGAAAATTGAATTAAAAGAGCCCTAACTTCTTCATCAAAGTTTAGATTTACATAAGTTAATTGATTGGTAACTGTATTAAACTCATTTAAATGATCAACAACTGACCCACCTTCTACCATTTTCATATTGAATAAATGCTTCATAAGAAATACCTTATTTGAAGCAAAAGGTTTTTCATAGAACTTTTCCAAGGTCTGCATCAAATCTTTTGTTGTCTTTGTTGTTGAAATATTAAATGCCACTGATTATGCTAGACATAAACGATTACTGCCAAGTTCTTTTCTATCTAGAATATCCCAATCCTCATTAGATATAGTCGAGGTTTCTTGGATTTCCCTTCTAATGGTCACCATAAATTATCCTTCTAATAGAGATAGTCCTCCATCTTCATCTTCCATAACTAATAGTTCTACCAATTGAACTTGTCAAACATCAACTTACCCTCGTCTGCTATTACTCCCACTCAACCATGAAACTACCACTCATCTGTGACATCTCCTTGCATAGGATTATTGAACAAAAACCTACTCTGATACCACATTTTAGGGATTGGATGAAAAAACTTATCAATTAAATGTAGAAAAATATGAAAACATGGCAAATTTATAAAACTTAGAAAAATGGACAGCAAAAGAAGAACACCAAGATTTAATGTGGTCACCCAAAACTGAGCTACATCCACCAGAAAAAGGGTCCTATATATATTAAAATTTTAGTAAATACCTTTTAGAAAGTATGCAACAACCATTATAACCCACAACAAAGTTTTTGTCCACATTTTTCCACTTCTTTTTTTACTTAGCCTTTACTGCGTGTACCCGTGACACTTCCTACATTTTTCTAGCCACAAAATTATAAATTTCTACCAACATTTTTCCAAATCTGCTACCCTCAAAAATTTGGTCTGAGTATTGGAATATGTTCCCACACATGTCTCATAATTAAAAATGAAGCATATCCATTTTTTTTGACTCATGCACCCGATAACACGTTTTCTTTTGGTTGGTTACAATAACTATTTGTAGTTGTCTTTAAATAAATATTGTAACTGATCATTTACAACATTTATTAATTGTTTGTAATTGTTAGTTTAAATACAAGTTCAAAAAGGTATTTAATAAAAAAGATTATGATGATTTTGTGCATGTGTCTAATTTGTCTCCATAACATAACAAATCCCTCATCAACACAAATCTTATTTATACCATCTTCAACCTTGAAAACATTCTCCAAGGTTCGTTATGCACCTCAACCATGCAAATTCAAATTAGGTCAGCACCAAAACATTTCAACGATGGAAAAGAATGAAGGAGGACCACAAGAAAACTTAATTTAGCCCTAAATATGCTCATACATGCCACACCACACTTCCACAATCACCAAAGAAAATCCACAATTAGTGTAAACACCCAAGGTCGGTTGAACCCATGTAAACACAATTAAAAAATTAATTACACACTTCTTTTGATCAAAGACAACTCATGGACAACATACATCACTTGAACATAATCTGGAATATTCCATAAAAACCCTAAAATCTAACAAATTCCTTTGTAATAAATTTCACCTAAAGAATGTACACACCCAATACATTAAGATAATCTTCCATACATTGTAACTCAAAAAACCACCTTGTGAAGCACCAAACCACACACAAATTCATTTATAGATAGATATGAAAAATATAAACACACTTTTAGATTTGTTAGACCAGAAACCAAATTATGGAGAAATTCAAAGCAAAACCATTTCTCCCATACACTACTACAACACACAACTCACACACTCGTGAACACAACATCAACAATCTAGACCAAGATCTTTTGGCTATAACACCTTTGAACACTTTTGATCAACATACCTAAACTACACAAGCATATCTTCAACATAGAATAAATGTAGAGCAAAACCAAAACACTAGTCTATAGCACATAACACCCCTTCAACACATTGTTTCCTCTTTTATTCAAATTTTCTTAAAAGCATTTGGAAACTAAGTACTAGAGACACATACTCATCATCTTCAAAACTTCCTCATCACCATCAAACCATTTGCAATGTAAGAACTCAACTATACATCCATAAACAAAATATTATCAAATCAACACTAGAGGTTGACACTAGTACTTACTAATGACAACATAATGCAACTAATCAAAGAATCACCATAAACTTCCAACAATATTCTTGTATCAGTGACAACACTTAAGCTTGTTGACATTAATGAAAACACCAACTCAACAAAAACTTCTCATACTTGGAAAAATCACCCCCTTTTTCATTGATGACAACACATGATGTGAGAAACCATCAACAAAAAACAAAAAAGCTCTAATCACCAACACACTGCTCCATACCAACTCTTTCCTTACACACTATTCTCTCCTTGTTAATAACTTGTATTTTTCACATGGATTTCTCTCCTCCCTTGACATAAGTGAAAAATTCCAACACATTTGTATCTCTCACTCTCCCCCTTTGACACTAATTATATTTATGCCTATTCACCATTGCTCTAAAAAATCCTTTTTCCTTACACCTACTCCCCCTTAGGAGTACACACCATATTGTACCAAATAGCAACCACTACACATATCCTTTGACACAACTAATAAAGGAAAAGACACACATAAAAAGAATTACTCTCCTTGACTGCAAAAACCAATAATGCCACTACCTACTCCCCTTGAGAGGTAGCCACCAACATCATTCTAGAACAAAGAATGAATCTTGAGATCCAGTAGATTGATGCATATCCTTATGAATATAGTTCAAAGATGGAGGTGAAATAAACCCTAACTTCTCTTAGAGATGCTCAAAAGTATCCTTAGGAAGAGCCTTAGTAAATATATTAGCAACCCGATCCTTTTTAGGTACATACTCAAGCTTAACTTACTTCTTTACAACCTTCTCTTTCAAAAAGTGATACTAGATCGAGATATGTTTTGTCCTTGAATACATTACTGGATTCTTTGAAAAATTGATAACAATTGTATTATTACAGAAGATAGAGATTGGTTCATCACATACCACTCTGATATCCTTCATGGTTTGCCTCATCCAAAACACTTGTGTGCAACAAGTTGCTCCTATAGTGTATTTTTATTTTTTAGTAGATAACGAAATTGAATCTTGCTTATTGCTTAGCTAAAACACCAATCTGCATCCAAGAAAGAATGCACCATCACTTGTATTTCATGTATATAAGCACTCAGAGAGAAATCAGCATCCTTTGGATACCACAAGCCATGTTTCAAAGTCCCTTTAAGTATTTGAATATTCTCTTTACTGTTGCAACTTGTCTCTCTAGGATCTTCTTGGAATATAGCCACAAGCTAAACTACATACATGATATTTGGTCTAGTAGTAGTTAGGTATATAATTCCTCCAATCATTGATCTATACTTGCTCTTATCAGCCTTAGGGAATTCATTATTCTTGATCAACTTGCAACCATTGACCATAAGGGTACATACCAATTTAGAATCTTGCATTTTAAACTTTTTCAACATTTCCTTGATATATTTTGATTGTGAAATGAATAAACCTTTATATTTTTTACTGATTTGCAATCCAAGGAAGAAATTCATTTCCCCAAACATTAACAATTCAAATTGATTTTTACTTTTTTCTACAAACTTCTTGCACATAGCTTCATTTCCTCCAAAAATTATATCATCAATATACACAACCACAATCAATATTTGATCCTTTTCAACTTTGGAGTAAAGGTTACTATCTGTCGTACCTTTATTGAATCCTTCTTATAAAAAATATCTATCCAACCGTGCATACCAAGCTCTGGGAGCTTTCTTTATTCCATAAAGTGCCTTTTTCAATCTACATACCATATCTGGTTTATCTAATAACTTAAATCCTGCTAGTTGTTCAATGTATACTTCTTCCAATTCACCATTCAAGAAAGCATACTTCACATCCATTTGATAAACTTTGAAATCCTTATGTGTTGCAAAATCCAAAAACATCCTAACAGCTTCCATTCCTACCACCAAAGAAAATGTCTCTTCAAAATATATTCCTTCTACTTGTGAGTATCCTTTACACACAAGCCTTGCCTTGTTTCTTACCACTTCTCCATTCTCATTCAGTTTTTTCTAGAATAATCATTTAGTTCTAATTACATTATTATTTGCATGTTCTTCAACCATAACAACTTTTCTCCTTGTCAAAACAACCTTGATCTTGTCACCAATTTTCTAATCTTTAGAATTATTCTTCTGCATATACTTAGGAGTCTTAGGAATCCTTATCGAAGCTTCAACCTCTTCAACCTAAACTTCTTTTTCCTTACCTTCATCTATGTTATTTTCCCTGCAAGAGGATTCATCTGATTTATATCCATCTATCACTATTGAGTTCTTCTATAAGTCTTCATCAACCTTGACACTTGCACTCTCAAAAATCTTCTTCAACCTCTAGTTATAGCACCATTAATTTTTTCTCTTAGTAGAATATCCAAGGCAGATACCTTCATTAGATCTTGTATCAAACTTTCCTATGTTCTCTTCATTTCTTCTAATACAACACTTGCTTCCAAACACTTTGAAGTATTTGATAGTAGGCATCCTTCCATACCACAACTCACAGGGAGTCTTTGCACTATTTTCTCTTGCTTGTACTTTATTAAGTAAGTAAACAATTATAGTAATGGAAAAAGTAGCCTTTTCCTTGCTTGCTTGGTTTGATAATTGAACTTAAAGCTAAACTAATGGTGTCTTGGAACGGTGTTGTAATGTCTTGTACACATTCACACTATTATAGGACCTTTATTTAACTAAAACATGCATTAATTAGTCCTTTGCAAAGGTGTTGTAAAGTGTTGTAACACGCTTTCACATTTTTCTAGAACTTATCTACTTAATTAAGCCTAATTGGCCCCTTTTCAATAAAAATGTACGTGTACCTTTTTTAGGTGTTGTAAAGTGTCTTAAAGTGCTTTCACACTTATCTAGGTGGTCTTAATTCATTGTGGCTAATTGGAGTTATTAACCCTCTTTTGATTAAAATTTAGGCCTTAATTTTGACACCTTCCAAGAATCTTTCCAGATAATTATAAATTAAATATTAAATTATTTCATTGGGAAAAAATTGGTCCTGGTGAGTTGAGCCATGACCCATTCACGCTTAATGGAGAATGGGTCCTCCCTTATTAGGACCCTCCTTCTCAATTGATCTAGAATGGGTTTGACAGAACCTTCAAAATTTTCAAAATTTTGAGTGCCCATGATGAAAAAAGTTGCTTTGCACACTTAGAGGTGGCCCTGAAAAATTTGCTCTAGTGACCTACTTTGGAGGGTCATAATTTAGAGGCAACTAATTTTTATGTCAAATCCCTTGGTAAGTGTATTCATTTGACATATGTGAACATGTATGTCTAATTTTTAGCTTCCTGTGATAAGTTTTGACAGGGTTTTGAAACACAAAGTTGGAGGGTTCTGGAACTGTTTTGTTGTTTGCATATTCTCAGGCCTGCAAAGTGGCCTTCTGTTCAGATTCATATTTCATAGCTAGATGATCGTCATGAAAAATGGATTGGTGCTCTAAATTACACTCATATTCATATGCACCATGGTTTGGTTTTAGAGTTTAAAGATCAGATTTGATATTTTTACCAGGTTGAAAGCAAATGCAGTTTGTTTTGTTTTTACATCTGCATGTTCAAAATGTTTCAAGGTGGTCAAGTTTGACCCTTAATATCTGGTGATAAATATGGATTGAAGGAAAACCCTCTTTCACACATTCTCAATGGACCTAAATGATCTAATTTTTCCAGTGGTAGCTTTCTAGGAGGTGATTTGATATTTTTTCAAGGAGGTGACTTGGTGTGCTCAAGTTGGTTTCTGATAGGTGCAAATTGCATAAAATTCTAAGTGAGCCACTTTGGAATTTAATATCTTGCATCTCAAGATGAAATTCACCAAGTTATTTATTTCATTTAATTTTTGGTTCAAATGGTAACATGTTTGCTCAGTTTCGAGTCCCCAGGGTGAGTTTTGATGGGTTAATTAATCCTTTTCTGACTGCAACATGGCCAAAATTGGTGTCCCCAAAAGTTTCAAATTCTAAGGGAAACCCATTTCTTTTTTTCATCTAAAACATCTTCAACTCCATTTTCATCAAAAAGGAGGTCATATGATGTGTTATTTTAATGTATTTTGGGTGTGGTGAACATGTCCCATGGGCCAATTTACAAAGGAGGTCCTAGAAATATTTTAGCAATGCAATTTTTGAGGAAATGGGTTTTCTCTAAATAATTGATAATGTTCGTACACAAATTTTTGTGGCTCTAGGTGTCCCAATTTTCCCGCAATAAATTTTTCCATTTGGCCTACAGGCATAATTAGAAGTCACAATGTTTCTAATTTTTCAAATGTTAATATTTAAAATATTGTGACTATTTTAAATATTGTGCAAATGTAAAAAGAGCATTTAGGGAAAATATAAAGTGCATATTCAAATGTTTGTAAGGAAAAGAAAGTTTAATTCTTGCTTTCTATTGGTCTTATCCATTTTATTTCAGTGATCAACAATGGTTAAGCTTTGATGTGGAATTGAAATGATAAATCTCTAAAATTCAACACTTTAAATGCAAGAATGTGTTGCAGATAGAGATTTTCTGTGTGTTTTGATCACCGAAGACATTTGTATGTTGTGGCAAAATTTTATGAAGATGTAGTAAAGCGAAGGGCTGAAGAATTTTGCTCATCGTTGTTAGAAGGCTTATTTTTCCTGGTGCATCTACGATGGAGTGATGAATTCGCTCATTGTTGTTCTCAAACCTCTTTTCCATGATGAATCCGTGATGCGCGATAGTGCACTCCCTACTTCACTCATTGCTATTTTCTTATGATTTTCTCTCCTCAAATCTGCAATTCGAAATGACTGCTGGGAGGTGGAGTAAGTGATGGTGGGCCCCCGTAACTCATTTTAATATTATCATTTGATAATGTTTTCATGATGAGTTAAAAACAAAATGTGAAATACATGGGAAATATGTTTTTCATAGCCTCATAAATTTTAATTGAGCCTTCACCATTTAAATACAAATCTTCAAGTGTGAAGGCAAATTAAAATAAAAGGTACAGATAAAATAAAGGGGCCCGAGTAAATTATTTTATTGCATGATAGAATAAAATATCGCCCATTGCTGATAGGTTTTCATTTCTCACACCAAATGGGCGATGTGAATGTTTGATGGTGGTTGTAAAGTTTATAAAGCTTGGTGGGACCGTGGGAAATGTAAAGGGAGGTTTTTAAAAGTTTTAACTATTGTTTTAATAGTGAGAAGGGAGATAGTGTGGGGAGCATTAAAATGCAAAGGTGAAATGCATGGTAAGTGTAAGTCACATGGATAAATCATTTTTTCTATTGCTCGATTAAAATATTAAAAACCTTTGTAATATAAAATTAAAACTTCAAGTAGTTGGAGAATAAATTGAAGATGGATATACAAGCAAAAAGTTTTCAGTTGTAGCAAATAAAATAAATGGATGCCCTCACAATTAAAACTAAAACTTAAGGTGCTAGGAAAGTAAATGGTAAGGGTGAATATGTTGACTTTCTCTTTGTGGTATATTGACCTGATGACAAAACTGATTGGTGATTGGCATTATGATACTTAGTGCTCTTTGTACTCGTGTTGACATATTCAGCATTTTGTGGACCATGCTTTGGATTGATGCATTTGGGTGCATTTATTTATCATATATTGTGGTACTGATCATGTTGAGCTTCATGTGAAGATAAAAGTTATTTTGTCTATTTAGGTGGCATTGGTTTTTAGGTGATATCATGGAACAATTGATTTCATTTTGATAGATTTGTACTTCTTTATTGCACAACATGTATATTATTTCAATTGTTCATTATCAGATTGATCATGAAAACATTGACAGGATTCATTTGATTATGTCTTCATGGCATTCAATTGATTATATTCATGGTTGTCTCATAATTCTTTGGTGTCCATAGTTATGATATATTATTTGGTACATGACATATTGGGTCGGAATTCTATTAATTCTCTCCTTGTCATTTGGGTTTGATATTTCATTTGGCATCATTGGTATATGAGGTTACTATACACTCTTTAGTTGATCTTATCATTTCATATCTTCATGGCCAGATTATTTTGGTGCATATGTTTTACTTGCTCATGAGGTGGAGATTATTGTGTATGATATTTATATTGATACACAATATATGTATTATGATTAGATATCATTTCATTGTTACTTTATAATGTATCTCATCTTGCATATTGATTATTTGTATTTGGCTGGTCATCGAGCTTTATATGACCTTAGCCTAAATGATAAATTGACCTTTTATTAAAGTTTAAAATAAAGGCCATTTAAATGGTTGTTGGTTATCATTGTTACTTGTTGACCACAACATATGTATCGACCTTGGGCATACCATACTATTATCAAGCTTCATATTGTTTTTAGTGAATATATCATTGGTCTTTTTGAGGTTATCATTGGCCTTATTATATTTGTAAGGCAGTTGACTCTACATTACATGGCAGTATTATTAGCTTTATAGACAACCATCATTGTGTTTTATTAATGATTGTTGGTGGACTTAAATTCACCATTATGTTGGTTAATGATGGATTGGACTTGAAATAATATCAACGATGAAAAAGGGCAGTCTAAAGTTATGTTGAAAGCTAGGGAAAGTTCATTATGATTACTTGGTTATTTCTCTTAAGAAGTTACAGTTCCACCATGGAGGATATGAGATCACAGTGTTCAGCTGGAGTTTGAACTGTAAGCTGGAAGAGGTTTAGAAATTCTATTATGATGAAGTTATGCAAATTCATGGTAATGTTTTTGGCTACCATGATAGGTATTTTCTTTCTAGTTTGAATGATTTTTTTGTCAGTTGAAAATATAACTGATTTTGTGGTTAAGACTTTGCTAGAGACTAGGAATTTGTTAAATTTTGGTTCTAGTTTTTATTAATCTGAGATTACACTCAACGGTTTCATTACTCCAGTGATATTCATTGAGATATTGTTATTTTTCTATGGTTATATACTTAAAAACCCTTGATGGGTATCATGATTAAAAACAACTTTCTTCATAAAAACCCTAGTTATTGGATACATGTTTTGAAATGAATAACTGTTTGTAAATAATTGTATAAATTATTGGAAAAATCATATGACACAGTGATGAGAAGATATAGTCTAAACAATTTATTGGGTATGTGCAAGATCATCATGGAAAAAATAGGCCCTTAAGTGGCAAAAAATTCAAAAAAATCAGTGTTAGGCAACTTGATGTAAAAATTTGAATAAGTTATCTATATTATTTCAAAAATATGTAAGAATAGAATCTGTAGAAAATTGAATGTAGTTTCTAAACTACTAGGTTTATTTAAAAATAAATAAAATCTATTTGGTGAAAATTTGAAATTTCAATGCAAGAGCACTTAAATTTTAGGGAAAAAATAAGAAGTGTCTGTCTGACCACCCTAACCATAAAAAATGATAATATTTTTTTATAAGATTTTATATATAAGTAGAGGAATCATGTCTAGATGTGATGCATATTTTTTAATTTTTTCCAAGTAAATAATTAATTACGATTTTTTATTACAACTTTTAAAAATATAAAACTTGTATGTCGACCACCTTAACTTGGTCAAAACTTCATGAAATTTAATTTTTCTTTTTTTAATCCTATAGTATGTGAAGCATAGAATGTGACGCATGTTTTGGATTCAAAAAATGTGATACCGTTTGAAAGTTATAAATGTTTTTCAATCAGCCTATCGATCAAGACTTTAGTCGTAATTCTAATAGAAAATAAATAATAATTATTTATTAAATTCAAATTAAAGCATAATTTAAATTGATGGAAAGATGAGAATCTCCTCTAAAAACCCTTTTCGTTTCATCAATTTTGGATTAAAAAAAAGTTGTCAGCCACATACCCTACAAATACCCATAATATTGCCACTTTTTGGCCCATCATGATCCTGCACATACCCTATTGATTAACATTGTGATATCATTTTGTAAAGAAGGGAAGAGGGGTTTATTCTGTTTTCTTCTCTAGTTGTATTAGAGATATTTTTTTGAATTGGGAATTATTGCAAAATCATTTTGTATCCTATTATAATTTTATAACTGCAGAGAGTTATTGTAGTTATAAGGTTCTAATGGGTTGCAATACCTTGAATGTTTGATGAAGTTGGTGCTTCAGAAAGATAATGGGAGTTGGTGCTCCACATTGTAATAGAGTTGATGCTCTTTTGAATGAATAAAAGGATTAGTTTACAAGTGGTTTTCATACCCCAAGAAGGTTTTTCCACTCAAGAAATCTTTGTGTTATGTGATGTTATTTTTGTCTCTCATTCTATTTCAAGTTAATGTGCTTAATTAGTCATTCCTCTAATAATTTTAGTTTGTTTAAAAGATAGATTAAATTCGTTTAAAAACCTTCCTAAAGCAAGTTAAACTTGCATTGTGTAAAGTTGAAGTCTTGTTTCAAAAATCATAAATAAGGTTGGTCACAATTTGATGGAACAATGGTACATGATGCTTTTAATATGAGTTAGTTCTCTTGCATATACTTCTACAAATTTTAAGTGTTCATGTGTTTGGTTAAATATACCACATTGTTTCAAGGTCAAAAATTTAAGTTGTGCATTCAAATCTAAGAGTTTAAAAAAATACATCACTCTGATTCACCGCCCCCTCTCAAAGTGAATCGACTTCCAACAAGTGGTATCAGAGCATAGGGTCCTACATTAGGTGTTATCACCTAGGATTGATTCTAGTCTTGGAAGTTTGTCATTATGGCACATGCACCTAAAGGATCATCCATTACAATAGCACCTCTATTTGATGGTACTGATTATGTGTTTTGGAAAATTAGAATGGAAACATATTTGATTTCTCTAGATCTTGATGTTTGGAACTTAATGTGTAGTAAATATGTTGTACCTGATGTCATACCTATAGATCATGATGAGAAAAGAAAATATGAAATGAATGCAAGAGCTAAACATGCATTTTTGTGTGGTTTGACAAAAGATGTATTTGTCAAAGTCATGCATTGCAAATCTGCATATGAAATTTGGGAAAATCTTGAAAACATTTATCAAGGAAATGAAAAAGATAAGCAATCCAAAATCCTTACTCTTAAGAGTCAATTTCAAGAAATTAGAATGAAGGATGATGAAAATATTGCTAATTATTTCTTAAGGATAGATGATATTGTCAATGCAAGAAGAGGTCTAGGTGAAACAATTGCAGAGTCTAATATTGTTCAAAAGGTGATAAGAACTTTGCATCCTAAATTTGAGTCTAAAGTTTCTTCTCTTGAAGAAAAGAATCATTTTGACTCACTTACCTTGGATAATTTACAAGGCATATTAACAACATATGAAATGAGGATAGGAAGCTCTACTTCAACCTCTAAAGAGATTGCTTTTAAAGCAGAAAAGAAAGAAGAATTAGATAGTGAATCAAAACTGTCTGATACCCTAGAAGCTCTTTTGGTAAGAAAGTTGACAAAGAAATATAAAGGGAAAGTTCCTTTCAAATGTTTCAATTGTGGCAAAGCTTGTCATTTTGTAGCTAAATGTCCTTATCCAAATCAAACCAATGATGATGAGAAAATAGAAAAACAATTTAAGAAAAAGTCTTGGAATTCTAAAAAGAAATTTAACAATAATCTCAAAAATAAAAAGAGTCTCTTTAGCAAAGAAGAATCAAATGTTGACACATATGAGTCCTTAAATGAAGAAGATGAACCTTTAATCATGGTTGAAATTTCTGCACAAAAGGATTTAGACAATCAATCAAAAAGTCAAATAGAAGATCATTCTGAATTAGAAGTAAGTCTTGAAGGTGAGTTACTTTGTGCTCTACAAGAAATCAAAATATTAAAGAAACAAGTTACTTCACAAGAGAAAAGTCCAAATAAGGTAATTAAACCTTTACAAACTGAACTTGATGATTCTAGGAGAACTGTAGACAATCTTAAATCAGTTCTTACAGATAAAGATAAGGAAATCCAAAGGCTTGAAATGAAAGTAGTCACACTTAAGAAACAAGTAGAAGGTTATGAAAGCACTTCGCATTTAAATGAATTTCTTGGAAAGTAGAAACAACATAAGGACATGACTGGTATTGGTTTCATTACTAGTGAATGTTCAAATCAAAACTTCAAAAAAGTTGATAAGAAGCAATCTTTTGAGCATAAAAGAAACAATACTAGATTCAATACATTCTTTCATGGTTATTTCTTCTATTGCAATAAATTTGGGCATAAAGTAAACAGTTGCAGATTCATATTATCTAGAGCACCTAGATTTGGTCACAAACAATTCTTTGGTTTTCCAAATACAATTAGATGTTTCAAATGCAACACTATTGGTCATACATCCAAACAATGCAAACAAAATAGACCAAACACATAGAAAGTTTGGAGACTCAAGTTTGTTCCAAGCATAGAGAAATCTACGCTAGTGCAAACTGCCTTTCTCTCCAAGAAGAAGGCATTTTGGGTGTTGGATAGTGGTTGTTCAAACCACATGACTGGTGATAAAGATAGGTTCTTGAAACTTGAAGATTATGAAGGAGGATTTGTCAAGTTTAGTGACAACTCAGGTATTCAGATAAAAGGTAAAGGTTATCTACTTCTAAATGATGACACACCAATATATGATGTGTATTATGTAGAAGGATTGAAACATAATCTTCTAAGTGTTAGTCAAATTTGTGATAATGGATATCATGTCACATTTGGTGCACAAGGTTGTGAAATAAAAAACAACAAATATGGTAAAATAGTTGCAACAGGTTTGAGAACTTCAGGAAACATTTACAATCTTTTTTACTCTTCTAATCATGATATCAGTGAAGCTATGTGTCTTATGGGTCAAGTGGAAGAAAACTGGTTATGGCATAAATGTTTAGGGCATATAAACTTTGACAATCTCGTTAGAATAAGTAAAAATCAGAATGTGAGAGGCTTGCCTATGTTGAGTAAACCAGAAAACATGGTGTGTAAAGAATGACTTAAGGGAAAACAAACTAAGGCGAGCTTTAAATCTAAAGAACATTATTCTACTAAGCCATTGCAGCTTGTACACACTGATCTTTGTGGTCCTACTAGGACTTGGTCAATAAATGGTGAAAAATACTTCATGTTATTTGTAGATGACAACACAAGGATGGTTTGGGTAACCTTTCTCAAACATAAATCTAAAGCTTTTGACTGATTTAAAATCTTTCATAAGATGGTTGAGAAAGAGTCTAATATGAAACTCAAATGCTTAAGATTAGACAAGGGAGGTGAATTTACATCTCAAGAATTCATCGATTATTGCGAACATGGCATAAAAAGACAATATGTTGCTGCAAGGACACCTCAGTAGAATGGGGTTGTGGAGAGGAAAAAAATAGTGAAAGAAATGGCTAGAACAATGTTAGATGAAGCCAAACTGCCTAATATGTACTAGAAAGAAATTTTTCATACAACTGTTTACATTATAAACATAGTACAAATAAGGGTGAAGCCCAATTTCTCTCCATATGAGCTTTGGTATGGTAAATCTACTTCTATTAATTACTTCAAAATATTTGGCTATAAATGCTTTATTAAAAGAGATAATGAAAATTTAGAAAGCTTTCAGTAAAAATCTGATGAAGGTATCTTTTTAGGTTATTCTACTCATAGCAAAGCCTATAAATGTTTCAATAAAAGGCTAAATTAGATTGTTGAATCTATTAATGTGAAGTTTGATGAAATATTGCTCCTAGATTCTGATTATGTGTAGGATGATGAAGAGTAATTTGTGGTAGATTCAAATATCACTCCCAAAACTATTGTAGTAGATGAGTCACAACAGGAGGATACCTCAAGTCCAAAGAAATACCTCCTAAAACTCCTTCCAAAATTGTTGTGAAAAATTATCCTCGAAAAGATGCATGAATCTTAACAAGAAGAAAGGAAAAAATTGAGGAACAAGCTCAAATTGTTGAGCACTTTGGTTTAATAACAAAGTTTGAGCCTAAAACTGTTAATGATACTTTAAATGATGATTGTTGGTTGAAAGCTATGTAGGAAGAAATCAGCTAGATTGAGAAGAACAAAACTTGGGAACTAGTCCCAAGACTTGATGATAAAAAATTTATTGGTGGCAAATGGATTTTTATAAACAAGTTGGATGAAAGTGGAAAGAAGTGAGAAACAAAGTGCATTTTGTGTGCAAAGGATATGCACAATAGGAAGGTATAGATTTTGGTGAAACTTATGCACCTCTTGCTTGTATTGAATCTATTAGAATTTTCTTAGAATACTCTTGTTTTAAAAATTTTAAGGTGTACCAAATGGATGTCAAAACTGCATTCTTGAATGGTTATCTTGATGAGGAAGTTTTTATGGAACAACTAGAAGGATTTTTTGTACAAGATAAATCTGATCATGTATACAGATTGAAAAAGGCCTTGTATGGTCTCAAACAAGCTCTGAGAGCTTGGTATTCTAGATTGGATGCACACTTAACAACAAATGAATTTAGAAGAGGCGGTGTGAACAACAATCTTTATGTTAAAAAATAAGGTAATAATATATTGGTTGTTGAGGTGTATGTAGATGATATATAATCTTTGGTTGCAACAATGATGCCTTATCGAAGAAGTTTTCAATGATTATGGAATCATAATTTGAAATGTCAATGTTAGGTGAACTAACATTCTTTCTTGGTCTCCAAGTTTTGTAGTTTGAACAGGGAATATTTTTGTCACAAACAAAATATGCCAAATAGATGTTGAAAAAGTTTCAAATGGATGACTGTCATCTAGTAAGTGCACCAATGGTAACTGGTTGTAAGTTGTCTAAAACTAATAATTCTCCTGATGTTGATCAATCTGAGTATAGGTCAATGATTGGCATTGTGTTATACTTAACTGCCTCTAGACCTAATTCAATGCAAGTTGTGTGTATGATCTCTAGATTTCAATCTGCACCAAAATAGTCCCATCTTACTGCTATAAAAAGAATATTCAAGTATATTTAGGGTACTCTTGATTTTGGTCTTTGGTATCCTTGACGTAATAATTTTACCTGAATGGATTTTACTGATGTTGATTGGGTTGGTTGTCTAGATGATAGAAAAAGCACAAGTGGTGCAACATTTTATCTTGGTGATTGTCTTGTTGCTTAGCACAACAAAAAGAAAGATTTAGTTTCATTATCAAAAATAGAAGATGAATATATTGCAGCCACGTCTTACTGCACTCAGCTTCTTTGGATGGCTCAAACACTTTTAGACATGGGTATTGATGTTGCTAAACATGTTTCCATCTTTTTGGATAACTCTAGTGCAATTAATTTATCAAAGAATCTTGTTATGCACTCCAGAACCAAACATATTGCAATTAAATTTCATTTTTTGAGAGAAAAGGTTTTGGCTAATGAGGTTACCATGCAATATGCACCTACACAAGCACGGGTGGGAGATATTTTTACTAAGCCTTTGGCTAAAGAGGCTTTTGAAAGACTTTGGTCTCGATTGGGAGTTATCTCTCAATCACTACTCTCTTAATGTTCCAACATTGCTTTAGGGGGAGCTTTTTAGCTCTCCTAGTAGCTTCTTGTTGCTTTTATGATTTATTTTCTGCTTCATTGCTCTATTTGCAACTGGTTCAGTTCCTAGGTTTTGGTATTTCATTGTTTACCCTTTGTCCTTGAGATAAAAAGAGGGAGAAATATGAGTATTCATTGGTAGATTGGTAGCTTTTGGTTTGGAATTGATGTGATTTGATTGGAAAGTTCAATTCAGATGGTTTTAGATGGCTTTTGGTTTCAAATGGTTTTTTCCATCAAGGACAAAGGGGGAGTTTGTTGACTTTTTCTTTGTGGTATATTGCCCTTGATGACGAAATTGATTGGTGATTTGCATTATGATACTTGGTGCTCTTTGTATTCAGTTTGACATATTCAGTATTTTGTGGACCATGCTTTGGATTGATGCAATTGGGTGCATTTGTTTATCATATATTGTGGTACTAATCATGTTGAGCTTCATGTGCAGATGAAAGTTATTTTGTCTATTCAAGTGGCATTGGTTTTCAGGTGATATCATTGAACAATTGATTTCATTTTAACAAATTTGCACATCTTTATTGCACAACAGGTATATTATTTCAATTGTTCTTTATTACGTTGATCATGAAAACATTGAAAGGATTCATTTGATTATGTCTTCATGGAATTGAATTGATAATCTTCATGGTTGTCTCATAATTCTTTGGTGTCCATGGTTATGATATATTATTTGGTACATGACATATTGGGTCAGAATTCTATTAATGCTCTCCTTTTCATTTGGGTTTGATAATTCATTTGGCATCATTGGTATATGAGGTTACTATACACTCTTTAGTTGATTTTTTCATTGCATATCTTCATGGCCAGATTATTTTGGTACATATGTTTTACTTTCTCATGAGGTGGAGATTATTGTGTAAGATGCTTATATTGATACACAATATATATGTATTGTGATAAGATATCATTTCATTGTTACTTTACAATGTATCTCATCTTAATCTTACATATTGATTATTTGTATTTGGCTGGTCGTCAGGCTTTATATGACCTAGGCCTAAATGATAAATTGGCCTTTTATTAAAGTTTAAAATAAAAGTTGTTTAAATGGCTATTGGTTATCATTGTTACTTCTCAACCACAACATATGTATCGACCTTGGGCATACTATACTATCATCAAGCTTCATATTGTTTTCACCAATTATATCATTGGTCTTTCTAAGGTTATAATCAACCTTATTATATTTGTAAGGTAGTTGACTCTATATTGCATGGCAGTATTATTAGCTTTATAGACAACCATCATTGTGTTTTGCTAATGATTTTTGGTGGACTTAAACTCATCATTATGTTGGTTAATGATGGATAAAACTTGAAATAATATCAAAGATGAAAAAGGAAAGTCTAAAGTTACATTGAAAGCTAGGGAAAGTTCATTATGATTGCTTGGTTATTGCTCTGAATAAGTTACAGTGTTGCCATGGAGGATATGAGATCACAATGTTCAGCTAGAGTTTGAACTGAAAGCTGGAAGACCTTTAGAAAGTTCATTATGAAGAAGTTATGCAAATTGATGGAAATGTTTTTGGTCATGGTGATAGTTATTTGCTTTCTAGTTTGAAAGAATTTTTTATTAGTTGAAAATATAAATGACTTTCTGGTTAAGACTTTGCTAGAGACTAGGAATTTGTTAAAGTTTGGTTATAGTTTTGATTAATTTCAGATTACACTCAAGGGTTTCATTACTCTAGTGATATTCATTGACATTTTTTTTTTTGTGGTTATACTTAAAAACCCTTGATGGGTATCATGATTAAAAACAACATTATTCATAAAAACCATGGTTATTGGAATGGGTTTTGAAATGAATAACTGTTTGTAAATCATTGTATAAATTGTTGGAAAAATCATATGACAGGGTGATTAGAAGATATAGTCTGAACAGTATATTGATTAACATTGTGATATCATTCTATAAAGAAGAGAAGAGGGGTTTATTCTATTTTCATCTCTTGTTGTATTACATAGATTATTTTGAATTGGGAATTATTGCAAAATCATTTTGTATCCTATTGTAATTTTATAATTGCAGAGAGTTATTGCAGTTATAAGGTTCTAATTGGTTTCAATACCTTGAATGTTTGATAAAGTTGGCGCTTCAGAAAGATTATGGGAGTTGGTGCTCCATATTGTAACAAATTTGGTGCTCTTTTGAATGAATAAAAGGATTAGTTTGCGAGTGGTTTTTTATACCCCAAGAGGGTTTTTCCACTCAGGAAATCTTTGTGTTATTTGATGTTATTTTTATCTCTGATTATGTTTTAAGTTAATGTTCTTAATTAGTCATTTCTTTGATAATTTTAGTTTGTTTAAAAGACAAGTTAAGTTTGTTTAAAAACCTTCCTAAAGCAAGTTAAACTTGCATTGTGTAAATTTGAAGTCTTGTTTCAAAAAGCATAAATAAGGTTGTTCATAATTTGATGGAACAATGGTACATGATGCTTTTAATATGAGTTAGTTCTCTTGCATATCTTTCTGTAAAGTTTAAGTGTTCATGTGTTTGGTTAAATATATCACATTGTTTCAAGGTCAAAAATTTAAGTTGTGCATTCAAATCCAAGAGTTTAAAAAATTGTATCACTCTAATTCACCCCCTCATCTTAGATTGTATCCACTTCCAACATAATACATAGGTAAATGGGGATTTTCAGTCCTTTATTTAAATGGAGGCTTTTTATCATGAAAATTTAAGAAGTTTTGAAGCTACAAATAAAGAAAAATAGTAAATGCACAAGACAGGTGGTTTTTATAGCCAGTCAAAGAAGAGGGAATTTTATTCTTTCATAAATGGGAATATTTTTTGCTACAAATGAATGATGAGGTGGGAATGCAAGTGCAGATGGGCTTTTCTTTAGGAGTTGGAGATAGTTATTGATCTATGGAGCTGAGTTTTCTAGGTGTTTGCAGGAGATATTCACTTAGGGTTTTAAATTTTCCCTTAAGTGTTGTTTTCTACTCCATTTTCTAGGGAGAGGGTTATTTAGTAGTTCATTACAAAGAACATTTTTATGAGAATAGAGAGATTTTTAGAGTCAAGTCTTAGGGTTTGAGTTTTTCAATATATATGTAATTTTGATTAAAATACTAGAAAAATTATGTTGAATGGTTGAAGTTTGATACTATTTTACTCTCCTATGTACTAGTTTTATAGATTATGAATAATACAATCAAGGTTGTATTATTCATCTCTATCATTTTAAGATGGATGTGTGGCTCTATTCTTGTTTATTAATTCAAAGAATTAATGTAGGTGATTGAATATGGCTATAAATTTGTATTAAATTGAGTGCTAGAATGCTAGTAAGAAGTAAAGGTTAAGAAATAATGTTGAAATACTGTAATGTAGCATTTCAAAGCTTCATATACTGTCAGTTGTGAAAATTGTTATCAGATTATGTATGTGTTTGAGTTGAATCCATTCCAAGGATGAGGCACTAATCTAAGTGTTCCATTCATGTTATATTTGTTAATTAATTCAAAAGCTAATCACAATCTATCATCAATTTACTAATCTATCTCTATATGTTTGTGTGTAAAATTTAGAAAACCATATCTCTCATGTTTAATGTGTACACTGCCATGAAGGTCAACCATAACTTCAATGTATTGTGTTTGTTAAGCATATAAAGGAGAATTATATACTTACTATGTGTTTTATACTATGACACACAAGTATCTGAAAGCACATTTTTGGGATCACCCTCCTAGGTTTAACAAAGCTTGAATTATACGGGATAAAAGGTTATATATCAAGCTCTCGTTCATTGGCCATTGACGTTGAAGATTCTTGAGAATAAGGATTGTCTACCCTTCAGAGGATTTCAAGGTCCTACTGGAAAAAACACCAACAGGGTTTTTGGCCTTCTTTTAGCTCCCTAAAGCTTGGTCCTAGAAACTTAGCCAGGACCCATTCACCTTCGATGATGAATGGGTCCTCCCTTAATGGGACCCTAATTATTGAATTTTTCTCACGGGAATTTAATTATCTTTCTTTCCAAATTTGGTGTCGGCCTTAATTCTTTGAATTTCAGGGTTAATATCCTAGTTTAGTATAAATAATTGGTTAATTCACATTGCTTCATCTAATATTTTCAAGAGAGCATCCTAATACTTCACAAGAGTATTATAGAGCATTACATTTTTAAGGAATCTCAAGGCAGATTTTAAGTGTTTATTGCAGAAATTCAAGATCTTATCATCATGTCAATGGTTTAGTGCATTCATGTGTGTTGAGCTAAGAAGTTAATATTGCATTGAGGATTCATTTACAAGCATCATCTTACATCCAGGATCTACATTCTTCATGGCCAATACATGATAGTTTGGAGATTTGATTCACAAGACAACATCCAAGGTGACATCATTTGTGTATTTCATATTTCATGCTTCATTTCATTAATTTCATCATTTGGTTTAATTACCTACAAGGGGTTGACTGAGGAAAACCCCCATTCACTAAAAAATTAACAAGTTTTTTCTTTCCCTTGACTGTGTGATTGTAGATTTACAGGTTGAAGATCAAGTTGAGCAAGATTTGGAGCAAAGTTGTCAAAGTTACAAAGTTACAAAAGTTGTCATTCAAAGTGCAAGATCACAAAAAGAGCTCTACAAAATTAACTATAGGCTTCCAAAAATTGATAAAAAAGAATTCAAGAGTGCAAAAATCAAGGTACAAGATCCTAAAATTAGTTTTCCAAAACCTTGAAAAGGACCCATTCACCACTAAAGGTGAATGAGTCTTCCATAGCTCAAAAACAACTTTCTGGCTAGGTACACAACCTTTTATGCTCTAAAAACATACCCCATAGTTTCTATAACAACTAGGCTGCATTTCTAGTTTTCATTAGCATCACATCTTTCATAATTTGAAGTGATTTGGTCCATGAAAAATAAGTAATCCATCCTCTTTCTCTTGCATTTGGATTTGATCTTATTTTTCACCATTTCATTTTTTTCTGATTTTACAACATTTTTTCCTATTTTTATGCATGGTATGGTCAAGTACTTCACTGTACAACCTTATAATTCATATGGATTGAAAGAGGGAAGAGTATTCTTTCTTTTGGTGGTGATTTGAGTTAATTTCATCAAGTATTGAGTAAGTTACATCAATTTTAGTGAAAGTGGGTTTGAAACCTTGCAAAACAAGGGTTTGGTCACCAAAATGGATGTAATTCCCATTTCCACCATGGGAAAAATTTGGAACTTGGTGGATTGGTAGATTTAGGACTCCTTTACATGCTCCAATATTTTTCAGAGTGAAAAATGGAGGTTTACAAAAGTTATGTGATGCCCTAGGTCTAGTTTTTTCCTTGTGCAATCCAAAATGTGATCATTTGAATACATTATTTGTTGATTTTTGAGTATTTGAGTAAATATAATGGATGGAAAGCATGGAAAAGATCTTGGGGATCCTGTTGAAGTATTTTAAAGGCATTGGGGTTATTGGAGTGTGCCTTTACAAGTTGATCTCTTCTTTGCACAAGCCAAATGAAGCCTTTTGGTGGCTTGTAAATTAGTTATTTGATACACCTGCTCTTGGTGTTTGGTCCTATGCTTTTGGGGATCTGTAAGGGTCTATGAAAGAATTCTAAAACATTTTTCATTTCTCTCTCTTTTTTTCCTTTATTTTTTTTATCATGACTATCCTATTTGTGAGTGCTAGATGGAATGCATGGCATAATGGAAGCGATGGAGGAATGGGTGTTTCTGAGTGAAAAGTCAGGTTGGTTGATCATTTTTTGGCATGCTAAGAGTGTATAAATCATCCCCAAGTCCTATTGATGTATTTTGATGTGGGATTCAAGTTGAGTGAAAAGGTAACTACCTTGTTCAAGGGTATAGTTGAATAAGTGTGTCAAGTTGGGTGCTTCTCCTACCACTCTGCATCAACCTTGGCCAACTCTTTAGACAATATATTCATAGGTTTCTTAGTCCTACTCCAAGGTGGATGCTCAAACCAATTCCAATAATATTTTCCTAATTACCCTTAGTCATATCCATCTCACCATTAACAACCTCCTTTAGCTTACCCAACACCTCCCTTGTTTATTTCCTCACCTTTTCATTCAAAAGGTTAAGACCTTGGACATTATTATTAAGTGCATTCTAACTCACTTTGACCAAATTATGGAGATTTTCATACACTTTAAAATTATTTTTCTCCAAAATAGACATTTTGTACTCAAATTCTTACTTCATTGCCATAAAATCATTAGCCGTGTCCTCAAGAATACCTAGATTTTTATTATTCGATTCATAAACTCTTCTATTTTCCTCTTTGTTGTCTAATTTATTGATCATAGAAAAATAGTAACACTTAACTAATTCATCTTAGTGAAAAACACTTTAAAATTTTGAAATAAATGATAGTCCCATTCTTATACATCCTGAGAATGTTATCAAGTTCCTCCCTATTATAGTTGAAAATGTTGATATCATCCGACATACCAATAGAGGGATCATTTTCCTCTTGAGTGTCAACCTACAAAATTGTGTTACCTTTATCTTTACCATAAGACTCACTAGGAATTTTATTTTTTGGGAGAGGGGTGATCCTGGGGGTCCTCTTCTTAACTAGGAATCTAGAGTGTAGATTTGAACTAAGCAACATCCTCATCCATAAGGATAAAATTCCTCCATGCTTCCACATTCCTTAATCTTCAAAGTCTAGCCACCTCCTCAAAATTACTTCAGGTGCACTCATATAATATAATCTTCTATTTTCCTCTTCATTTTCGATGGAAGCATAATCTTTGTTGATCTAACCAACTTCCATCATCCTACTAAAGGGGGTTTGATCCATCTTCACCTTAACCTTAAATCATTCCAGCTAAAATCACCACTACCTCCTCCTTAACTATGATCTATGTAGATTTGAACTAAGCAACATCCTCATCCATAGGCCTCCATTCCACATTCCCTTCACTAGCCACCTCCTCATTACTAGAATTAATATTCTTATTTTCCTCTAGGGAAGCATAATCTTTGTTGATCTAACCAACTTCCTCATCCACAACCATTACAACCACATTCCCTTCACCAACCTCCTCCCCATTCACAAACATCAATTTCTTCTTATCCAAAGTTTGAACCTTCTCATTCTTCCTTTTATGACCTAAAGAAGGCTCCAAAATATCCTTAGCAATAGAACCCACCACTTTCTTTATCTCATCCCCCTAGAATTAACTAAACCCTTCCTTTTACTAGAAGGGGGCTCCGAAGAAAAATCTCCACTAGGGTCTTTATCTCAAACCATTATCTTAGAAATAGGGGACTCACCATCCTCATTACCAGTCTTCGAACCCCCAAACCAAGTAGGTTGGGATTTCTTCTTTGGATTTTTCTTAGGCTAAGGATTAAAATCCATAAGGGGTTCTGAGAACACTTCTATTGACTTATCCTTAGAGCCCTCCTGATTCCACTTATCACCATATGTATCCACTCTAGTATCTTACCCTAATCCTTGCTTAGAATTCTTAACAAGATAGGATTTAGACAATTTCTTATCTTCTTTTGGAACATAAAATGACTTCTCATATTCCATAATCACAAAATCAGACCCTCATGTAAAATAGGGTTCTTAGGGTTATTTTTGTGTTGTTTTGTCTTGTTCTCTAGAGAAACCAACAATTAATATGGAAAATAGATTAATTTTTATGCCTAAAGTGATTAAGAGGATCAAATGATAACCAAAGAGAGTGAAGAATATACCATCCAAAGAGAAATACCTCATCAATTTGATGACCATTTCAACCAAAATAGGCTTTATTGACTTTCTATCATACCCAACACAAGCAACTTTAAGTAGCCTCTCCCTTTCATTATCCTTAAAACGAGTTTCATGGTAGAATTAGAGGCATTCCTATCTATGAATATTTTTCTCCCATTATTGGAATGTCTTTTAATCCTAACAATCAACTCCTTAGTGATGTTAAATTCCATACCATAAACTCTTAGAACTCTATTCTTCCAACCAGACATAAGAGTAGTAAAAATATGTGGGTTGAAGTCATGGAGCTTCTCCATGTGCATGGTAACTCTACCATCCTCTAAGATTCGATCCACAACATCTCATTTCTATTAGTGACTTCAAAACACACAAGTTCAATCATACTTATATCTCCACCCATAGTAGTAGGAAACCAAAGAAGAAAGGTGCACTGAAGATTCTGGTAGAAGTAGGTTAAATCACTCCACTTCAGAGAAGAAAAATAACTCCTAACAAAATCTAGAATCCATGTAGGAGTAACATTGGAAAGATAACTAACATAATAATATATAAATTATTGTCCTTCCCATATTAGCCATTATTATTAATGGGAGGTTAGCCTAACTTAGTGGAGAGGATAATAGAAAAATCCATAAGATTTAGCATGTGACACCACCTAGACCATGAAGACTTTATCATCCTCATACAATGATTGAATTTCATTTTTGATAATCCAATTAGCTTCAAGGAGAAATGGATTTCGGTCACATCCCATTCACAAGGTCCAAAATAAATGCCCACATTACCAAAAAATCTACAACTCTATTCCTTTCATGAAAGATATGTGATATATAACATATACCAAATAAAATTAAAATAAAAATAACATATTTAATAATTTTATCAATAGTCTAACTTGGGAGATGACTTTTTTTTATACAATTGATAATATTTAAAGAGTTTCCTTCTATCCAAATCTTCTTGAAGCCTTTAGTCTTAGCTAATTTCAAACCATGATAGGCTACAACTACTTCCACAAAGTGGTTTTTCTAGGTTCCCAAAGGGAGCATCACCATGAAAAAAAACCTACCATTAGAGTCACACAACACTCAATATTTTTTCTAGTTATCTACCCATATTCATTTAGTTTATTCCTAAACACCCATTTTGAGCCTATGACATTATTATTAGCAAGCCTAGGAACAAATTCCCAAGTTTTACTTTTCTCTATTTGACTAATTTCTCCCTTCATGGATTCAATCCTTCTTTCATCCGTACTAGCTTCTTCGTAAGATTTAGGCTCTGTTTTAGACAATAAAGAATATTTTACATATTCTTGTTGTGCAAGCTTTCTTCTTGTCATGACACCATCATCTTTGTTTCTAAGTATTTGATCATTAAAAGAACTATTTGATATATTTTATTTGTGCTTTTGGAATAAATTTTGGTTTCTCTTCTTCATCAGCATTAGTCTCCTCTTGTGACTCTTCTTTTGAAGATTCTTAATTTTCTTCATAATTAGGGACTTTTGAATACAAGTCATTTTTGTGTAACAACTGAGAATAATCTTCATCCAATCTAAAATTCTCAAATTCAACTATCTTATGTAAACTTTTATTAGAGCACTTATAAGCTTTACTTGTAGTTGAATAACCCAAAAATATTCCTTCATCAAATATTGTCTCAAAGTTATTCAAAGTTTCTTCATCCCTTTTTATAAAAAATATACTTCCAAATATTCTAAAATACTTCATGGATGCAAGTTTTCCTTTCCATAATTCATATAGAGTATTATCATGATTTTCTCTTAACTATACTCTATTGAGAATGTAAATAGTAGTATGAACTACTTCCTTCTAGTATCTATGAGGTAATTTGGCTTCATTCAACATTGTTATAGCCATTTATTGAACAATTTTGCTCCTCTCAACAACTCCATTTTTATAAGGTGTTTTGGTTGCAAAGAAATATATTCTAATTCCATTTTTTCACAATACTTATCAAATTCATTAGAAGTGAATTATCCCCCTCTATTAGATCTTAAAAATTTCATATTTGAACCAATCTCATTTTCAACCATAGATCTAAATTTTTTAAATCTTTTTAAAGCTTGACACTTATCTTTAAGAAAAAATACCCATATCATTCTTGAATAATCATCTACTAGTAACATGAAATCCATTTCTCCATTGAATCTCTTGGTTCTTGTTGGTCCACATATATCTATATGTATCAACTTCAAGGGCTTAGAATTTGACTATGATTTTGTCTTGAATCTGATTGGTGTTTTCTTCATTTCAATGCATTCTTTATAAAATGTGATTGTTGGTTTTCCAATACTAGGCATATTCCTAACTACATTCTTCTTGTTGATGGGTATGTGCAGGATCATGATGGGTCAAAAAGTGGTGATATGTAAGTGATATGATGACCCATGTGGTTGACGACTTTTTTTTTACCCAAAATTGATGAAACAAAAGGGGTTTTTAAAGGAGATTCTCAGATTTCCACCAATATAAATTATTCTTTACTTGGAATTTAATAAATAATTATTATTCATTTTCTATTTGAATTACAAATAAAGTCCTGATTGATAGGTTTATTGAAAAACATCTATACCTTTCAAACGGTATCCCATTTTTTGAATCTAAAACATGTGTCACATTCTATGCTTTGCATACTATAGGATTAAAAAAAATGAATTTCATGAAGTTTTGACCAAGTTAAGGTGGTCAGGCATATGAGTTTTTATATTTTTTAAAAGTTGTAATAAAAAAATCATAATTAATTATTTACTTGGAAAAAAATTACAAAAAAATATGCATCACATCAGGACATGAGTCCTCTACTTAAATCTAAAATATTATAAAATATTATTATCATTTTATTGTGGTTAGGGTGGTTAGACAAACACCTACTTATTTTTTCCCTGAAAGCTAAGTACTATTGCATTGAAATTTCAAATTTTCACCAAATAGATTATTTAAAAAAAAAAAACCTAGTAGTTTAGAAACTACATTTAATTTGCTACAGATTCTATTCTTACATATTTTTGAAATAATATAGATAACTTATTCAAATTTTTACGTCAAGTTGCCTAACTCTAATTTTCTAAATTTTCATTGCCACTTAAGGGCCTAGTTTTTCCATGATGATCCTCCACATACCCTAACCTTCATAAGATGGTAAATGCTAATGTGACCCATCCTTTTGTGCCACAACCAAATTTCATCATTTTTCCCTAACAAAAAATCTTCCACTTCTCATCTATTTCAAATGGTGGGTATGTGCAAGATCATGGAAAAAACATGCCCTTAAGTGGTAATAAAATTCAAAAAAATCAGAGTTAGGCAACTTGACATAAAAATTTGAATAAGTTATCTATATTATTTCAAAAAAAATGAAGAATAGAATTTTTAGAAAATTGAATGTAGTTTCTAAACTGCTAGGTTTATTTAAAAAAAAATCTATTTGGTGAAAATTTGAAATTTCAATGCAGTAGTACTTAAATTTTAGGGAAAAAATAAGAAGTAGGTGTCTATTTGACCACCTAAACCACAATAAAATGATAATATTTTTTATAAGATTTTAGATATAAGTAGAGGACTCATGTCCTAATGTGATGCATATTTTTTTATAATTTTTTTCGGAGTAAGTAATTAATTATGAATTTTTTATTACAAGTTTTAAAAAATATAAAAAACTCATATTTCTAACCATCTTAACTTGGTCAAAACTTCATTCAATGCAATTTATTTTTTTAATCATATAGTATGCGAAGCATAGAATGTGACGCATTTTTCAGATTCAAAAAATGTGATATCGTTTGAAAGCTATAGATGTTTTTCAATCACCCTATCAATCAGGACTTTACTCATAGTTCAAATAGAAAATGAATAATAATTATTTATTAAATTCAAAGTAAGAGATAATTTATATTCGTGGAAAGCTGAGAATATCCTTTAAAAACCCTTTTCATTTCATCAATTTTGGGTTAAAAAAATTTGTTAGCCACATACCCATCATATCACCACTTTTTGGCCCATCATGATCTTGCACATACCATAGGACAAGTTTGTATCTATTCTTCTTGCCTCAACAACAAGTCTACCAAATCTATATTTCCTTATCTCACATCAACTAAATGAATTAAAAAATTATATTCGTTGTCCCACATTTGGCTTACATTAATCAAGTTATGTTTTAATCCTTCTACATACAACACATCTTGAGCATTAGTTTTATCATCTATGCATAATGTACCTTTTCTAGTTACCTTAGAAGTGGTATTGTCAGCAAACATAACTATGCCACCATTCCATTTCTCCAACCTGGTGAATTTAATCTTATCGCCAATCATATGACTAGAGCAACCACTATCAATCACCCAAGGATTGCCTTGTCCTTTGGCATGAAATTTTTTTTGGACTATCATTGAATTTTCATTCTTCATCTCAGTCTTCTTCTCTCTCCAGTTCCCTTTTGGATTTTTCTACTTTCCCTCATAACTTTGTGTTGGTACTTTGTTTTGAGCAGGGGGTTTTAACTTCTTCTTTTGGCTTGAAAAATAATGCACGAATCTATTTTTACTTGGAAAAATAAATTTATTTTTCTCTTGTCTAGGGGTCTTTATAAACACACGTCTACAAAATTTGGCAATATGCCCATAATTATTACAATTACAGAAAACATCATTCAAATCTTCTAAAGAGGAAAAATGATTCTTTCATACAAAATCATTTCTATCATTTATCAAAGTTATAATCCTACAATCTATTGCTTTATGTCCATATTGATTACATGAAAAAATTAACCATGAAAAGAATAATTAAGCATGTTTTTTCTTGCAGATTGATTCATAAATCTTTTCTTTGGATTGTGCACATTACTAAATCCATCAAAACTTTTTTTGATATCTCCAATCTTCTTATTCTTCATGGACCCTTCAATCTTCTTAGAATTAGCTGCATTTTTTTTAGAGACAACATCCTTGAAAATCTTGTCTTCCTCATATCCTAAACCAAAAAACTTGTTGAAAGTAGATCTTTGATATCCAATCATTTCATCAAGGAATTCAAAACTTTTTCCAAGCTTGATAATTTTATTGAACTATAAATTTATCTTCTCTAATTAATTCCTTAAAGAGATAACTTCTGCCTCTAATTTTTAACACCCTTCTAGTTTGTTCTTCAAATCCAAACTAGTTACCTCTTATGTTTTCTTTGAATATTCCAATTGCAACTTTAGGTCTACAAAAAGTTTCTTAGATTCTTCAGTACTTAACATGCACTCATTTATTAATTTCATTTTTCAATTATTCTAAAGTAGAGACTATTTCACCTTCCAAATCTACCTCACCTTCTTCTTCCTCTTCAAAATCTTCACATTATTTGATTTCTAGAGCCATAAACGTAGTTTCATCTTATTTAGTTGTAGAAGAACAATTATCTAAAGAACTAATTTCTTTATCAACATATATAATCTTCTTCTATAGTTTCTCTTTTTATATTTGGAGTAGCTATCTCCCATTTCATTTTTATTGAATGGATATTTGAGGCATAATGACCTATTTTAGCATAGTTAAAATTTTTGAAAGGTAGCATACCTGTGCATTTTCCAGATCCCTTCTTCAATTTTCTAACGAAGTTTTCTTCTTCTTCATTTGAACTAGTATCAAGTTCTGAATCATCTTTAATCTTCTTGACTTTGAAATTCTTGAATGTTGTTTCATTCTTTATTGAGCCTATACTTTTATTTCTCATTTTATACACAGTTAGAGACCCTAAAAATTAATCCATAAAGAACTTACCCTAATCTTTAGCTTCTTCTATTGTAGAGAATTTAGAATAAAATAATTTTGGGAGAGACCTTAAAACCTTCTTTCTATCAACCTTATCTTACATGTTTTCATTGAGACCACTAACTCCGTTCACTACCTCATCTATCCTAAGAAATTATGTTATAATATTTTCTTCATCTTCCATATAGAGAGTCTCAAACTTTCCTCTAAGTTTGTGATTTTGATTGTTTAACTTTTTTATCACCCTCATAGATAATGTGTAGTTTCTCCCATACACCTTTGGCATATTTATAATGCATGAATTTTACTAATTTGTTTTTGTTAGACCACGTAGAATAGTATTCTTAGATTTGACATTATTTTCACAAGCTTTCTTATCATTTTAGGTAGTGGGAGGAGTTGTTGGTGTTTTGTAGCCATCTAAAACAATACATCAAATGCAAGATAGGTAAGGTAATCATGCATTTCAATTTTCTAAAAAGCATAATTAGTTTTATAAAACAATGGTGCTTTGTTTGAATTAGAACCTTCTTGTCCCACCATAGTTTTTTTGAAACTTGGTCAACATCAAGTTTTTTTTTTAAAGGAACCTTGTGCTCTAGTACCAATTGTTGAAAGAACAAAAATACACTAAGAAGGGATGTGAATCAATGTATACAATATTTTTACCAATTTAAATTAGTAGACAAGAAATAAGATTACACATAAACATCACACACATAAGAAGATACTAGATATGCATTAAAAACCCTAAAATGGAAAAACCATGGTGAAAAAAGTTTCTTGAGTCTATTGCTCAAATCCAACTTGACAATAAAAGACATTACATATGTTTTGTAAACACCAACCTATAGGTACATTGACACCCAATAAAATGTTTTGAGGAACCAACCTTTAGGTACACTGAATACCTAATTGAGTACCAACTCAATCTTTCTGAGGCACCAACCTCTAAAACTTTACAAGTTCATATATCTAGACACTAGTTCTTATCCAACCTGAAATACACATTTTTAATTCATATTTTAGACTCTATTCCTTTTATTTTCACCTCTCCCAATTCATAATTTAAAAATAAAAATAATCATCTCATTGATATCTTTTCTAAATACTCAATATTCTATACCTCCAACTTGAAAAAAAAATCAATTCAGTAACCTCTAATTATTCAAGCAATCCACATTTGTATCCCTACAATACATAGGAAATATCAAAGTTCTATATTCAGTAACCACAAAATCCACACTCAAGACCATGACAATAAATATTATCTATAGTTAAACAAGAACCTAACTACATTGCAACCCCTTGAAACTGTCACTTTACCGATTTTCCAAAAATACATTCGAATCGGCTTCTTCTCTATAACCACCAATCAAATTTAATCTTTAGGAAATAGTCATTTGCTCACTTTGAATATCGGCCATTTATCTTACCTTTATGGACACCTATCATAATCTCACATTATCACAATTTATAATTAAAGGAACATACATCTTTATAATTGAAGGCATACACATCTTCATGCATATTCACAATTTATGATCACAAGATAAAATACCTTTATGTGATGCAACGATATCCATTTGATATCCTTATTTAATGTGCATCAATGATTTGAAATCCATTAATCTTACCTTTACTATATACAAATCTCATCCAAGACATGCATTTCCATATCGCTTCCACATAATCTTGACCATGTCAAAATGAATCAAAATTGCACTATGAAGAAAAAATACACTCTAATGAGGAAATTCCATGTAATTGGATTAAACTATGGGTTGAATTTATCCTTGTAATTTTATCTTTAATTGATAAACGGGTTTGGATCAATCTTCAAGAATTTTGTAATAATTTCCCCAGTTTATCCTTCAAGTGTCAATCTGGGGGCGTAAGCTTGTGAACATTGTTGTGGTAATCTACCTAAGGGTTGAAACTAATGAACTAAGAGGGAGTGGATGAATCTAAGAATTTAAAACACACTTTTCAATCTAAAATTCAAAAGAACACTTCTTCAAATCATAAATGAATGGAATCCTTTCTTTAATTACTACCTACCTATTTCATCCAATCTATCTATTTTTTATTAAACTTGAATTGTGAAAACTCAATATCTTAGGATATACACTCCTTAATATAGATATTAACAACTATTACAATAGTAAAATGAATAATACAATTGCTAAAGATATATTGAAATAGTGTAGGTGATAGGAAGTTGAATTGCGACAGGAGGTCGAAGTGGAACAAGAAGATGAAGTGTGGTAAGAAGATGGAATGTGATAGGAAGATGGAATACAATAGAGAGATGGAATATAGTAGAGAGATGGAATACAATAGAGAAATGGAATGTGAATGGGGCATGAAAGGAAGTTTTATAGAATGAAACACAACATAATCTAAAATGGAAAACATAGCAATTAATCTGCAATGGAAACACACTTCTTGTTCCTCATATCAAAATTACATTCCACAAATAATTCATTACAGTTCTTTTAGTACCAAATTAATCACACAAGTTGGATTATTAATGATCTGTAAAATGAATATAAATTAAACTAAGTTACAACACAATTGACAAACATACATTCAATAGGAATGGAATTGCATGAAATATGAATATCTAAGCTAATAAAATATAAACCAATCTCACCAAGCTTCCCGAGAGGGGGGCCTTCCTCTAGTTCACGTGGTGAGAAGAAAAGAACTGGTTAATCTAACTCAATCCATGAGAAAATGATTAATCATTCAGGAATGAAAAGATATCTCCAACCTTCTTAATTTTGTAAATTATATCTATCGGTTTTAGATCATAGCACACACACACACACATATACATATATATGTCTACTCTTTCAAGTATCACAAGAAAAAACAAAAGGATTGTTGCAATTTGTTATGGCTGATGGCCAACAAATTGGATGATTATAGTTCTTGCATTTGTTGCAGGCCACAAACCCAAAACAGCTATAAAAACAACTTGTTTGAAATAAGATATAAAAACTAAAATAGGTAGGCTTCCATGACATTCAACGCACATATGCCTTTCAAGGTTTATTGTTCACATGGTTGGTTTCATCTTCACATCCAGTTCTTGTTGCAAAACCATCTGAAATATATTTATTACCTCAATGATTTCAGCATTCGGCAAGCATTCTTTCCTCTTTGAAAACATATCAAACATTATTTATTTCCCTAATAATTAATGGCAAGAAGGATTTAGGAGAAAGGAAAAATGGAAATAGAGTAAGGGAAAAAGGACATAAAATTGAAAACATTTTGCACCCATCATTTCCCCCCCAGCTTTAGGAATTTGCATGCCCTCATGCAAACGGTGAATACAAACTAGGTGAGCGAACTATGCTAGTAGTAGTTAAATCCATGTCACATTGTAGTTCCCTGGAAGACTAAGTTACCTAGCATAACCCTATTTTTCCTTCATCAATCACTTCCCTCTATTGCTTACTTTGCATAGCAAGTTCTTGTAGTTGCTTTTAGCTACTCATTTTCCTTTTTCAGCTACGTAATGATTTGGAATAGTTGATTGAATGGGATGAGTGGCTAATTGCAATCTTCCTTTGGGGTCTCATCAGAATTGACAATAAGGGCCTTTGAAAAACTTTCAGCAGTCATTGTCTCATTTTCCAGCTGAGGTGGAGGACATTTTGTAATGTTAACATTTTCTAAAACATTCACATTCCCACAAGGATTTGCATCTTCTTCATTGTGCTCCCCCTCCTATAGAGTTTGTTTAGCATGACCCAAAGTTTCAACATTATCATCCATGGTTCTTTCATTATGTTGGACTTCCTTTTCAGGAAGAGTTCCTCCAAATTTTTCATATGTCCTCTCTATGTTGATCTTAAGGGTTTCATCCCTCCATATGTCCTCACCTTCAGGGTCATTTTCATCTTCAATTATATCCTCTACATTGTATGTTTCTTAGCTGAAGGCTCCTTCATCAGGGTGCACATGTGGCTGCTCAAGGGTTTCTATATTTCTAGAAGGAAGGGTTTCCCTTTATTCTTGTTCATCTCATTGTCTCTTCCTATGTCATTCTTGACTCCTGAGCTCCCTAGCAACCTTCCCTTTACCTTTACTTGAGGACTTTGTTGCAACTATCTCTACATCAGTGATGGAGTGAGCAACTTCTACAAGCTTGTCCAACTGACTGGAAGTCCTCCTTCTACTCTACCTAGTGAGGGGTGTGGTGTCTTCAATTTGTGGATTGGAGGTAGCTATAGGGATAATTTTATGCTTTTTGGGGGTTTTATCAATAGGGGTTTTCTTCAATTTATTATTTTTAGAAGATTCCCCAACTAGGGTTTCTTCTACAATTCGTTTCATATGGCTTTTGGTAGGTTCTTTACTCTATTTTTCATAATTTACAAAGCTATCCCATTCCAGAGGGAATTTAGCATAACGAAGGCCATGCATGAATATTAATTTGATTAACCTATGGTGGGAGATGAAATTCTCATAACCCTTGCGAAATTGACTACATGAAAATTTTAATGAGCAATGCAGATAGTAAGGAAGATTAATAAGCAGGGAGTTTCGAAAATGCAACATGAAGCAAATATGGCAGGAATGAATATACTCATATCTTCCTTCACAAGTACTATATTGAATAAAAAATTTAGCTACCTCATCCCACAGAGATGGGACTTTCGTTTGTTACCTTGGCCTTACACATATTCGACAAACTCTCATCTTTGTAGAAACTGCTTGTAGTGGAGCTTAAGGTCTGTGACCCTGGTGCTAGAGTTAGGAAAGAACAAATCACTGGTCTGGGGAAGACCAGTAGCAATCATTTGAACTGTGAATGGAAACTGCAAACCCCTTAGAGTAACACTCTTTTTATGAAACCATGCAACAAACTCCGTAGCGACCATTTCATCAAAGCCACATAGTTTCTCAAAGTATGTTGTCCAGGACACCTCCTTAAAAATCTTATATGCTTCTTCACTAGAAAGAAGATTTTTCATGGACAAAGGTTCATGCCTGGTATGATTGCCTCCCATGGCATTGAAACTACGACCTGAGCTTTGAAAATGACTATAGTGGAAAAAAAAATAGTCGGTAGATGAAGACAGTTAACAAAAAATATTAAATGGAAAGTTACGGGTAATAACAAGTAAAAGGTTATGATAACTACATGAGGTGGCAAGTGATGAGGAATTATACCTCAGCCAACTTGGATAATGACGAATAGTTAACCCAATTCCCCCCAACTTAGAGGTGAACCATCTCGGTCATGCCAAATAATCATTAGGAGAAATAAGAACAATTAATAACTTTGAAAAGAGAGAGAATACTCCCTAATACCAATAATCATGAGGAAAATGTCCAGTGATGTGATGGCTGGAGGAACGATGGTGTGCAACCTAAGCTGGAGATGACGTCATGAAAAATATGAAAATATTTGAACCATGGTGATGTAGAGCAGGGTTTCAAACCCTTCCAACAATCACAACTTGACTAAACTCAAACAATCCTTGCTTTTTCATTCATCTTTGACTCACTATTCCTTTCACAAAACACTTGATTCAACATGCTGCAAAACATCCAAAACTACAATCAAGGTTCCAAATTCCAACTAATCCATCAAACCACTTTGAACATAATAAAAATTACTAAATTAAGCGAACGAAACTCTTGAAACACCGATTTATCAACTTCTTCATTGCTCACACTCAAGACACCTATTCGCTTGTAGTAGTCCACATTGACAAAATCAGACATAACTTTTAAAGGAGGTGGAGTTTCCCAAAAATAAACACAGATTCAAGGAACCATTTTTACATACTTCAACATATCTTAAAATCACATGCCTTTGTTTTGGAACATATCCTTCAATTAATTGTTGCTACATTGTCCTCTTTAAGCCAATTAGGCCTCCAACCAATAGGGGTTTATTGAACCTCTTAACTCCAAGGCTCAAAACTCTCAACCAAATCTTTGAAAAAATCATTTATGACTTGCACAATCTCATCAAATCATTATCCATTCTTTCCAAAGGGTATTTCTTGAAATCCTAACCTCTAACCATGTTTTATTGCACAAAAAACACATTGTTTCAGCCTAGGGCATCATGATACTTGCCCAAAATCTCATCTCCAGGTCCTAAAACTTATATATAATCAAAGATAATTTCAAGGAAGACCTACAAACCAATTTTTATGAGTTTTCACCAGATATATTTCAAGTTACATAGTTTTCTTGCTCACTATTTACCCTAGTTTCTGAACTGGGTAGCTAGAAAGATTCAACCATTAAACCACTTAAACGACCTTTTAAAAATTGCTGGTAAGAACAATTTTTTTTTGAAATTGAATGATATTTCCATCCATGTAATTTTAAGGGCTGTACTCAACCATACAATGTCGTACAACTCTCTGGAACAACAAAAAATAGGTTAAAAATGGAGAAAATAAATGTTTATTCATTGCTTGAACGTACAAAACTTCTTCAACAACCTTGTTTTGACCTTTCAAGATTATTTAAGCATATAAAATTCTAACCCAACCATTTCAACCAAATTTTGGAGTCCCAACCATTCAACTTCCTTGACTTTGCATTTTTTTGCACTTTTGCAACTTTCAACTTGACAATTTTTTACAAAATTTGCAATATTAACCCTATGGACTCTAAATGACTTGAATTACATCAAAATAGTCTATTAGACCTTATTAAAATGTAGAAACATCAAAAATGAATCAAAAATCAAGAGTTACCTCATGGAAGCATGAAATCCATAAGGTCCTCCTACACCAAACTCCCAGCCAAAAGAAAATCCAAGCCCTCTTGGATTGAGGGTAGTAATAGGTCTTCATCCTTTGAATGCTCCTCCTTGATGTCCTTTATGTACTACCTCTTGTCCTATTTGAAACAGCCCCTATAGGTCTTCATTTTCACTTTTTGTTTCAACTTGTCAAAGAAAACTAGCCTTCTAACTGTCTTGTCACCTAGAATCTGATCCTTCATGCTTTGATGTATCCCAATCTCTACCTCAACACCTTTTCCTTCTTCTTTCATTTTGAGTTTGGGTTTGTTCCTCCTCAAAATTTCTATCACAACAAGGATCACAACAAGGAAGTGATAGTTTTTTTCCTTAGCCTTTTTCCTTTGCAATGTAGCAATGATTTCTTCATCTTTGTTCTTCATGTCTTTTCTCAAGTTCTCTGCTCTGATTACCTCTATCTGATTAGGTCTACAAACCTCCAAAATGGAAGAGTATAACTGCCCTCTATCCTCTCTTGAAACCAATGGACAAAGCATTGTCCCAACCACAATACAAAGCATCTTCAACACATCTTGAGTCTTCATAATGAATTCATCCTTCCACTATGTTTTCATAGCATCCTCTTGTTTAGGAATGGTTGTAATGTGCATATCTTCTTCTTTATCTTCTTTTGCTTTTTCATTACCCATTTCCATCAAAGGTTCTTTTGTCTTCACATATGGTTCTAATGATTTCATTTTTCTTTTCTTTTGCATCATCCTTTGAATAGGTCATACAACCTTATTCTTCATTGTCAAGTTCCAACTGAGTGCTCTTTTGAGCAACTGCTCCATCTCATCTTCATGCCTTCTTCTCATCTCTTTCATAGCTTGCCTTATTTCTCTTGTCTCTTTCTTAAACTCTATTTGGCTCATCTTTTCCTCTCTCCTCTTCCTCTCTTTTTCTTCTTGCTTCTTTTGTGAACCCTCAACCTCCTAGTACCTTCTCAACAAATCCATATTCTCTTCAAGCAAGTTCCTTTAACCTTCCTTCCTCTTGTCTTTTCCTCAACCTAGTCTTTTAGCAACCAGGCTTTCCTTCAACCTACACAAACACAAACACACAACACACCAAAATCTCTTTCCCATACCTTGTAAGATTTGATACTAATTGATGCAAAGTATGGGTTCAAATTCTTCCAACAATCAAAAATTTACTAAACTCAAACAATCCTTGCTTGTTCATTCATCTTTGTCTCACTATTCCTTTCATAAAACACTTGATTCCACAAGCCACAAAACATCCAAAACTACAATCAGGGTTCCAAATTCTTACTAAACCCTCAAAGCACTTTGATCATCATAAAAATGACTAAATTAAGACAACAAAACTCTCTTGAAACACTAGTTCATCAGTTTCTTCATTGCTCACACTAAAGATACCTATATGCTTGTAGTAGTTCACATTGACAAAATCAGGCATAAATTTTAAAGGAGGTGGATTTTTCCAAAGATAAAAATACATTCAAGGACCCATTTTTGCATAATTTAATATATCTTAAAATCACATACCTTTTTTTTTGTAACATATCCTTCAATTAATTATTGTTGTGTTGTCCTCTTTAAGCCAATTAGGCCTCCGACCAATAGGGGTCTATTTATTCTCTTAAATACAAGGCTCAAACCTCTCAAAAAAAGATTCAAAAACTTCAATTAGGACTTCTACATGCTCATCAAATCATTAGCCATTCTTTCCCAAGGGTATTTCTTCAAACCTTAACCTCTAACCACCTTTTCTTGCACAAAAACACATTGTTTCAACCTAGGGCATCATGATACTTGCACAAAATATCATCTCTAGGTCCTACAACTTACATAGAATCAAATATCATGTCAAAATAGACCTGAAAACCAATTTTTTATGATTTTTCACTAGATATATTTCAAGTTACATAATTTTCTTGCTCATTGTTTACCCTAGTTTCTGAACTAGGTAGCTAGAAATATTTGACCATTAGACCACTTAAACGACCTTTTCAAAATTGTTGTTACAAACAAAAAACTTTTGAAATTGAATCATATTTCCATCCATGTAAGTTGTAGGGTTGTACTCAACCATAAAAGGCCGTACAAGTCTCTAGAATAGCAGAAAATGTGTTAAAAATATAGAAAATCAATATTTATTCATTGCTTGAACGTACAAAAGTTCTTCAACAAACTTGTTTCATCCCTTTAAAGCTTATTTAAGCATATACAATGCCAATCCAACCATTTCAGCCAACGTTTAGAGTCCCAACCATTCAACTTCCTTGACTTTGCATTTTTTTCCACTTTTGCAACTTTCAAACTTGACAACTTTTTGCAAAATTTACAATATTAATCCTGTGGACTCTAAATGACTCAAATTACATAAAAATGGTCTATTAGAACTTATTAAAATGTAGAATCATCAAAATTGAATCAAAAATCAAGATTTTCCTCATGGAGGCATGAAATCCATAAGGTGCTCCTACACCACATGAAGGATGATAATGAAGCAATATGGAAGAAGTGAAGCTAATCACAAGTGGAGTGGATGTGAAAGGAAAGAAATAAGAAAAAACATCCCTGTGAAGGATATGGAAGATGGTGACAAGACTACGATAGCATGGAATGTGTGAGAGATGGGACCCACATTGCTGAACCAACCCATAGAAGCACTAGGAGGCCTGGTGATAGGAACCAAGAAAGTGGTCAGAATAAAGAGTCCTACCATCGAGCTAAAGTAGCACAAAGGGTTTGAGAGAAGAAGTCAATCAAATACAATGATAGGAACAACATGAAGCTTCTATCACATTATAGAATAGGTAGCAACAAGAACAAAGTAAAGCTCCTGTCACACCATAGATATCACAAAACTGATCATGGGGTGTTCATGTTGAATTTTTTTTTCTTTTTTTTTGAATTATGTCAATAGACCACCAATATCCCATTTTTTGGTCTACCAATGCCCAGAAGCACTGTAAAACTATTTTTCACCACTAGGTTTATTTAGTAGTTAGTATTTTTTAGAGTCCAGTTTGCAAGTACTAACTAGCCAACAATTCCTAGGGGTCTTTATTGTTGGATATTTTATTGATTTTTTTCTTTTTCTTTGTTCATAGATCATAACAAATGATTTTGAAGAGGTGAAATGAACAAGAGTAAGTTTTGTTGCTATATCACAAACAAAATTCTTCTTTGAAAGAAGTCATTTGTATAGTTTTAGGTGGTGCCCATTGACAAGAAGTGCCCTCCTTTCTACATCCACAATACAAAGTTTGATAGCACCATTATCATAGACATTCTGGATTTCATAAGGACCAAGCCAATGAGTGTGTAACTTTCCCTTGAAATCCTGAAACCAAGAGTCATAAAGAAACACCTATTCTTCAGGTTGGAAAGTTTAGGTTTGGATGAAACGATCATGGCATTGTGCTCACTAATTTTGTACAACCTCTGCATGAAAAAGGGCCTCTTGTCACATTTCATCTAGAGAATGGAGTTAAGCTATTCTTTCCTTCTGAGCATTGCTAAGATTCATCCTAAGCTAGAGGGTTGTACAAAGAGTTTTGACTTCAAATTCAATGGGAAAGATGACCTTCTTGCCATAGACAAGATCAAGCCATTGGTTGTCTTCCAAGTGGTGTGATAGGCCCATACTGCTTCAGGGAGTCGTTCTACCCAGTCTTTCTTATGCAATGCTACTATCTTGGTAAGAATATTCTCCAATTCTCTATTGGTCACTTCCACTTTCCCATAGGCTTGTGGATGATATGGAGAATACTTCTGGTGCTTGATTTCATACTCATGTACCAATGCAACAATCAACTCAGAAGTGAATGATGCTCCTTGATCTGTGATGATTTCTCGTGGCACACCAAACCTAGTAAAGATCTCAGAATACAAAAAGTTAGCAACCTTAGTATCCCTAGCATGTTTTAAGGCTACTACTTCTACCCATTTAGTAACATAATCCATACAAACCAAAATGTATTTTTTATTTTGAGAAGGAGGACTATTGGGCCCTACAAAGTCTAACCCCCACTTTTCAAATGGTTCTATGGATAACTAAGGGTGTAAAGGCATTTCATTAGAGCAGGTTGGCCGCCCCATACGTTGAAATTTATCACAATGTTGAACATAATGCTTATTGTCAAGTTATGGAGTGTGGGCCAATAATAGCTGGCAGTTCAGACCTTCTAGGTAGTCCTATGAGCAGCAAAATTTCCTCTGCATGGTTCTGTGTGGCATGCACATAGAATGTCGAAGAAATATTCTTCGGGCACACATAATGCATGATATTATCAAGGCCTCGACAAAAGAGAATCCCATTAATCCACATGTAATCACCACTGAGTCCAATCATCTTTTGACGTTCCTTTGGAGAAAAATGAGGTGGGAACCTACAAGTAACCAAGTAGTTTTCCATGTCAATGTACCATAGACTTTTTGTTGATATAGAAAAAAGGTGCTCATCTGGAAAGGTATCATCAACTAGAACGGGTTCATCTTCACACTGCAACCTAGAGAGAAAATTGACCAGTACATTCTCTCACCCTAGCTTGTTAAGGATGGTAATATTAGACTCCTACAAAAGAAGCAACCACTGAATCACTTGTCCTGTTACAACAAGTTTATTTATCAAAAATCTAATGGCAGAGTAATCCATATGTACAAATATTTTATACCCAATTATGAAGTAGAAAAATCTATTTATTGTATAGACTGTAGCCAAAAAATATTTTTAAGTAATAGTATAGTTTACCTCCACACCAATAAAATTTTTATTGATATAATAAATAGATTAAAAGAGAGAGTCTTCCTTCTATCCAAGTATGACTCTCATCAAAGTTTTTGATGTGTCGGTATGTATATGAAATGAAAATTCCCAATTTGGTCCTTGTAGCACAAGTGTTATGATGAGTTTACCTTTGATTTCTTCGAAAGATTACTCACATTCTTGTGTCCATGAGAAATTTGCATCCTTCCCTAGCAACAAAAATAGGGGTGAGGCAATCTTGCTAAAATTTTGAATAAACCTTTTGTAATAACCAACATGTCCTAGGAAACTATGCACATCCTTTGGAAAAGTAGGTACATGAATGTCTTGAATATTCTTGATCTTTTTTGGATCTACCTCAATTCATTTTTCATAAATATAATGACCCAACACAATACCTTCAATCATTAAGATACGAAATTTTTCATGACTTAAGGAAAGATTAGTATCAATACATCGTTTAAGTAATTTTTCAATATTTTCCTTAGCTTCATCATACATATCACCATAAACTATAAAATCATCCATATATACCTCTACACAATCATGAACTAAATCCACAAAAATACTCAAAACATCCTACTAGAATGTAGCAGGTGCATTACACAATCCGAAAGATAAGACATTGTAGGAAAATGTTCCCTAGGGGTAGCTAAAAGTAGTTTTTTCTTGGTCTTCTAAGGCAGTACGGATTTGGTTATACCCACTAAACCCATCAAGAAAGGAAAATAACCTTTTCCTAGCTAAGGTTTCTAAGACTTGGTCAATGAAAGGAAGTGGGAAATGGTCTCTCTTGGTGGCCTTGTTAAGGGCCCTATAATCGACACATATTCGCCACTTTCCATTCTTTTTAGGTATTAATACAAGTGGGAAAGGCCATTGGCTATTTGATATATGGTGGATAAATCCTACATTAAGAAACTTATTAAGTTCTTCATTAACTATTTCTTGTAAGGCTAGGTTTAACCTTCTCTAGGGTTATCACACCCATCTACTCCCTTCTTCTATATAGATATGGTGTGTACAAGTAGTGGGATGAATACCTCTCATATCTTGATAATCCCAATCAAAGGCCTCTTTATGGGAACTCAACATGGCAATAAGGTATTCTAGTTGTGAGGCACTCAAGTTTAGATTAATGTTGAGCATCTTACTAGGCAAGACTTCCATATCTTGTAACTGTACAGGAATATCTATAGCAAGCAGTTGTGAGTTCAACGAAGATGGGTCAAAATTTCTAGATATAAAAAATGGACTATATATACAAGTATGCGATAATAATTGGTGTATAGTAATAAAATGTTGTATAGACTATGAATTGCTAAATAATGGAAATTTTCCAAATGAGCAATTATCACTTATACTCGTAGGGAGAATCATTGTCTCAAGAACATTATCAACCAAATAATAATTAAATTGTAAGAAATTATTGATAATAGTGTCTTTTGTTATATCCTCAAATTCCCTACTTTGATTTATTGTCAAAATAGGTAAAGACTCTTCAAAATCACTATCAATCCATAATGGATCCTCTGTTTCCATCAATGGTTGAGCTGGAGGGTACAATGTCAACTATTTTGTTTTCTCCCCATTTGAGATCACCATGTTTCTAGACCTGGAGTTAATGAATGCATTAGAAATGGCTAACAAAGGTCTTCCAAAAATTAGGGGGTATCCCCCCAACTTAATATTTGGTTGCAAAATCATAAAATCTATTGGATACTCCCAAGACTCAATAGAAATAATGATGTATTTGATCATACCTTCTTGTTTTACAAGGGAGAGATCAGCCATTTGCAAGACTATTGGAGTAGGTCTTAGACCTTGAAGGTCCAGCCTCTCCTTAGTCTCATTAGTCATTACATTTATAGTTGCTCCTAAATCCACAAGTGTATTTGGAATGATTATATCACTGATATGTACCTTAATCATTGGACTTCTGCGATCTGCATACTTAGGGACCAAGATCTTTCCCAACATCAATTATGTAAGTTGTCAAATGACTTGGACTATCTTTGGGTCCTACTTCTTTTCTTGTTTCCTCCCTCAAATTTCTTTAACTACTTTGGTGTACACAAGAACATCTCGAATAGCCTGCAATAAAGGAATCTTAATGTTAACATTGTGTAACTCATTCATAAAATCAAAATCTAATTGAGATACTTCCTATTGTTTAGGTTGTCCTCCTAACCTATCAGGAAATGGAAGTTTGGGTTGTTCCTCTTTTGGCTTAGCTAGAGATTCCTCGACTTCTGTGATGGTTGGTTCTTGGAGTTTCTTCCCAGACCTTAGGTGTACACCATCAATTTCTAATGCATTAACAAGATAAGTCAGGAACCCTGCCAGTTCATTATTATAGACTAGTTGAGCCACCTTTTTGTTTGGATTTGGTGTTCGTTGTGCAAGAATTGGTGTGGGTTTTGGAGTTTTGTTTGAACTATAGGGTTGATTAGATGGTGGGATAGGTGGCAAGAGTTTTTGGGATTGATAATATGGGTTTATTCTTAGGGATGGTGGATACAAAGGGAATAACTGATATTGTGGGTAGGGTGGTGGTGGTGCTCGCCATTCTTGCCATGATTTTGGAGCAGGAAGATATGGTTGTGACCACTGGGGGTAGTATGGAGGTTGCTTCCAATTTCCATACCATTCAGATTGGTTTGGGAAGGAATTTTGTTGAAAAGGATTTTGGGGTACAACTTGGTAATCAAGTGGGGGCATTTCTATTGGTTTCCAAGGTCTTCTTTGGGCCATGAAGTAAACTTGTTCATATGTATACTCTACCCCTATCATACCTACGGGAAGAGGTTTCACCATATTGTCCCTACTAGCTTCTTCTAAAGAAGATATCTTTGTTCTATAATATGGACACTCTTCGCTATTGTGCCTCTTTTGACAAATGGGGAAAAAGACAACTAAGGCTTTTTCAACCTCCTATTTTCTTCATGTATATAAAGTGTCTATATGTTTACCCATATGACTTAACAAATTAGTATTAAGGTCTTCAAGTAGATTACCTATCTCACACTTGGTGATACCTGTTGAGGTTCCCATAGAATACAACTTACTTGGATAGTTCCTTCTTGACTGCTAAGACCTTGAATAGTTCCTGCAAATATCACATATATCGTCAAATTCCATTTTAGAGATATTCCCTTTACCTATTAAATTTAATGCTTCCATAGTATCATCTTTGATTCCTCAAAGAAACAACATTTTAATAGCATCAGGAGTTATCCCTTATTGTCACGATTGTTGAAAACTAAACATAAAGTGTTTGAGGTAGTTCTCCATGAACTTGTCTTCTTTTTGCATCATGCAGAAGATTTCATCCCAAACCTCCTTTATTTTACAATACTCTCGGTACTTGGTTAAAAATAATTCCACCATGACTTGCCATGTTCTGATATTCCTGAGGTTCATGAATCAATGTAGGGCTACATCTTTTAATGTGGCTAGGAACAATTTGAGCTTCTGCATGTCACTCTAGTAATCATAGTTGTGGCACAACACATAAAATTAAAATAAGAACATGTCAAGATCCTCAATAGAAAGACCACGAAAAATAGGTAAAGCAAAATGAGGAAAGTTCTTCGTAGGGGAACTTTGTTCGGGATGTGTGATTGGAAACTTAAAGGTAACCAAATTATTGTTGGCCAATTCCTGATTATGATTATTATTATTGTCATTCATGTTGTTGTTGTTGTTGTTGGGATCCATGACATCTAGTGCCCAAGGGGTAAAGTAGGTTTTAAATAGCTCTTTGGTTTATGAGAATGGGCCAAATTTTGGCCCGTAAGATTCTCAAAAGAACTTTTCAACCTTTCTTCCTGATACTTTGGAATAGCTTTGATAGGTACCTGCAAGTGTCTCAATGGTGGTAGAATCTATGACACACTTCTTGATATTGTGTTTAGGTAACTCTAATGATTGCAATTTAGTTTTCAATTTTTCTTGTTGTGAGCTACCTCCCTTAACTAATGATTTTGAATTATTTTTTGATTTTTCTAGTTGTTATTTCTCCCTTTATCCATTTTAACAAATCTCTTTTTATTATCCCTACTACAATCCATGCACCTAAATGACTTACAATAAAGAAAGCTAATGGTAGTTATCCAAACGAGGTTGATTGTTGTGTAGACTTTCTCCTTAGCGCAATGCTCCTAACTTAGTTCACTAGGATGACAATTCTTTAACACCATTCCCTGATAATGATGCCAAAATGATTGGATTAAACTGTGGGTTAAATTTATAATTCTATTCTATCTTTAATTGATAAATGGGTTTGGATCAATCTTCAGGATTTTCACAATAATTTCCTCAGTTTATCCTTCAAGTGTCAATCTGGGGGTGTAAGCTTGTGAACAGTGTTGCAGCAATCTACCTAAGGGTTGAAAGTAATGAACTAAGGGGGGATGGATGCATCTAAGAATTTAAAACTCAAAAGCACACTTCTTCAAATCATAAATGAATGGAATCCTTTCTTTAATTACTATCTACCTATTTCATCCAATCTATCTATTTTTTGTTAAACTTGAATAGAGCAAACTCAATATTTTAGGATATACACTCCTTAATATAGATATTAACAACAACCATTACAATAGTAAAAGAAAGAATATAGTTTCTATAGATATATTGAAATAGTGCAGGTGACAAGAAGTTGAATTGCAATAGGAGGTTGAAGTGTGAAAAGAAGATGAACAGGAAGATGGAATGTGGCAAGAAGATGATATACAATAGAGAGATGGAATACAACAAAGAGATAGAATGTGAATGATATGTGATAAGAATTTTTATAGAATGAAACAAAACATAATCTAAAATGGTAAACACAATAATTAATCTACAACGGAAACACACTTCTTGTTTCTCAGATCACAATTACATTCCATAGAGAATTCATTGTATTTCTTTTAGTACCAAATTAATCACACAAGCTAGATTATTAATGATCTGTAAACTAAACAAAACTTAAAATCATATCTATCATTTTTAGATCATAGCACACACACACAAATATATATAATATAATACACACAAACACACACACACACACACACATGTATGCATGTATATATATATATATGACAAGACAAAAAAAAAAGAGCATTGCAGTTTGTTATGGTTGATGGCCAACAAACTAGATGATTATAGTTCTTGGGTTGACCACAGGCCACCTACCCAAAATAGTTATAAAAACTTGTTTGAAATAAGATATAAAAACAAAAACCAGTAGGCTTCCATCACATTCAACCCAAGTATGCCTTTCAAGGTTTATTCTTCACATGGTTGGTTTCGTCTTCACATCCAGCTCCTGTAGAAAAACCATCTAAAATATATTATTACCTCAATGATTTCATCATTATAAAAGCATTCTTTCCTCTTTGAAAACATATCAAACATTCTTTATTTCCCTAACAATTAATGGAAAGAAGGACTTAGGAGAAAGGAAAAATGGAAATAGAATAAGGAAAAAAGGACATAAAAATTGAACACATTTTGCACCCATCACCATGTGTCTTACACCATTCACCAATCTTAGCAAATTTTCTCTTTACACTTGAAAAATGGAATTGTGCTCTAGAGAGACATTACATTGCAATGAATTATTACCACACATCTTCATTTCATTCTTAAATTTCTCAACATATTTTCTCTATATTGTCAAAGATAGAAACTATGATGCAAAGAAACATTATGTTGCTATGAGAAAACACCACACACCATTGCTCCATCCATATAATACCTTAGAACATTCTCTGTTTGCACTTGGAAATTAAAAATATGATGTGAAGTGACTTTGTGTTGTAATTATGAACTGACACATGTTCATCTCTTATTCTGCACCTTGGCTGAATGCATTTCCTTTATGCACTAGATAATAAAAAGGAACTCTAAAGAGTGCATGCAATCTAATAAATGGATAACACTTTTCATTGCATCACATCCACACAATTCACATAGATTTGGCACAAATAAAAACTACACTCCCATGTAAACCATTAATTACATACAAAATTTGTGCTAGCCATTGGATCAAAATTGAACTTATTGATACTTTAATATTTTCCACAAAAAAAGTGTAAACCTTAGACTTAGGGAAAATATTTCAAAACTAAGAAAAGTGGTGAAGATGGTTAGTAACCACATGATGCCGAGAGACATATAAGATTACTTAACCGACTAGAAACCACCTAGGATAGGTTAACATAAAAATATCATATAAAGTGCATGACTAGATATAACTACTTAGGGTTTAAGAGAATTAAATCTAAAACCCTAGCAAAGCATGAAACCCTATCAATGCTTTAATCAACTTGCAAATCTCAACCTGTTTTGACTATCAACTTCCATGAACTGCATCCAAACATGCTTCAACTATACATAGACATCATCCCTTGACATCAATGCCAGTTTCTTCAATTTTGCAACATCTCTTGATAGATGGCATTCTTTGACATCAACGACAATAATTCCAATAGGTTTACACCCCTCAACCTTTTGTTCCACTTTTCTTATTTTCTTAGCTTTTAAATTAATCATGGAACTCATTGATAATAAATAACATTTAGGTAGTTTAAATAGAATTTCAATTGAAGGATAATTGACTAGAAAATTGAATTTAAAAGACAAACTAACAATTACAAACAAATGTCAAAGAGTCAAAATACTCACACTAAAATTGAAAAAACTAATTGAAACCAAAAAATTTATGTGGATTTAAGAGTTCTTGAGGTGCTCCTGCATTAGACACATTGAGTATGAGAAAGGTTCCATGAGGTTGCAATTCATGAACTTTTTTGAAGCTTCAAATGGTTATCCCATGATCATTTTTTACCCAAACTTCTTCTTCATCAATTAGCTTCTTCTTTTATCCACTGATCAAAACCTCTTTTTCTCTTTCCTCTTTTACATTCCTTTATTGCTTATGCTTCAATATACACTCACCTCGATGGTCACATCCACTTGGTTCTTCCCAATGATGAATATTCATTTCAAAATTCTCATACAAGTAGGTATATTGTTCCAATTCTAAATTATGTTTTGTTCAACATGATGCAACCTATTTAAATATCTTGAAACTTGATCAATGTATTGTTCAACATGACCGGCTCATATGTTCAACGTCCATTAGAACTCTTTGGTATACTTTTCAAAACTAGAATCTCCTTTTACTTCAAATTCTAAAGTTTCTTTATCAAATTAATTTGATAATTTATTGGCATAAATTTAGATTTAATGTGTGTCACCATTTAATCCCATGACTTAACTTTCTATTTTTCTCTTCACTATCTATCCATCTACAAGTGTTCTCATAATAAGGAAGCATGCCCCTTAAATTTTATGCACGCATACTTGACCTTCTAATCTTCTTTTGTGTTATCATACTTAGAAAAAAAAATCATCACAACGATCCAATCCAACAACTCTTTCACATTTAGTCTTCCTTTATAATTTGGCAGATTGAATCACAGTTTGGAATTTATCCTTGTGATGGATTTGATAAATCTTTCTTCTCTTGGATCAAGCCTTGGTTGATTCACTTCATCTTGTCTTCAACATTTTGGTCTTCATCTTCATCTTTACTAATATCTTGTACATGGAATCTTCATCTTTAAGCCATCTCCATGACGTCCAATCATGCAATGATACCCCTCATTGCCTCCACTCTACAATTTATTATTTTTGCAATCTCAAGAATCATAAGTTTGGGTCCTCTACCTCTACAACCCCATCCTCTTTATGCCATTTTATCTACCTTTGGAAATTTCTAATTCACTTCCTAGCACAATCAAACCTCGCTTTGATACCAATTAATTCATATTAGATTTCAAATGTCTTGTTATATAGATAAAATATGCAGAAAAAATAAAAAATTAATTTCTTCATCTCACTCCTTCATTCAAAGTCACTACAAATTTAATTGTAAATTCAAATCCTCTTACTGAAAAATAAATTTCAAGGTTTACAATAAAATTGAATTTACTGGACATTCAACATGATGTTTCCTACAATTAACTCCATCATTAATATTCATCAAAATTGATAAATTGTCCTTGTATCGACCTCTCAATAGATATTCACTTTTATTTTTTCTCTAATCAATTTCCTTCCATTGCACACCCCTATTTTTCCTATGGCTATGTTTGAAATTCTCTTTGAATTTCAAATTTCCCTACCAAACTCCTATGCTACCTTCTTCATAAATTAATTCTATTCAAAGCTTAATTAAAATGCAAAATTCTCTCTCTTTCCTCTCACATGCCCCTTCCTATAGCTACCTGTTTTATTTTCTTCACATATTTACTACCTAAACTTCATTAATTTATGGCTACATTTTCAAATTCCACCCTCGTGAGTATATGCCTGGGACTGCACTTGTATTGTTCTTCGCATATTCTTTTCCTGTTCCCTCACATTCACGCCATACTCCCATGTTCCTCTTAAGCACATCCCTTCGTCTTCAGCTTATTGCATGACCTCTAGAGATGTCTTTTGTTCTTCAATATTAGTTCAAATTTGGTTTGTGCCCCTCCACCATCCACGCATGTTTTCTTCTTTTCTTAATTTTTTAATTAACCATGAAACTCCATGATAATAAATTTAACATTCAAGCAGTATAAATAGAATTTCAATTGAAGGATAATTGACTGAAAATTTTGAATTTAAAAGAAAAATTGATAATTACGAAAAAATGTGTCAATGAATCAAAATATTCACATCAAAATTGAAAATAAAATTAATTGAAACCAAAAAATTGATACAGATTTAAGAGTTCTATAAGTGCTCCTACATAAAATTTAAAATAAGAGAAGCTATATTTTTTTGAAAACCTAAATCTATGGAATTGTTTTTGGGACAAATAATGTAAAAATAGGAAGCTCAAAGTAGGATAATATTTGAAAGAAGAGATAAAAAAATAAATTTATACTACATAGGAAAGACATCTACGTCTCAAATAGTTGTAAAGAAAAACTAAGCACCCTTATTAACCTATTTATTTTAGCTTCATTCTATTGTTAGCTTTTTATATTTTTCCATAAAAAATTTAGTTTTTAATATAATTAGTAAAGGTATTTGTTGTTAGTGTTGAAAGAGATTTTATACATTTACTTTCCATTTATCTAGTTATGAGACCTAATAGACCTATTAACACTAACTTAACTTAAGAGTTTAGTTGTCTCACCTCAAAGACACATGAAATATGCTCTCACAATCACCCGAGTGTGCTACATGTGTCACATCTCTTAGAGAGTTAGTAATTTTCTATTTTCACCTTCCTACTTCTTCCTTGTCTTATATATACAAGGAGATCATTGTATATTTACACACCTTTTATGAATTTTTTTGCATAATTCTTGTTTCTTGGATTCTCTTGTTGAATTTATTGAATTTTACATTTGCAATTTATTACTCCAACATTTTATCAATGCTTTGAATCTCCAAGAAATTTCTCAAATCAAGGGGGTTTCATTTGTCAACTTTCATATGGTGTAATTTGGAGCCAAAATTACCTTCTTATTTTGTGATTAGAAGGCATGAGATATGAATTATTATATATACACTTCATATTTTACAGGTAAAAAATCTAATATTTTTTTGAGGGTGCTTAGGCTAAATCTATCCATATGATTATATGATAATTTTTACATCTATATGGAAATCCATCCCATTTGTTAGTTGTACACCATTTGTAACAATGTAGAATATAGTCTCGACAAAAAGAGCATATTCTCAGCTCTGTTTTTTAGGTCAAAGCATCATTTATTAAAATTTAATCATTAAAAATTACATTTTGGGTTGCAAGAATCAAGGAAGATTTTATGAATCGTAAGCATATTCCATCATGCTAGCATCATAATTTTTTCCTCCTAAATTTTGACCCTCACCATCAGCCCGTTTAAATATTTTTCTCAACTTCATGAGCACCAGCTTATTTCTTAGCCATTTATACATATTTTTAGTGCAATTATTTATTTTTTTGGGTTATTTTTTATAATTTCAGTGTACTAATTTTTACATATCACAGATTTTCATAGGATACTCAGTATTTTTCCTATTTTTAGAACTTCAAAGGATTCATTCAAGTAAATACAAACTCATTTTAGTCATTTTTTTTAAGTTGTGACCTAATTTTTGAGCACTAGACATAGTGCTACTATTAGTTCTTAAAAATATCTCATATTTTTACTTTCAACACATACCTCTATTTTGAGTATATGTAATCTTTGGATATTAGATCCAATTGGTGGTAATTATAAATGCACTAAGTATAAATAATCAAATCATTGTAATTTGCATGGGGAGGCTCACTTATTGAATAAAGGGGGTAATCTAACATTTCTACTCTTTGTTTTTTTGTTCATATAGTCATATGTCCCTCACACTAAATCCCTTCCATTTGAGTGGTATTCATAATCCAACTAACCCATAGAAAATCATGTGTGGATAATTTGAGAAGAAAAATAAAATAACAGAAGATTGAATTCAAAGAAAAATTGATGAAATGAACTTCTTGATCATGGTATTTCTTTACCTAATAATTTAGTTCCAAAAAATGTATAAATATCAAATGATATCACTCAAATTCTTTGTGAAAATTAAACATAATTTGAGGATGAACAATGTATTCCAATGACTTGTCTTGAGATCTCATCTCCTCCATCACCTATTGCTACATCTAAATCTAACGTTGACTTATCTATGAATTCTGAAAATTCTATGCACCAAGACATCAATACTAGTGTTCTAGATATACCACATTGGGATGTATTTATACAGTCATACATATCATCCTTGTTTATAGAGCTCCTTATTACAAAACTAGAAGAAAATATTGAGGATATTTGTCATTTATTTGATGATAGCCACTTCAACATTGTTATCCCCACTTACACGTATTCAGATCCAATTCTATATCAAAATACACATGGAGAATTTGAGAATTATTTGAAGACATTGTCATGGACATCATCTATTGGAATAATGAGGATATGTCATTGATGTTGTTGTTGGAAACATGAGCATGTGGAGTAAGTAAAAGGGATATATGTTTATGCTTTGTAGAGTTGTTGTTGATGTCAACATTGTATTTTGCTTTGGAGATCATAGTGAAAATCATTTTAGTTAGCTCTAACATGTTTTAAGATGTTTGTAGAGGATAATTTTGCAAGAAGGTTTTATTTAGTGAAGGCATCTGTGATGGAAATTGATTAAGTGTTAATACTAGAGTGATTCTGTGTAAAGGGGATATGGTAATTAGGTTTGCAATGTTTCACTATTGAAGATTTTGCTCTGTGGTTTTACTATAATATTGTTGGTTGATGGAAGCATCTAATTCCATAATTTCATGTTGTTTTGGCTCTTGGTTTGAAATGAATAACAAAAGTTCCGCCTAGCAATTATAGACATTTCTAGTTCAATACATTTGAGTGAGAGAATTTGCACTTCTCCACATATTGGATTCTAACTTTCTGGATTTGAGGAGATATTAATTTAGATTTCAGATGAATGTGAAATCTGGTTGGCATGATATTTTGAGGTACACATGTTTGAATATGGGTATACAATTGGAGATTTTTGCACTGGGTCTCCTGTAGTGTCAACCCAATAAGTTTGAAGGTATATCAAGCTTATTTAAGTATTAAAAAGTTATATGGGAGCTATTATAGGTCCATGATGACCTATTTCAAATTTTTTAAAGATTTAAATCTTAGCACAAGGCATGCGTCGAAGGATTTTAGATGAAAAGTTATATTTTATATACTTTGAATGGTACATCTAATTAGGCTGACCTAATTGATCTTATGCTTGAAGCTGATATATAAGCTATATCATTTTTGGATATATACATGATATTGATGTGAATGGTATGAATTATGTAAAGTTAGTGCATATGCAAAGCAAAGTAGTGAATTAAGTAAAATCAATATAAATATTTTTTAGTTTGTATTATGAGCCTGAATGGAACTATATTCCAGCATGAACATTATAGATGCACTTTGTAATAGTTTAACACTTGGATGTGTGCCACAATCTCTTCTATTTCTTTTCTTTTCTCAATGGGCAGTGAGTCCACTTGGACAATGATTCCACCTACAATGAGTGTTTCTGTAATATACTATAACTAGTTCTAATATATTGTGAGCTAATCCTTATTGTGGTTTTTCCCATTTTTGGTTTTCTATGTAAAATTCCTAGTGTTCATGTGTTATGTGATATTTTTGGATGTTTTCATGCTTTCCTTCACTACTACAACAAGAATATTATATAAGTATTGGATTCTTAAATTTTTTAAGTGGTTTAAAATAATATTTATTCACCCCCTCTTAGTATTCTAAGTTTTCAACAATTGGTATTAGATCTTGGTTCCTTGGAAGGAGCTTAACCACTTGGGGAATATCTTAGAGATTGAGCACATGGTTGTTAGAAGACTACCTACTCCTCTAGAAGAAATTTATATTGGAACTACAAAAGAAGATTTCATATTTGACATAAATGGAGAACCAAAAGTTTCTATTGAAGATATGGAGAGAACTAAAGGTGAAAACAAAGATCTGAAAGAAAATGTCAAAGAAGTAGATGAATGGATCTAAAAATTGAGAGAGAAAATAAATAAATTTAGAGAAAGGCATAAGGAATTCAGTGAGCAATTGAAACAAGAAAATGAACCAATTACCAGTCTGAAGCTGCAAGTTGAAAAAAATAAGAGTTGAAGAATGCTTGAATGCAATGGTCAAAAGAAAAATTGAAGAATGCACAAAGCTTGAACAAGAAGTTATGAATTTGAGACCAGATCTGGAGAAAGCAAGGAGTCATGAAGATAATTCAAAATTATTTTTGCAAAGCTTCATGAAATGATTTCAAATCAAGATAAAGGTGGATTAGGGTTTGAGACATGAGAAAGTTTAAAAGAAAATCATACACCAAATACTAAAAAAGAGGACTAAACACAAGAAGAATAATGGAAATCAAATATATAATTAAAGGAATGAAGTTAGAAGACCACTGGTCAGATAACCAAATGCACAAAGGTACCCATGCTTTAATGACTTTTGTTATTCTTGCAATAGATTTGGACATAACACTATGGAATGTAGAAGCAGAATGAATCAGAATGTTCCATCTATTTCTGGTTAATGTTTTACATGTAAGAGATTTGTCATAGAGCTAATGAGTATAGAAGTAAAATGATGAATGATGATAATAATGGAAGAATGGTTCAATCTTTCAATGGCTACTACTATACACGCTATGGATTTGGGAATAAAGCTAATCATTGCAGATCTAAAATGAATGGAAGGAATACTGGTTAGAATAATTTCATATGTTACTATTGAACACTTGAAATACTGAGATAGGGGGTGAAACAATATTATATTAAACAATTCAAACATTAGCCATCAAGTTGCCAAAGCATATTCAATTGAAATAAGGAAAGAAAGCATGAAAACATCCACAACATCACATAACATAGAATACTAAGATTTTTATGTGGAAAAACCAAAATGGGAAAAACCACGGTGGGGTTAGCTCACAATATATATTATAACTAGTTATAGTATCTTATAGGAATGCTCACTGTAGGTGGATTCACTACCCATATAGAAAAAGATAAAAAAAAAAAGAGGGGTGAGTCAAGGTATGTGCAAGATTGAAAAACATCTATAGCTTTCAAACAGTATCACATTTTCTAAATTTGAAACATGCATCACATTTTATTCTTCACATACTATAGGATTAAAAAAAATGAATTTCATTAAGTTTTGACCAAGTTAAGGTGGTTAGACATATGATTTTTTTATATTTTTTAAAAGTTGTAATAAAAAATTCAAAATTAATTATTTACTTGAAAAAATTTATAAAAAATATGCATCACATTAGGACATGAATCTTATACTTATATCTAAAATATTATAAAAAAATATTATCATTTTATTGTGGTTAGGGTGGTCAGACAGACACCTACTTCTTTTTTCCCCCCTCAAATTTAAGTACTGTTGCATTCAAATTTCAAATTTTCACCAAATAGACTTTTTTTATTTTTAAATAAACCTAGTAATTTAGAAACTAGATTCAATTTGCTACAAATTCTTTTCTTACATATTTTTGAAATAATATAGATAACTTATTCAAATTTTTATGTCAAGTTGTCTAACTCTGATTTTTCTGAATTTTTCACCACTTAAGGGCCTATTTTTTCCATGATGATCCTACACATACCCACCAAAACCTATTTCTAACTATTACAAGAGAATCTACAATATGTGGGGATACATTTCCAATGAAGCACAATGGCAATATTTTGATCTAGATCAATGCTCTCTGCTACTCTATATTCACACAATTATGATCTCAACATTCACAATTTATCTCTTCTCTCATCAAATTTGCATCACATATTTCACATTCAACTCTTCGTCATCTCAAAATACTGAAAAAAATCCATCATATATATTAGCATCAAGTGTAACATCAATTAGGTTAGCCCAATTGGATGTAACACACAAATTCAACTTTTTGGCTCCAAGCCTTTATCATTCATAATATATGCTTCAAGTAAAATTTCAAAACTCCTTAAGATAGGTTGGGATGGACCTATAATAGATCCTACATAAAGGATACATACATATTAATCCTTTTCATACACATCAAACATGTTAGGTTGGCACACCATAGGACCTAAACAAAAAATTCTTCAATTGTTCATCCAATATGTAATATGTGGATCTCAAATATTGATCGCACTTATAACTCATGCTCAATTGACATCTGGAAGCTTATATTCAACACCAAAACATAAAAGATTCATCTACGAAGGAGTGTGGAATCTCCCACACCAGCACACTATAGGGTATGTGCAGGATCATCATGGAAAAAATAGGCCCTTAAGTGGTAAAAATTCAAAAAAATCAGAGTTAGGCAACTTGATGTAAAAATTTGAATAAGTTATCTATATTATTTCAAAAAAATGTAAGAATAGAATCTGTAGCAAAGTGAATTTAGTTTCTAAACTACTAGGTTTGTTTAAAAATAAATAAATCTATTTGGTGAAAATTTGAAATTTCAATGCAGAGTACTTAAATTTTAGGGAAAAAATAAGAAGTAGGTGTCGTTTGACCACCTAACCACAAACAAATGATAAATTTTTTATAAGATTTTAGATATAAGTAGAGGACTCATGTCCTGATGTGATGCATATTTTTGCAATTTTTTTCTGAGTAAATAATTAATTACGATTTTTTTTATTACAACTTTTTAAAAATATAAAAAACTTGTATGTCTGACTACCTTCACTTGGTCAAAACTTCATGAAATTCAATTTTTCTTTTTTTAATCCTATAGTATGTGAAACATAAAATGTGATGCATGTTTTGGATTCAAAAAATGTGATACCGTTTGAAAGCTATAGATGTTTTTCAATCAACCTATCAATCAAGACTTTAGTCGTAATTTGAATAGAAAATTAATAATAATTACTTATTTAATTCAAAGTAAACCATAATTTATCTTGGTGGAAAGCTGAGAATCTCCTTTAAAAACCCTTTTCATTTTATCAATTTTGGGTAAAAAAATGTCATCAGCCACATACCCATCATATTGCCACTTTTTGGCCCATCATGATCCTACACATACCCTATACAAGAAATAACTGTGAAATGTCAAACTAGATTTTGTCACTCATATCTCCGAAAATACTTCACCAAACATGATGAATGATAGATTTAGATGCCTCCAAAAACCACAAAAACTAGGTTAGAATCACATAGAAAAATATTCCTTTTCAGTGTGGTTCAGACCCAAAAACTGATACACTATAACCTTGAACTGGCAGATCTGATACTTAGTCAATTTTCCACATCACTAAACTTTTCAAACCAAATTTCTTTGCACAAATGACTTCAACAATACCTCATAAACATGTTAGGAACAATGTTGACATCAATGACAACACTATATTACATTGCTATGTACATTCTCCATGCTCAAGTTGCCAACTAACATCATTCATGACACAAACTTCCAATAGTTACAATTACAATAGGCCATGACACATTTCCAAGTTTTATAGAAGCAAAAATATGAATAAGGATAATATAGTAAAGAAGAATGATCCAGTGCAAAAAATTGATCAGATAGAAACAAAGAAGTAGATGGATAAGATTTGGAGAAAGAAGGAAGAGACGAAAGTTAAGGATGAATCTATACTAGCATCAGGTGCAAATGTTTCCTGCGGAAACTAAGTGGAGATGTAGTACCCCTCCATTTTGCTTGTGTTATATGTTAGCATGTTTTCACTACATGATAGACTTTGGTACTTTGTTTTGGATATTTTGATCATTGACATTAGAGCGATGGTGGATTTATCTTGTGATGTGATGATACATTGTATGGTGATAATTAATTTTTGACATGCTTTGTATGAGCGTAGATGTTTCCTTCAGATGTTATTGCTATATATATGTTTATGGTAGACTAACTATTATTTTATTTGTCAGTTTGATGTGATGTGTATTGGTGTGGAGAACGGAGTTGCATCACTCGCTTACGAGTGCCCTGTGATTTCCGTGATTTTCTCCGCACGGTGTGTTTGTACAATGGATTATATATATATGTATGTTATTTGTTTGATTGTAGGATTGCAGGTACATGACACCGACTCCACCTGGTTACTCAGGTCTGAGCGTGTCAAGACTCAATGGAAATGTTGATTGGGAGGTAGTAACAAGGTTCATCCTAGTCTAGTCTTAAACCCAGTCACAGTATGTCGTTAGTTTTAGTCTGGTGTCTTTAGTGGATTTGTTTGCGTTTGATTGGTTTATTTGTTATGAAAGACAAATTTTGTTAAATTAATGATAGATTAATATTCTTTTAATTTAATGCTTGTTTAAATTAATTTTAAATGTTGAAAATAAAGCTTTACATTCTATTTAATTAATTAATTAGTTTATTTGGTTAAGTAATTTAATCATTGAGATTAAAATTATTTAATTAAATAAATAAATAAATAAAATTAAAGTTACTTTAATTGTGTGAATAGATTTAATTTAAATTAATTGTTTTGTGGGAAATGGTATTATAATTGTTAAATAAATAAAATTAACTAAGGAAAAGGGAAATTGTATTTTAAAAATTTGAATTCTTTAATTCTTAAAATGCATTCAATTTTTGATAAGGAAGAAAGAAAGAATCATCCGAGAGGAGGTTAGAAGATATTTTCTTCTTGACATGTGTGGTAGTTAAATTAATTGTTTCTTGTTGAGGATTCTCTCAGAAGATTTTTATGGATTTGGGGAAAACAGAAAAATTACTTCACGGGAAATGAAAGAAGAGGGTTTTGCTAAAAATATTGATTTGTGAAATTTTGTGACTTCCTCTATGATTTGCAAAATATTTCTGGAAGTAGTCTTGGAATTGTCTCTGTTTGGTATTTGTTTTCTTCTAGATATTGGTTTTCTGGAGGAGCTTTGGAGGATTGCACGCAACAGGCAACAAAGTTTCTCATCTACATCCAAGTTTTATTTTCAAAGCTTTAGGAGTATAGGTATTTTCCTATGTATTTTAATTTGTCTACTTTGGAAAAGATTGTCTGTGTAAATAAATTTTATATTACCTGTAGAAGAAATTTTATTTTGTTAAAATCCTTGTTCTTCTCGGAAAATTTGTTTACTATAATCTTTCTGTAAGGATTTGTTGATTTCTATATAAATTTCAAGGAAACAAGGATATATAGGGAAAATTAGGGAAAACAACAGAATAGATTCAAAGTAAAACAGAAGTATGCTCTGAAGATTTGTTATTTCTCTGTAGATAAGATTGAGGAAAAATATATCACTGTTATTGTCTCTTAGAAAATAATTGAGTAAATAATTGTGAAGGAAATCATTTGTTTGGAAAATGACATTGAAACCTCAGGGAATAAATTTGAATTTGTCGGGGAAAAATTTTGTGCGTACTAATAAATTTCTCAATTTCCCCATTACAAACCTTGTTGAAATTTCTCAATTTCCCTACTACAAACCCTGTTGAAAATATATGCATGATTTTAGTAATCTATTATTCATTTAGTTGTGAATTTATATATTCATATATAAATTGAATTGAGAAAATTTTATATTATTTGTAAGAATATTGTGAAATCGTTGTACAGGTGAATTGGGGTTTTATTTTTATTCTTTTTAAATGGAATTTAATCCGAAGTCGAATCCGTGAAAACGAAGATCTTAAACATGGATTTTTGTATATTTTATTTTAGCATTTTAAAATAAATAGTATTTGATTAGGGGGCTACAGGAGCTACCCCACAACTGCCCCCATATGGGGCAACGGTTGTGGAGGCAGCCGACGCTTCCCTCACAGGCAGCACGCGGCTATCACATAGCCACCTCCCCATACGGGGAGGGTTGTAGGCTGCAAATACAGTCGTGGGCTGTATGATACACAACTCTATGTATATTGTATAATTTTTTTTGTTAATTTAAAAAAAATGTAATTTCGATTATTTCTGCATTAGAATGGAATTTCGATTTAGGGTTTTTTATTATTTTATAACACTTATATATATATATTTATATTTATTTAAACAAATTTTTAAATTCACATTTATTTTAGTAATAAAATAAGAATTTCTTTGGGTTTAAATGTAAGTTAAGAATGATATCAGCTAGATTTATAACAATAAGGTTGGAAAAGAAAATTTGACGTTTATTGATAAGTGAAATTGTGAAAGTTAAAATTAGATTATTTTGATAATAAATTTTAACCAGGTTAATATATTTTCATGCAAATTTTATTTGTCTTCACTGGATTTAGTAAATCCTAATGTAGATTCCTTATGTTTCGATTTGCTTTAAATTGTGTTTCTTTTTATTGGGAAAATTGGGAATGTGTTAGAAGTACAAGTCTTCCAGATTAGTTTGTCTTTAATGTGGAAATTGTAATTGTTTAGATACAATCCTTGTGTTGACTAAGGTTGTGTACGTGGTTTTGCATGGTGTTTAGACACCTGGTTTTATGAACATAGACTTGATGTCTGTTATGAAAAGTGTAGAATTATATGTTGTATTCTTGTACACCTTGTTTACCTTAGTTAGGGAACTTAGATAATTCCTTATGTTATTTTTAGGGGAGTGGCTCTGTGTGAGGGCCGACACACAAAGTGGTGCCTGGGTAACTCATGTAGAGTTAGTAAGTCAGTGGAAACTAAAACAAAACATTAGATAGATTAAAATCTTTAATTAGATTAATAAGCCTCGCTTATAGACTCAAGGGCTAATTCAGTCTTGAGTATAAGTTGAGAAGGCCTGGAATGGAAAATCGATATCTTGTTACTTTAAAAGATATTCGATTCCACAATAGTTTGCATGTGGGGCCGGGTTTCGTAAGAGGTTACCAGGGTAACCCAAGTTGGGGGCCGGAACCTAGGAAGAAACACCAGGGTAACCTATGCAACATTGTGATGACACTCCACCTTAAATAACAGATTACCTTGTGAACTTAGTATATTTGATTGTCCTAAATCTGGAAGCAATGTAACCAATAAGTTAAGTATGTACTTGTATAGAGTTTCTATGTTTTTACTTGTGTCTAGGTTTGTAGGTTATGTCTAGGGAACCTTATTGATGTCTCCTAGCATGGGGGTGGACCTATAGGTACCACATGGTTGGGTGGAACATGCACCTTACTCCGTTGGGTCCCCAATTCTTGATCGTGGCAACAAGTGCTTCATGGATGGAGAGCTCGTATTTGGATATATGTGTACTTCCTTATTTGTACCATTGGAAATCTATATTTGTATCCTTCCTCAATTGTTAATGAGGTGAACATTTGTAATATGTAATTGAAAACTATTATTTGATCTACCTCATCTGAAGAATGAGTATTGTAATGTCATTTCAAATGCAATGTAAGAATCTTATTTGAACTTTATACTTTCATGGATGGAATTCAAATGTTATGCAATTTTTACTTTTAAGTTTATGTTATCTATATACATGTAATGCTAAATACTAAAGTCGTCTATGGGATTCTCAAGTAGTGTGTCGTCGTGTGACTTAGAGAATGTATGCAACTAATAAAGTTAATATTAATACTTTAAAAAAAAAATTATTACACTTTTGTAGACAATGCAACATTCCTTAGGTTACAAGATGGGCATTACATGAGAGCTTTAAATCAGGGGGAGATTTAATGGAAAGATTTTATCCCTTGCTAAAGAAAATGGTGCTAATGCATCAACATGAGTATATGTGGTGTAGATCGATATGCTTGATCTTTAGGAGAAAATTCTAGTAGAAATTTTTGAAATGCAAAAGATTGTGGAGCATTTGAAGGTTACTGTGCACATACTGAAGAGTTTTCTAGCTTTATTGTTTGAAGCATTCAATGTGGAATTAGGTTAGTTTCAAGGGTTATAAAGTGATTTTACTTATCTAAATTCATTCACAGTGAGCATTAAGAAGGAGCGGAGCAACAAAGAAAAGATTTGGAGTGATCAAGGTGATTAGTAATTTGGTGCAATCAAACAAAAGTTTGAAAAGTGAAGGAAAAGGTATTTACAAATCTTTGTTGAAATCAATTTTATTTCATTTAGAAATGGCCATGCCAAGGTTTATTGAGGTTATTGAAAGGCTAGAACCTAAATTTAAGAAACATCCTAGCTCGGTCAACCAATTAGGTGTATTTTCTAATGTTCCATATGGTGTGTTGCATATGAAAGATATAAGGGCTTACATTAATTGCAAATTGTAAGAACATAATAATTATAAGTTAGTAGATGTATGGGATAAAGAGCTTACTAGAGATGAATTTTCCCTAAAACTAGAATATGGAAACCTAACTATGAAGAAACTAGATGTGTGGAATGGATTCCCAAATTTTTGTTTTGATGATAAGTGGGTTAGACTTGAATTAAGAAAAATTCATGATAGGTTTTTCTAGACTGATAAGCTTGGTATGATAACTAAGGAGGTGATAAGGGAAATAACTAGACTATGCTCAACTGGACTTGTCTTGGTACTCAAATAAGTGAAAATTGAAGTCGTCATAGAGTTAACCAATGCTATATATAATAAAATGGCCTTGATAGTGAATAAGCTAAGAAATGTAGCTATAAAGTATGCAACTATGATGATAGGATACAAGCTTTACTTCACAAACATAGATAATTTTATATCTTCCACCACAATAAACATTGCCTATGAAATGGTGGAGAAAGGAATTGACTGTGATATTTGTGAGTTGTTGAGAAAACTAATGGATAATTTGGAGATGACTAAGGAAAAGAAACATGCATTTAATTATGGTACCCTGATTGTTTGTCTACTACTCCTTGAGAGAACTAGGACCAATACTAAAAGTGTGACATGGTTAAAAGGGAGACCTATTGCACATTAGATTAGAGATTTTTTGTATGGTCTTGGTGATGTAAAGACACAATATGAAGCTCCCGAATCTTTCTTTTCTATTTCAAAAAATAATGCATAAGAGAAATAATTCCTAAGAAAATGGTTGAAAAATACAAAGATGAAATTATATTCATGGTTTCAATAGATGAATGTATCATTCAAGCAGTTGAACTAAGGATAGTGTGATCCCAACAATGGCATATGAGATTATTGAAAAAGATATTATTACCTTAGTTGATTTCATGCTTATTAAGCCTAAGGATGCCATAGAAGGAAGGTATGGAACCTATGAAGAAAGATCAATGGAGGTGAACATGAAACAAAGAAAGCCACATATAAAGAGAAGGTTGAAAATATGGTTGACAAGTTTGCAAAGGATTTGGTCTTCACAAAGGAGTAAGTAGAAAAAGAAAGAGAAATGGTTGGGGGTGATCCCACAATACTGGTTTACAATTTTTGGCCAAATTGGACATTGAATTAATTTTTTTTAACTAAATCTTCACTTTCAGGCACCTATAGTGGCTAAACCATGAGGAATTTGAAGATGATACAAACTAGTGATTTGTTACATTTTGTCTATAGATTCTAAATATATATTTCTAAGAAAATTTTGAATCAGATTGCACTTCTTTTTTCATCTCCTTCAAAAATTATTTTTTAATAGTAAACACCATTTTTAAAGAGTGACGTTACTGGCTAACACATAATTTTCTTTTATTAGGGATAAAATTCTTTATTTTTTTCAAGTAGATTCATAACTATGATATCTAGTGCATGGAATTGGTTTCATAACATTTCATTGAATATTTTTTTCTTAATCAAGCTTCAAAGTCAAACCAGTTATAATTTAGACATGATTTACTTGCTAAAACATAACTTTTTTTGTATACATATCAAAATTCAATTTTATTTTTTTTGTTGGATCAAGGACATCAATACCTAGTGTATATAAATTTTTTAGCTTTTTTTTGATAATGTGCAATTTTTCCACATGTGAAGAATAGAGAGCTTGATTTTTGGTGAAAAACCTATATTCACAAGAAATACAAAATAAATATAATAATCAAATAGAATTTATTCAAAATTATACATTTTAGGAAGCTTATAATAAGGACTACATAAAAAATAAAAATTAAATGAATTCATTTGATCCCCCAAAAGGTAAATCAAAAGTGGTTTTTTATTAGTACTTTGATAGGTGTAAAGGAGACTTTGTTATAGGTATGGTTCAAAACTAGCAAGGTTCTATCTAAGGGGTTTTGATCTAAGGTGGTTTGATCAAACCCTCTTCAATTAGAATCCTTTAAATGGAACTTTTCAAGGCTTAAATCATCATATTTTCTAAAAATATGTGATTTCAGCAAAAATCAGGATCTCGCAGAAAGTGCAAACCACTATTGTTGGATCACCCTTGGTGCTCCAAGAAGCCCATTAGGCACTAGAAGATCTGGTAGAATATGTACCACTCCTACTATCCAAAAGTCCTCTAGGATTAAGTCCTCTATTGGTGAGAAGAGAAAAACAACTAATAGTCCCCTGGTAAAGGAGAAGTCCCCTCCAGTTATTTAGAGTATAAGGCTTGAAAGGAATGAATCCACTATAGTAACACTACCTACATCCCCTGCCAAAAGGAGAACTAAACAAAAGGCTATGAGAGAAAAAATCATAAGTGTAAATGTTGCAGAGGATGAAGAAGAAGAAGAGGAAGATGTACCACATTTTTTCCGCAAAAGGAAAAGTGAAGCTTCATAAGGTGAAGCTAGTGTTAAAAGAAAAATATTTGATATCATTGATATTGATAGTGAATAAGAAATAGCAAAGGAAAATGAATATTTTTTAGTTCACATGTGAGAGAAGAAGAAATAAGCTACCAAGAAGGGTCACTGGAGAAGAATGAAGTAGAAACTAGGTAGAAGAAGACTCCAAATGAAAGGAAAAAGAAAAAGAAAATATAATCAGTAAGAACTCACACTCCCATGAAGTTAGAAGAAATTTTCAATGGTATAGTACAAAATGAGATGTTAGTAAAAACTACAGCTCTATACAAAGAAGCAAATGAGGTGGATAAGGCCACCATTGTTGAAGATATCATTAAGTATATTATTATTCTTGAGGTTGACATGTGAAAAATTTAAAGAAACAAATACCTGCAGATTTATGGAATGTTTTGATAGAAATAAGGAAAGAAGCTATAAATGAAGAAGCAAGGTTAAGAGAACATGCATTGGAAATGATAACTATTCCTCTCTCTGAGGAAGACATAGCCACTTTGGCAATAGTATACACTAAGGAACTCATAACTGATTAAAGAGTGACAACCCTTATGGGTAGAGATTAAAATGATCTCAAAAGAATCATAAATGAAAGCATTGAAAATGTAGAAGAGATAGCACAAAAGTTGGGAATGACACTAGAGAGCAAAGATGAAGTGAATGTGCAAACCCCTACTCTGGAACAAAATATTGAAGGTGATGTGTAGATAGATGGTGCTCAATAGGAGCATGAGGAAAATGAAGAAGTTGCACAGTATAATACACCTTCAAAAGTAGAGGATATTATACAGAATAATGGCAAGAAAGCAATGATTAGAGAAGACATCACAAAGGAGGATACTCCTCCTCTTGTACTTGAAGAAAATGTTGATGATAAAGCTCCTTTGGATACCATAGACAAATGTTTTGGTGAAGAAAATGTGAATGTGGGTAGGGAAAAGGAGAATGGTGATGTAGAGATGAATGATGGAGATGAGGAAAGGAATGAAGATGAACCTAGAGATGCAAAAACTAAAGTAGAAACACATGTGAGCTCCGATAAGATGGAAAAGGAGTTGAAAGAAAATACTACAAAGATTATGAAGATACTGGTGATTCCTTTGGTTCCTCTAGAGACTCATTGAAAAACCTACTAAGCATGCAACTAAATTTCCAGCCTATTGTATCAACACAACTGTTACAATTACCTATGCAACAAGGGAATGTGGATCTTGACAAAATTTACCCCTCAACAAGCTTCAATTAAGAGATGTGTTTCATGTGTTTTCTCATAAGGATATCATAAGGACCTATCAAAAGAGTGGAGAACTAATGGATGAATTAGTAAAGGATCTTCAAGAGGGCATGCCTATGAAAAAATTGATACTTCACTTTCTAGTATAGAGAGTTTGAAATTGTTAATTGAATCTTTTAAAGAATATGTTGTTGGAATTAAGGGACAAGTTTGAAATGAGGTTGAGAAGAAGATAAATGGAAAGAAGATGTTGGAAATCACTAAGAAGTGTGCACTTGCACACAAGTTTCAAGAAAACCTCAAAGGTGTACAAGATTCTGTGAATGAATCAAAAACCCTATTTCAATTTTGTATGAAATGGCCTAGATCCACCAAAAGCATCAAAGATGAAATGGACTCAATTGAGTGCTAGAAAAAGATAGCTTCTAGTGAATATAATCTTGCACAAGACATATATGGTTCAACATAAGGTTAGTGATTGAGGACTTGTAGGAGAAGTATTTCTAGATGCAAGAATAGAGAGAAAATATTATCATACAGTTTGGAAAGATTAGACACTTGGTGAGCTCAAAGTTCACATCAATTGCTAGTGCTCTAATGTTTGTTGAGAAGGCTATCAAGATAAATTGGGTACCCAAGACACAAAAAGAAGGAGAAGACACACTAATGGAGCTAGAGAGTCAAAGTAGGATGCTTGTAATAGCCAAGAAGATCTGGGAGGAAAGAAAGAAATAATGGAAACTTATTGTTGCAAAGATTCAAGAGTTAACCTCCTTTAGTTAACAATATTTCCAATTCTTTATGCACTTTTTAATTTCAAATTCTTTGTACATATGTGGATTGTGTATAGAGTGGTTTCTAGTACAAGCTTTTGGTTTTTCTCTAGTGCATAACTTAGGGGGAGTCAATTCAACTTTTCAATTTGTACATATGCATATATTTCTCAAGGGGAGATCTAATATGTGTTAGAATAGTTGTTATATGTGCCCTTTGCTCTTGATGTGAAAGGGGCAGAATATTTTGGTGATGTTTTGGAATGTTTCCATCAATGACAAAGGGTGATATTGTTGAAAGAATGAGGAGATTTCATTGATGTTGTTGTTGGTAACATGAGAATGTGGAGTAAGCACAAGGTACATACAATTATGCTTTGCAGTGTTTTTAGTGATGTCAACATTGTATCTTGCTTTGGAGCTTATGGTGTAGATCATTCTCGTTGGCTCTAACATGTTTTAGGATGTTTGTAGAAGATAATTTTGTAAGAAGGTTTGATCTGGTGAAGGCATCTATGCACATATCCCCTTATATCTCCCTTTATGGTTTGATCTAGTGAGGGCATTTGTGCACATATCCCCTTATATCTTCTTAGACTCCCTTTTATCACCCCTTATGGTTTTAATTATAGGTGCACATATCCCACTACAATTTTGAATAAATATTTGGTAAAATCTAACCAAACAATGAAAACTCCAAAATTAATGCACAATCCTAGGTGTAGACCATTCAATCATAGAACATAGCATTTTTTGATCCATTTGTAGCCCTTGTGGTGAGATAACATATCTTAGATATTTCTCATTCATAATTTTTTTTAAAAAATTCCTCCTTGATCCTTTGCAAGACTTGTCTAATATGCAATAAATGTTCTAATTTATGTTGCTAAAATTCAAAATATCATCAAGACAAACAATCACAAATTATTCTCAAAATGGCTTCAACACTTCATTCATCAATCACATAAATTTGCTTGGTGCATTTGTTAATCTAAAGGTTGTTACTAAACTCATACAACCATACTTGGTATTAAAATTGGTCTTCCACTCATCACCTTCACTTATTCTAATTTGTAAATATCTATAGGGATTCCTTTAACCCAAATCCAATGTCACTATCTTCCTTCCTAGAGTTGTAGTTGTGCTTTGATACTATGTTGATGGCACCCACCTTGTTGTAGGTGCCTAAAATCTTTCCAAATTGAAGCTAGAATGTGAAAAAGGGAGGTTGTTTTGTTGTTAGAAACCCACAAAATCTTTAAAGAGGTTTGAAGCACTTGGCACGAGTCAAATCTTTAGCTATAGGGGCACACATATGTTGATAAATAGAACTATGTTGTAAAAAAATAGAACTAAGAATTAGGTAAATAGTCTCTTGCAAAAGGAATAGAAACTATGCTATTAGTGCATAGTCAAATGTTATAGGAGCAATAAAAATTTATGTTGTAGAAATAAAAACATATGCTACAAGGGTGTGACTATTGGCCCCTATTTCTACTTCCTTTTTTCAAGATGCTTGGGCTATTGGACCATCCTTAATTATTTATAATCTTTGGTTGGAGAGGAATCATCAGATTTTTCAGGATGTGTTGTTGGTGGCCCCTCGCTTGTGGTGGAAAATTTTGCATTCTTTGGGAGAAGTAGTTGTGGCTAAGTGTGATCTGATAGATTCAGTGGCTCCTTGTGATGTTGGTTATTTTAATCGTCTTCATCTTCCTCCTCCGCAATGGCAACTCATGCACAACAGATGTAGGCATCCTACCCCGAAGGTGAATAGGGAGGGAAGATGGTCCCCTCCTCCTTAGGGAGTCCTAAAAATTAACACAGATGGCTCTTCTCATGGAAATATTGGTCATGCTGGCATTGGTGGTGCTGGTCGGGATAGCTCTGGAGATGTTCAATTTATCTTCTTTGTTTATAAGGGTTTTCATACTAATAATCTAATGGAGGCTCAAGCAATTTTATTGTTTGTAGAGCGTGGAAGTCAATTTGGTTTGGTGCAAGATCATATGTGAACCTGATTCCCAGGTTGTGGTGAACTTGTTGAATATGCAGCATTTAGATGATGTTAGTTGGCATTTGGCTTTGATTGTTGAACAAATTATCAACCTCTATGCTTCTCTGGAGTTTGTTACTTTCACTCATATTCCTAGAGAGTGGAATGGTGTTGCAGATTGTTTGGCTAAATGGGCTTCTGATCATATTCATGCTTGGAACTTGGTGGATCGGGGTCAATTACCGCCAAATTTGTGTCAACAGTTGGACCATTTGGTGGAGCTTGATAGGGCTATGTAAAGGCCTTGCTTTGTAATTTTTTCTTGTTTTAATAAATTTTTACCTCTCTTTTATGTTAATCATTACTACACCATACGAAATTAAAAATTTCACATATATTCACACAAAAATAACCCACTTTGTTGAACAATAAATACACAATATATTACCATTCACAAGAGCCCACACTATACAAGAAAGATACAATTTTAAAAGATAAGTATTTAATTTTGTTCAACTCATAAATTACAATCATTTATAGTCACTTAATCACATTTACATTCCTTGTTAAGACTAGGTCAAAATATAAGATTCTCTATTTTCTAAATTTTTTTTCCTATCACGTGGTCCTGTGCTCTTCTTTGTCCCCTTGACTTTCTAGATTTCTTCCTCTTACTATTCTTGACTATTGTTCCCTTCTTCCTTTTCTGTTTTTAATTTACCTCAAAAAACCCTTTCAAAAATCTAGAAACTTCCACAAAATCCTACCTAAATTAGATGTAGCACATAAAAAAATGTCATAAATGTTCACTAATCTAATTTTGAGTTCAAAAATCCTACTCAAACTCCTTCCTTTCCTATTTTCTTTGTTTTTGTTCAATAATGAGCTTATGGTTTGGTGGTTGTTGCTTCAAATTGTAAGAAAGATCAAAATGTAAACATCAACACCTATATATGATGGCAGGTAAAATGAATAAATAAATAAAATAAGGGCCTAGATAGAATGCCCTTGCACCACCTCTATATTTGGGTGTTCACAAATATTATCTCACAAAATAATTTGTGTAACATAACTTAGCGAAGTTTTCTTTACTTTATCAATTTTGTAGGAAAGCAACCAACACTCATATAAATATTGTATACAATGAGAAAAGTTAAATAATTTCCAATTTAAATGAGTAATTCTAATTATTTATTGTGTTATCTCATTAATGTGAGATGCATGCCGCAGCAAATAATACCACCCAAACAACTTAAGTCATTTTCAACATTAATGGTAGAAAAGAAATATTAAACCAATTAGATTTGGTGTTAATAATGATTATGTTAAGTTAGGATTGAGAATCAACCATAGTCGCTGGAAATGGGGTCTCCACAAGAGACAAGATTTTCTGATCTTCTTGCAGAAAGCTGAATGAATTTTTTGCATAGTCGGAACAGGTTCCTGCATTCTGGTCATTGAGTTGCATTTTGAATACAAGCTGAAGTGGATACATTGATCTCACATTAGCCTCAAGCTTTTCTGAAAGAGAATCAGCTATAGAACCTGATACTTTATTCTCATTACATGTAACATTTCAGCTTCAATGGGAGACTTAAATTGATCAGGTATAGGATTAAATGTTGGATCTGATATATTTCTCGGCGTATGGCTGAGCAGATGTGAAACTCTGGTAGGAGATCCCTCAGTCCGGCAAAAGATATCTCCTAACAATCACCAGCCCATAGAAGAAAATATACATTTCCGCCAATGCACCGAGTTCTGATTTGATTTATTTCATACATGCATCTTTCCAGAAAATAAAAGAATGAAAAAAGAAAGAAAGAAAGAAGCATGGAGAAAAACATAGAACAAGAGCTGATTGTGATCATGCAGAAAAACCACGCTCCAACCTCCAGAACAAGGAACACCATGCCCAGGTAAGTGTGCTTCAATGAAAGCCAATACTATTATTGTTGATTGCTGAAAAAAGAAAGGGTATACCTATTGACATTAACAATTAGATTGTTACAAAAACTTGTAACAAACTAAATTTAGATGACAAATGATTAAATGGATGTTTACTTCCACATTTCTTCAATTAAAATACTCCAATGATATAATTTTTTTTTTTATTGGATAAGAAGAAATTTATATAGATTCACAGAGCAAACGCTGTCCAACAGCATAACTTGACAGAACAGCAAGCATAATAAGTAACATGATATAAAACTTTATGAAGAAAACTTTTCTACTAGAAAAGCGGGAAATCAGGGAGACACAACAAATTACATATATCATCCGTTGAAATGTTTACGGAATCTAGTAGCACGAAGAATTTCTAGATTTCCTGGTGCTCATAAAAACTTGATGAAGAAAACTTTTCTACTAGAAAAGCGGGAATCAGGGAGACACAACAAATTACATATATTATCCGTTGAAATGCTTACGGGATCTAGTAGCACGAAGAATTTCTAGCTTTCCTGGTGCTCATAAATTTGTACTACTCATATACTAGCAAACCTTCTATACAATGGTATCTACTTTCATCTATCCCCTCTTATACACCGATCAACAGCTAAAATTATAGCATCATACAAATTGAAAGCTCTCTTTCTGACCCTGATATTGAAAGTCAATATTCCAATCACAATAGAAAATCCCAAACCATAACTCAGTCCAAGTCCAACTGCCCACCCTTTCATTTCAGCGTCTGAAATGTCAGCTTCACCAATTGTCTCAATACTTGTGCAGTTTTCATAGCGAGAAGAGTTGTTGCAGACTGTTGTATTCGTAAATGGAATACTGCTAAGCTTAGGGTTGCCTAAGTAGGATGACTCCCCAAATGTTAGAAACTGCCCACCTTGGGGTACTTTTCCATCAAGCATGTTGTAAGATAGATTCATGATTTGCAAATAATTCAGCAACTGAAGTTCTAACGGAATTTTTCCATTCAGCCTGTTTACTGAGAGGTCTAGAAACTCTAGCTGTTCCATGCTTCCCAATGTTTTTGGGATTCGACCACTGAAATGATTCTTTGAAAGGTTAAGGGCTTTCAAGCTTTTAAGGGATCCCATTTCGAGAGGAATGCTCCCTGATAAATTATTATTTGAAAGATCAACACATTTGAGAATGAAAATAACTTTCACAAATTCAGTATTCTCCTTACCTTTCCAGAAAATTTCAATCTTATTTGTATATACCGTATTATCTGTAGTGTACTTTTCTAGATGGTTTGGATTACTCTGGGATGCATTGACTATTGCAAGCAAGCTTGTAACGTTGCTTGGAATAGGTCCTGAAAGGTGGTTGCCAGATAGATCCAGAATTTGAAGATTTGGAAGGCCAATTACTTGAGGTGGAATACTGCCTTGAAATTCATTGGACCTCAAAATCAAGACATGCAGTTGGGATAGGTTTCCAACCCAATGGGGGATTGTACCTTCCAAATTGTTATTTCCCAAATCCAATACTTGCAGAAATTGGCATTTTGCAATGGACGAGGGAATAACTCCTCTCAACTGATTACCAGCGAGCTTCAATGTATGAATCTGTTTCAGGTTTCCCCATTCTGCTGGCATTTTCCCTTGGAGATTATTTTCCGCCAAATCTAGAACACTGAGAGAAGAACAATTCCTTGTTAAATGAGGAGGAATCATACTGCTTAGCATATTCTTTGAAAGGTCAAGGACCTGCAAATATGAAGTGCAAATAGACTCTGGAATGGCTCCACTGAGATTATTCCCCATCAAGGATAAAAACTGTATATTTTGAAGATATGCACCAATATCAGTAGGAATAGAACCATTAAACTTATTCACCGATAGGTCCAACACCTGAGCATCAACAGGAAGAGGAAGTGAACCTTCTATGCTGTTATTGTGCAGATCCAGATACGAAAGATGCATGGATGTTAGTCTCGACGGCAACGAACCTGTTAATTGATTACAACCAAGGTTCAAATAAGAAAGACTGGGTAAGTTCCATATCCAGGATGGAATATTTGTTGTGATACTGTTAGCGGATAGGTCCAGCTCTGCCAAGTTGTATTGGGTCACAAGAAACGGTGGAATTTTATCTAACTTGCAGGAACTTAGTCTCAGAGCCACAAGCGTTTTAAACTGTGGAATCCATGTTGAATCACTACTCACAATTAGGTCATTATTGGAAAGGAACAAATGTTCAAGTCTAGTGAGGTTATGGAAGAGAGAAAGGGAAATGGAGCCACTTAAACCATTGGAGTGCAGCCAAAGGTGCTTTAAGCTAACAAGATCTGAAACTGTGCGTGGAATTGGACCAGTAAATTGGTTGTGACTGAGGTCAAGATATAAAAGGGAAGAAAGTGATCCCAACGAAGGTGGGATTTCCCCTGTTAAGTTGTTGTAGAACAGATCCAAATGAACAAGTTTAGACATGTTGACGATGGACAGAGGAATTTTACCTTCAATGCTGGTATTCGATAGAAGAAGTCTCTCCAATGATGACATATTTCCTATAGAAGATGGAATCTCACCTTCCACAGCTGTCTGTGAAAGAATAATGGTGGTTAGTGACGGAGAATTGTGTTGTTCAACAAAAGAAATGTCTCCTCCAAGATTCCAATTGCCTGACAGATCAAGTGAGAGCAAGTGGGCAGTCACATTTACAAACCAAGCTGGTATTTGCGCTGACAAAGAATTCTCTGAAAGATGGAGATGAAGGAGAGAGGTGAGGTTGAGAAGAGAATTGGGAATTGATCCGCTAAGCCCACAGCGAGACATGCTGAGTTGTTGAAGTTTGGATAAACTGCCAACAGCTTCACCCCACCATTTACTTACAGAGATGCTCACTCCATCAAGAGAGAGGTATTCCAAGCTCACCATATTTGATAAGCTTTCCAAACTCAGATACAATTCACTGTTACCAGCATCTGACAAGTCAAGAAAAGTGAGTTTCTTCAACATTCCAATATGGGGAGTGATGTTACCTTGGAAGAATTTCTGGCTGAGATCGAGGTGCTCTAACTCTGCAAGTTCAAACAACGATGAATGGATGTTACCCTCCAAATTGTAATCACTCAGATCCAATAGAGAAACATGGCCCGTGCCAAAGTTACAGCCAACTCCACTCCAAGTGCAGCAATTGAATCCTTGCCAGGAACTTAGAGTGTTATCCTCATCTGCGACAGCTGCCTTGAGATCGAGAAGGTGATTTCTTTCAGAGAGGGAGCACGCACTTGCAGGGTAAGAGGTGAAGCAGAAGAAGAAGCATGATATTGTTATGATTGCAAATGCAACTCTGCTATATGAAAGCATAGCTTCCATATCTTCCGCAAACTAAAATGCGTGTATCTTCGCTTTCAATGAAAAGAGATGGTCCTAAGTCGGTGGAAATGATTGCTGAATAAATCCCTTGGCTCGCTTAAATATCGGTGTAATAGTGGGGAGTGCCGTGTAGTAATTGAATGGAAGTACTGTGAATTATTGAACGAGCGGAAAAGGAGATCACAATATTTTTTGTTTATCTTGTGTTCATTATTAAATACGTGGAAAAGTAGTCTTACATTCAGAGATCTTTTATGGTATTCTATGTATTATTGAACAAGTGGAAATGTACTGATCTCATTCCTATACAATCACATATACCATCTTCTTGTGTATTATTATTTGAATGGAAATGTAGACCATGAAAACGTAGTGGTCTTACATTCACATAATAATTTACGCCGAAGGTGTATCTTATTTCAAAAGAATAAAGTTAAAATTGTCAAATCAACTATTGATATGAGTCTGCTGACCAATAAACGAATCTCAGCCGTTTATCATTTTTCATTGTTTTTTTTCCTTCTGTTTTCCCCACTACCAGGGCTTAAATTTGATGGCCATATGACCGTATTTAAAAAAAATTGCCGTAAAATACAATCAAAATTTTAAGAAGATTGTATCAGATGAAAGGAGAGATTTTGGATAGACTGTCAAAATTTATATAGAATTATAATGATATATATATTTGATTTATATATAATTTTACTTACACTAAGGTATATCATAATGTCATAATGTTTTAAGGGCACCTTTGAATAGATAACCGTCATTAAAAAATTTGTTGACAGGTAAGGTCGACCGTCAAATTTAAGCCCTGCCCGTCGTCATCGTTTTTTGGAAAAATTAAAAATGTGGGCTGCCCAAGTAGGGAGTACCCTGTTGGGCAGTTTGCACAGGGAATACCTGCGTACTGCGCAGCCTGCACAACAGGGTACTTCTTGCTTGGGCAACGCGCAGTGCAGGCAGGGCTTAAATTTGATGGTCGTATGGCCGTATTTAGTCATTTTAGCTGTAAAATACAATCAAAATTTTAGTTAAACTCTCAAAATTTCTATATAATTATTCCTATATATGTTTTGTCAATCTACATATATTTTTCTTAAAATAGATAACCTTTAATATTTGAAAGGCAACTTCAAATAAATGACTGTCACAAAAAAATTGCTTGACAGGCAGGTTTGATCATCAAATTTAAGCCCTGAGTGCAGGTGCTTAATTTTTTATTATTTTTTAACAATTTTTTTTTTCATATTGATTGTTTTAATTTTTATATTGATTTTTTAATTTTTAATTTTGATTGTTTTTAACAATTTTAATTTTTAATATTGATTTTATTTATTATTAATAATTTTTAAAATTAACTTTTACTTTTTAAAATTGATTTTTTATTTATATCATTAATAATTTTTAAATTAATTTTTTAACCACACTTCTTCGGCATACCCATTGCACATTAAGGTGCAATTGCTAATTTCTATTGCGTTATTTCTTCATATTATTGAACAAGTTGAGTTGCAATGGTCCCACATCTACACAATCACATCTACCATCTTCTATGCATTATTGAATGAGTGGAAAAGTATTTTATTTTCACTTTTTGTGTGCTATTGAATGAGTGGAAAAGTAGTGGTCTCACATTCACATAGTTTCTATAAAAAAAAAAATTGTCTGTTATTGAACAAGTGAAAATGTAGTGGTCTCACATCTACACAATCAAATCTACCATATTTTGTATGGTACTAAATGAATGGAAAAGTAGCAACATCACACTGACACAATCACACCTATCAGTCTTCTATGTGCTAGTGAATGAGTGGAAAAGTAGTGGTCTTACACCCACATAATCACATCACATCTACCATCTTTTGTGTAATACTAAATGAGTGGAAAAGTAGGAATCTCACACCCACACAATAACTCTTATCATTCTCTATTATTAACAAGTGATAAAATTGTGTGATGATAATGCACTACAAATTAGTTTTCCATCTATGCATACACATTCCAAATTAAGATGTTTTTATTTTTTTATATTATCATTCTTATAAAGAAAAATCTTATTTCCTATAAGGTATATTATGGTGAATTGACTACTTAGATAGGAAATCTCATATGTAAATAGGAATAGTGACAACTTCTTTGTTAATAAAAGATTAATTATTCGAATATTACATGCCATTTTTTTAGAAGATTATCAAATTTAATTTGGATTGGCATGAACCTATTTATCAATGTAATTTTTTTATAGTTACTTTCATATTTTTTAATCAAATATTTGAAATATTTATTAATATTTTAGAATTAAATATTTATAGTATCTCATGACAATTGAAAAACTAACAATTATACAATTGATAACATATAATATCTTGTCACAATTGAAAAAATAAGATTTATAACCTTCAATAAAATTTATTTAAATATAATTCCTAGCTACTAAGAAATAAATTTTTCCTCATAAATAGATGTAACATAGATATATGGTTTCTTATTTGTAGAGAAAAATATAATGATTTTCTTTTAGAAATTTAAATTTCTTGTCCAAGTTGTATAGGGAGTGACGGAGGGAGGGAGAGATCTATTAGGTCTCTATCCTTTCACTTAGAAAATTTGAATATATATGTATATTCTTTCGTTAGTGTGATGTAGGCGCATTGAAAATTTTGAATTTTTTTCTTATTATTTCCTTTTCTCATCACCATATATGAAGTCATTGAAAATTTAAATCTGATTTTGTTTGTTTGGGGCAACTAGCATACATACCCAAGAGCACATTCAATGAAAATCAATAAGGAAAATAAGGAAGAAGAGGCTTGAGCAAGAATTTTAACCAAGAAGGGAGCAATTGGAGCATTAATAACATATTTGAGTGTTGCACCCAATTTTAGGCAAGATTTTGATTAAGAAAACTTCCATATTTTGGGATTGGAAGAGGGACATAACTAAACAAAAGAATACAAAAGGAAGAGAAAATAAAAGAGAAGATGAAAGAGGCATGTGTAGCTAATAGGAGGAAGGAAGAGGAAGGAAAAAGACTTATTGATTTATTTGAGTATTTGTAAACATATAAAATGATTGTAAATGTTTATATTTTCTAAGTTAATGAAATTGAATATTATCTATTTCAAAGTTGATGTCTTCTGAACATGTGGATGTGTGATTCTAAGTGATATTTGCGTGGAATTTAGTGCTCTAAAAGTGTTATTTTAGTGTGCAAGTAATTGGTTTCTTGTGATTGGGTATTGGGTGGTTTAGAACCTATAATATATAATATTATTGTTCCTATAACATCTTCCTATACATTTCTACAACATTATCTTTGTACCTACAACAATAACTTTTGTTATCTAGAATCATTGTTTAGTTTTAAACAACAACATAGTTATTTATTCATGCAGCTTAGTGTATGCCCCCTTACCTAAATTGACTTGTAGCAATGGTTTTAACCATTGGAAAAGGTCGTGTGAGTTGCTTGTAACAACACAAGTTCCTCCCTTTCTCCACTTGCTAGGAAAAAGGGATCTAGGGCTTAAATCACACGTCTTCCAATTACGAAAATTAAGGATTAAAAGTGATCTTAATATCCACTTGGATGCAAACTTAAATGGAAGAGACTGAATGGTGGATCACGGTTTTAGTCCTTGTTAAGGTTTTAGTCCTTGTTTTGGGGGTGATGTTGATGTGATTAATTAATTTTTAATTGACTAAATTTTTTATTGCAATGTTATTCCTAGGTTAATTATGAAAATGCATCAAAGTGAGATGATTTATGATAAATAAAAAATAAAAAGATAGAAAAAAAACTTCAAAAATGTAGAGAGCAGATGCAGAGGAACCTGGCATGAAATTTTTTTGTTTAATTCACTGGTCAAGAGCATAAGACATCCTAAACTATCTTCATAATTTTTATGATTTGATTTCACAAGTTTGTAGCTCTTCTTCTATAAGTTCTATTCTCCTAGGGTCACTATTGAAACTTTGTATGTTACTCTAAAAATATAGTTTCCATGTCTTGACAACTTGTAGGGCTTGAATGCATAAATGGGAAATTATTCCTCAATCTTCCTTTAATTTACTTTAGATCTAAAAACCTACACACATAAAAGAGGGTGAAGGTTTGTGTCATATAGTGTTGGGATTAGGGTGTATCAACATTAGAGAGTCCCAATATTATTTAATTAATTAAACTAGTCCCTTTGTTGTATATTTTATTAATTTAATCCTATGTGATATGTTTCTAAGTTGATAAATCAAATTGTGTGACCAGTTTGCAAGTTGGCTTCCTACAATTTTGCTGGAGAGCATGAAATTGTGTCACTTGTCGCTTGGGTGCTCAATTGGGAAGAGAAGTTTGTAAAAACATCTCAAAGGTGTTCAATAGTGACATGTGTCCTTTGTTGCAAGAATGAATGTGTTGTCATTGATGTCAACAGGAAGTCTACTAACTGGTGTTGTCATTGATGTCAACTATTGGCTGAAGATATTGAGGATATTGAGAAAATTGATAAACTGACTAAACTATGTTGTAGTTAGCCCTGGTATTGTGCTCCACATTTCTTATATGCTGATGCTATGAATGTGCAAATCTTACAAATTATTCAAGGTTGTCAGAGGTTGCTATATTTAGAATTTGGGTTACTAGATCATTGTACAATGTGAGATATTTTCACCAGTGTGTGAACCAATTGTTTAGTGATATTTTTTGTGGCCTGAGAGAAATGTATTTGTTTTACATTTCTTCGCTGATTGGCTTCAAGTTGTGAAAATTTGGGAAGTTGATTATAATGCTTTTGTATTTCTATATTCAAGTTTTTACTTCATTTGGTGTAGTACAAAGTGAGTTTCATTTATTAGTGTACAAATAAGGGTTACCGGTTCTTTTGAGATGAAGTACTTGTATGATGTGAGCTTGAATGAAGTGCTTCATGAATCTTAAGTAGTTCATGTATTATTTTGGATTGATTCCAAGTGAATTATGTTGTCTGGAACTTTCAGCTTTTTGGATTGGTTTAAGGAAGAGTGTACTCAATAATTATGGTTTTTGCACAAGTGTTGGCTAACCTTGTGTTTAACACATGTGAGGCTTGTGGATGTGTGTTGAAGTATGTTGGGATTTATTTGGGTCATCATTAAGGATTTATGTAGTTTTCCTTTCATTCCTATCCACCGCGTGAATGTTTAAGTGTCAACCTAATTTGAATTTGTATGTATAACGTCTAGTGGCTGACATTGGGGAAAGTTTTTGAGATAGAGCTTGATATAAATATGTTGATGTAAGTGAAAAAAAGAGAAAAGAGAGTAAGAAGTAATATATATGTGAGATTGATGCAAGTGATGTGTGTGATGCGAATTTGAGCAGAGCATTGCAAAGTTCAATTTTAGGGTTCTTGAAGGTAGTGAGTTGAAGGCATCTGAAATCTTTCATGTGTGACTATGAAAGTGTGCGAGCAATTGTGATTGATTCCTTATTTATTTGAGAAGTGTTCTCTATGTGGCATTCTTCTTCTATCTTCTTGTATTCTTAATGTGGTCAAGAGCCCTAGTTGTGAGCCTTTTGGACAGTGTGTCCTATTTTGGTAGTGAGCCCTTTTTGTACTAGTTTTTCTATCACTTTTACTGTGAGCTAATCCTCATCATGGGTTTTCCCTCATTGGATTTTCCACGTAAATCTAGTATTCCCTTATGCATAGTGTTATGATTTTAGTTTATGATATCAAAATTTCATGTTTAATCAAACTAACAGAATAAGGGTTTAATGAATGCTTGTGGATCTGATTACTATTGAGGGTTTTTGCTATAATTGATTCACCCCCCTCTTAGTTGTCTTTTTCATTTTAATAATTAGTATCAAAGCAAAGTTATTTGGACAAGAGCTTAACCACTTAAGGTAGATCTGGGATGGCAAACAAGATTGTTTTGGAATATCCTAGATTCGATGGCTCAAATTATGCATTTTGGAAGACAAAGATGGAAGGGTATATGTCTTCTCAGGGATATGAGATTGAGAAGGCTTATCAGAACACATATACTCCACCACCAAATGGTCTGGGTACAAGTGCAAAAATCAAGGTGCATGAGATCAATGCTATATCAAGATACATTATTGTGAATAGTCTTTCAAATACTAAATTAGTTAAATTTATGAGTTTGGAAATTGCTAAAGAAGTTTGGGATAAGCTAGAAAGCATTTATGAAGGAGTTCCAAGGGTCAAACAAGAAAATTTGCATAAATTGAAGGTACAATTTAAAATGATACATATGTCTAAAGATGAAATAATTAAAGGCTACATTTAGAGAGTTGATGAGTTGGTAAGTGCCATGAGAGGTCTTGGTGCAATAGTTAAAGAATATAAAGTAGTGAAGAAGGATATCCGATCACTTATGAGCTGCTACAGTGAAAAGGTATCAACTATTGAGGAAACTATCAATTTTGACAATTATTCTAGAGATCAATTGATTGGTACTCTAACCATATTTGAAATGAGAAAACTGAAGAAATGTACAAAAGCTAAGACTACTTTCAAGGCTGGTAAATCAAAGAAGGTTGAAGATTTAGGTGAAGAAGATCTTGATGATTAGGAAGCTAACTTTGTGAGGAAGATGAAAAAGGGCACTGGTAGTACAAAGGTAAATTATCTTTCAAATGTTTTATCTATGGTGATATAAATCATTATGCTTCAAGATGTCCAAAAAGAGCTCTAAACAATAAGAATAAGGAAAATAAAGGAAAAATGATTAAGAAAGCTTACTATGTGAGAGAAGATGTTGGTATTTATGATGAATTTGATTATGGATATATTTTATGATGAGGAATGTTTGTTTTTGGCTATAAAAGAAGAATATGGTTCTACTAACCATGAAAGTTGTGTGAAGGAAAGTATTCTAGAGTGAAAGAATAAAGTTGAAGGTACTTTGGTGTCTTCTTTTCATGTCAAAGAGGATAAGAATTGCTAGGTTGTTGATAGTGGATGCTCTAATCATATGAATGGAGACAAAAGTAAGTTTGTTAAACTTGAAAAGTTTAATGGGGGATTAGTTAAATTTGGAGATGATTCAGGAGCTAAGATTTGTGGAATAGGCCCAATTAGTTTTAATGGCAAGCATAACACTAACAATGTTTATTAGGTTAAGGGATTAAGGCATAACCTTTTGAGTGTTGGAAAAATGTGTAGAAAAGGATACAATCTTGTGTTTAAGGATGAAATCTAGGTGAGATCAGAAAATGATCCAGAACTGTGATTGTTGTTGGTAAGAGAATAGATGGAAACATCTATCAACTTAAAGACAGTGATGGTCATTGCTTTATGTCTCAGATTAATGATAGTTGGTAATAGCACCAGAGGATGTGTCACATGAATTTTGATAATTTGGAAAGAATTACTTCATTTCACACAATAAAGGATTTACCTAGAATCACAAAATCTATCAATATTGTTTGTGAGAGTTGTTAATTTGGAAAACAAACAAGGAGTAGCTTTAAGGGAAAGGAATAATCTGCTAGCGGATTGTTGGAATTAGTGCATACGGACCTTTGTGGTCCTAAAGGGTGAGAAGTCTACAAGGTGGCAGGTAATTTATGCTTTTAGTTGATGATTATTCTAGAATGACATGGGTTGCTTTTTTTAGAGAAAAATCTAATGCATTAGATAAATTCAAGGTATTTAAAGCTATATAGTTGGGAATAAAGTGGATTTGAAAATAAAAATTTTGAGGTCTGACAGAGGTGGTGAGTTTACCTCCAATGAGTTTAACATGTTTTGTGAAGTTCATGGAATAAAGAGGCATTTGTCTACCTCTAGAACTCCTTAGCATAATGGAGTTATTGAAAGGAAAAATAAAACTATTCAAGAAGTTGCAAGGACTATGATGAAAGAGGAAAATCTATAGAGAGAAGCTATTCATACTACATTGTTTACATACTTAACAGAGTTCAAGCTAAAGCTAACAACACAAAGAATCCTTATGAGCTATGGTTTGGAAAGATTCCTACTGTGAAGTACTTTAGAAAGTTTGGAAGCAAATGTTACATCAAAAGAGAAGAAGAAAAATTAGGAAAGTTTGATGCAAGGTATGTTGAAGGTATCTTCCTTGGATATTCTATTAGAAGCAAAGCTTATAAATGTTACAACAAAATGCTAAGAAAGATAGTTGAAAGTGAAAATGCTAAAGTTGATGAAAACTTGCAAAATTCTATTACAGTAGATGGATATGTGTCAGATGAACCTGATTGCAGAAAATTAGAAGAAAATTTTGATGAACAAGAAGTGTAGAATGTAGAGGAAGAAGCTCTAGAGAAGACCCCTAAAACTCCTAAGTACGTGCAAAAGAATCATTTTGAAGAGAAAATCATTGGAGATAAGAGGAAAGGTGTATTGACAAGAATCAAAGTTGCTAAAGTTCAGGTAAATCTATGTTTACTTTCTAAAGTTGAACCTAAAATAGTGAGTGAAGCATGAAAGGATGAATATTGGATGAAAGCAATGAAGGAAGAACTTATGCAAATAGAAAAGAATTAGACTTGGGAATTGGTTTCCAGACCGGTAAACAAGAACATAATTGGAACTAACTGGGTATTTAGAAACAAGCTAAATGAGAATGGAGAAGTAGTAGGAAATAAGGAAAGAATTGTGTGTAAGAGTTACTCGCAGGTAGAAGGAATAGATTTTGAGGATACTTTTGCTCCTGTGACTAGGATGGAAGCTATAAAAAAAAATCGCATTTGCAACTCATAAAGACCTTAAAGTTTATTAGATGGACGTTGTACCATAGAAAAATGGATCTTTACACATTTTCATGGTCATTTAGGTATTTGGGTATGTGCAGGATCATGATGGGCCAAAAAGTGGCAATATGATGGGTATTTGTAGGGTATGTAGCTGATGACTTTTTTTTACCCAAAATTGATAAAATGAAAAGGGTTTTTAAAGGAGATTCTCAGCTTTCCACCAATATCAATTATGATTTACTTTGAATTTAATAAATTATTATTCTTTATTTTCTATTTGAATTACGACTAAAGTCTTGATTGATAGGTTGATTGAAAAACATCTATAGCTTTCAAACTGTATCAAATTTTTTGAATCCAAAACATCTGTCACATTCTATGCTTTGTATACTATAGGATAAAAAAAATGAATTTCATGAAGTTTTGACCAAGTTAAGGTGGTCAGACATACGAGTTTTTATATTTTTCAAAAGTTGTAATAAAAAATTCAAAATTAATTATTTACTTGGAAACAAATTTTAAAAAAATATGCATCACATCGGAACATGAGTCCTCTACTTATATCTAAAATATTATAAAAAAATATTATCATTTTATTGTCATTTGGGTGGTCAGACAGACACCTACTTCTTATTTTTTCCTTGAAATTTAAGTACTACTACATTGAAATTTCAAATTTTCACCAAATAGATTTTATTTTTTTAAAATAAACCTATTAGTTTAGAAACTACATTCAATTTTCTATAGATTCTATTCTTACATATTTTTGAAATAATATAGATAACTTATTCAAATTTTTACGTCAAGTTTCCTAACTTTGATTTTTCTGATTTTTTTTCCACTTAAGAGCCTTTTTTTGCCATGATGATCTTGCACATACCCATTTTTCTTGTGATGCTTGACCTATTTTGCTTAGATTTAATGTTGTAATGTGACTTATACATTCACATTAGGTCTTCAATATTCAAATTATTAAGACTATGATTTCTTGTAAAGGTGTTATGAAGTGTTGTAACACATTTCTACACTTTTCTAGACTCTTCTTATTATAATTCATCTAAATATTACCTTTTTATTCCTTACCAAATCTTATTTTAAAGTGTTGTAAAGTCTTGTAACAAAATTTCATGTTTTTCTAGGCTTTTCACCACTAATTACACCTTTCTTATGCTTTATTTGGCCCCTTTATCACTTATAAGCCTTAATTAAAGTGTGTTTTTGAATAAAAAACCTGACAAATATCATTAAATGAAACTTAATCCCCAACACCCACTTGCATGCCTTGAGTGGGACCCATTCGCCATGGGTGGCGAATGAGTCCCTCTTGGCACAAAATTTAACATAAATTCAAATTTCTTTCAGGTTTTTTATTCATTAAGACCTTAGGTCTGCCTGTGATGTTGTATTTTTAGGAAATTAGGGCATAAACTGTGTGTATAAATAAGTGTTTTTCTATCCATTTTTACCCCCATTCGTTCATCTATTCAATCATATCACTCTTGCATCCATTTAAGCTCTTGAGCATCATAGCATCATTCAATTAAGCAATTGTCAAGCATGTTGGAGCAACCATCAACATATCATCAGACTTCAACAACAAGTGTTTGATCTTGTAGGTAGATTTGTCAAAGAGATAGGTGTTGAAAAGTGGTCAACAAGTCATCAAAGCTATTCAAGTCAGCAAAGACCTAATTAAATCTTGGAGACATCATTCAACCCATTTTCTATAGATTTCAATCCGTCAACCTGAGAAGAAAAGTACAGATCTGGACCCACATATTTGACTTCAGAATTTATAGATTTCTATAGGTGGACTGATTCTCCATTAGTGGTGAATGAGTCCCACTACAAGGCTAGAAAAAGTGGTTTTTGAGGATTTCAGTTCTTGGCATCCCGAAACCTATTTCAGTAGAATTTACCAGAACCTAGACTGATTTTTCATCAGTGGCAAATGAGTCCCAGTGGCCATCAACAATGATTTATGAAACATTCCATACCCTTCCAACATCAGTATTTTATCTCTAGATGCACTTCATTCAGTTTTATTAAGTTTTGTTTCATTTGTTTATGTTTCTGGTTCATTTATGCATATCATAGTGTGTTTTCAAACATTCCATATTTCTTAGGTTTTGCATAAATAATTAGTCTATTTCTTTAGTCCATTGCATTTATATCATTGAATTTAGGCATATTTTCATTGTACTTTCATTAGTTTGAGTGAACCACCTAGATTTTGTGTGGGATCTATCTCTTTTCATTTAGGTGAAAATTAATTAAGAGAGTCATAGCATCCTAAACCACAAAAATATTTGGTTTAGATGTGAAGTCTGCTTTTTTGAATGAAGAATTGGAAGAAGAGATTTACATGGAATAACTGGAAGGATTTCATTTGTCAAATCAATTGGATATGGTTTGAAGAAAGCTCTCAAAGCTGGGTATGGAAGATTGGAAATGTACTTGATACAACAAGGATTCAACAAGGGCACTGCAAATAGTAATCTTTACTTTAAATCAAGGAAGAAAAAATCTTGATAGTCGTAGTACATGTGGATGATATTATCTTTGGTGGAAATGAGGCTATGTGTAAGAAGTTTGTAGAAGAAATGCAAAAAGAGTTTGAGATGTCAATGTTTGGGGAGATGAATTTCTTTCTTGGGTTACAAATCAATCAAAAAAATAAAGGGATTTTTATTTCACAATCTAAATATGTCAAAGAGATGTTGAATAAGTCTCGAATGGATGACTCCAAACCAGTATGTACTCCTATGGTGACTAGTTATAAACTAAGCAAAGATGATGATTCACCTAAGGCTAATGAAAGCAAGTATAGATCCATGATTGGTGGACTATTGTATTTGGTTGTTACTAGACTGAATATCATGCAAGCAGTTTGTCTTGTAGCTAGATTTCAAGAAGATCTTAAAGAAACACATGTTGTAGTTATGAAGAGGATATTCAGATACGTAAGAGGCACTCTAGATTAGGGTATGTGCAGGATCATCATGGAAAAAACATGCCCTTAAGTGGCA
>VDFB02168118.1:114354684-114472435 GCA_007258455.2 Sequoia sempervirens | reverse complement strand
CTTCATCCACCTTTGAGCAATCTTCTTGCTATATTTGTCCTTGTGCATTTCCCACATCCTCTCACATTCGCCCTTTGAGATAGTGACACTTTCAGGCCAAGGGGGAATGGAGAAACATTTCTCAATCATATTAGGTTTCAAACTGCATATCAATCTGCCATCAACTGATTGAATCTCCCTTGTAGCCGGATTGTAATGCTTGATACAAGCGATTACAAACTCAAGGCTCTGAACTGATATAGGAATAGACGTTGTTGCAAGGAGTCCAGAGTGTCCCAAGTTTCTGATGGTAGTGTTGCCTGCGCTCTCCAAAGCGTGTAGATCAAACACCGGCTTGATGTGATGCAAGTCCATCTCAGCTGTTTTGATGAAATCATGGTAGAGAGCTGATTTGGTCTTGAAATCATTGGGAGTGTATTCCATTTCGAAAACCTTGAAGAATGACTGTAAACTCGCCTAGGTTTAGACAAGTTTTGAACAACTTACTATTTTTAGAATGCTGATTTTCCTTCCTCCAACGGACAAATTCTTGAAATTTTTTCTGAGATATGGGTTTTGCTCAGAATTTCGTTGCAAGACATCCCAGATCGTCCGTTTTTGAAAATTTTGAATTTAGATTGAAAAATTAGCAAACCCTAATTTCTTCAATTTTTCACGAAAAAAGTTGGCAGCTGGGTTTTGTTCAGAATGTAATTAGAAATGGACCCAGTTGATTAGATTTGAAAAACACTGAGGGCTGATCAAAAAAGCAACAAACCCTAATATTTGAAATTTGCTTGAAAAAAGTTGTGATATGGGTTTTCTTCAGAAGACTATTTTGAGAGGACCTAGATGATCAAAATTCGAATATATTGAGGATTTCACTGACATGCAAATAAAAAGCAGCTGCTGCAACTTGATGAATGTCTTGAAAATTTCTTCAGAAAAATGAGATGATGAGACCTAGATGGCTGAAAATTGAAAATCTTAGCCTTCTTCAAAAATTTGATCTTCTGGATGAAAAATCATGAAAAAGCAAGGCGTTATGCTGCTGGTCTGAAAATTATTTATGAAAATCAGCAACCTTGAGCTTGAATCTTGAAATATCACCTCAAATTGGCTGCTCCACTTTTCTCCTTTGGATGCCACTTGCAAAAATAATGAAAATTACATGAAAGAGAGGTGTTAAATAGACTTAGGGTTTGAAATAGGTTTGCTTTCTTTGATCCTACCATCATGGAGGGTTAAAGTTCACATGAGAGGTCATCATAGATACTACACTCGCAGAAGAGCAAAGCAAGAAGATAATTGGCAAGAGGATAATCCATTTGAAGATACACCATTAGAAGAAATGGCTGATAGGGCAAAAGATGGTCCACCAAGAAATGAGAGAAACAACGAAGATAGGGAGGTTCAGAATGAATCACAGAATGGTAAGGGGAAGGAACGAGCTAGAGCAAAAAGCCCTGAGTCAGAATTTAGAAGAATTGATAATTTGATGGATATGATGTCCAAACTCTTGGGTACTATGAGATAGGCTACTCCACAACAACGAATAATTCACATAGGTCAGACTAGTGGCACTTCAAGGACAGAGCAGCCGTCAGTCTAGCAAAATGTGTCATCCAATATGTCAAAACGTAGGCCAAGACAACCTACTTTCATTCCTAGTGAGACCCCTCCAATCCAGCAAACAAAACAACAAGTTTCTCAACCAGAGTTTCAGGCACCCCGTGGCATGTCAGCAGCAGATGTGACTAGACACTATGCTGAGTATATGACACTTGCTCCTGAGATTCGACAGGTCTTGTCTGTTCATTAATTCTTGGATGTTAAGAAGCCCAGGGGGGCAGGTAGGATTGAGCATAGAGCACCCTAGCCACAACCACTACAACAAAATAGAGACCTCCAACATGCCGTGAGCAAGATCACATTACCCCATTTCGATGGCACTAATAAATGCACAACTAGGTCGTGGGTTCAGAAGTTGGATAACTATTTATCTTTGAGGCCTATGCAGGAGGATGAGGCTATCAAGTTTGCTACCTTGCATCTTGATGGCATAGCACATGATTGGTGGTATCACGGGATGTACACCTTGTAGCACGATTTGATTAACACTTATCAGGAGTTCACCTATAGGCTCATTGAACATTTTGATAAGGACCCAGAACTTTACTTTCGGGAGCTTGCTCAGCTTAGGCAAGGTGGTAGTTTGGAGTCATATATCAATGAATTTCAAAGACTATTCGTCATGGTGACAAGGATTTTAGAGAGAAGACTTGTCATATTGTTCTTAGAAGGTCTACCTAAGCCTATCAGAGGTTGGATAAAGGCCTTTGATCCCCCTACACTTCAGAAGGTGATGAAGAAGGCTAGGAGTATGGAGTTCGCAGCCCCGAAAAGCAAGAGTTCACATAAGGATGTTCCTACGGCCAGCAATGAGAACCCTCAACCACTTGCTGATAAGAAAAAGAAATCAGCACCCATGATTCATCAGGAGACACGAGAAGAGTTAAGGAAGAATAAATTGTGCTATTGGTGTAAGGAACCTTATCACAAGGATCGCGATTGCCCATTGAGACCTAAGGGCAAGGAAAATCGTTTTATGTTATGGGGACTCCGATTCTGATGATGCGGATCAACAGGCTGCTTCAGGAGTTGATCAGGATGAGAAGGCATCAGCTCCCTTGGCGTTTCTTTCCAATGTATAGGATGAGACTACATTCAGATTCAGAGGGACAGTTGATGGACAGCGTTGCATTGCTATGCTTGACATTGGTGCAACACATAACTTTATTGATGAGGGTTTTGTAGCTAGGTGCAAACTTCAGGCCGAGGATTTTGATGGATTTAGAGTCCGAGTTGTTGATGGATATACCCTCGCATGTACTAGGCGGGTTACTAATCTCACTTTGATGTTCAATAGTTATGAGTTACATTGTGATTTCTATGTGGTCAACATGGGTGAGATGAATATAGTTTTGGGCATGAAATGGCTCCAGGACTTGGGAGTATTTACCCTCAACGTACCTAAGATGGAAATGAAATTTGAGGTTGATGGCAGGAAACATGTGTTGAGGGGAATTACAAATGGGGGCTTGCATTCTATCTCTTCCTGTAGAGGGTTGGTGTCATGTCCCCTTCTCAGTGACATCTCTCGGAGCACAGGATTAGCCTATCATACGACCCTCGTAGGCTGATAGACTGGATAGAGGGTCACGTTGGAGCTTGGCTCAGCTTCTGATTGGCAGAGTTTGATCATTTGGCTTTCGTTCGGGCTCATTCGGACATTTCTTGCAGAAGTTGCTATTTTTAGCAGTTCTTGGCAGTCAGCATGGGACCCCTGCTATTTTTAGCAGTATGGATTTGGCAATGTTCAGAATCACTTCAGTGTTCGTCAGCTTCAGACGGATCAGGCATCGGATGATTAATGAGAGAGATATTAATATTTAATTAAATTAATTAAATATTAATTAATTGGAGATTATAATATAAAGTTATAATATTTAATTATAACTTAAGTGATTTTGATAAAGGGGTCGCCCATCATCAGAAAGGGGCCAATTGACAATTAAATGTATTGTAAAATATTCGGCTGGAGACTATTGAAGAATTAAAATAATAAAGTCGAATTCTTTTAAAATCCCCTATCTTTAAGGAATTCGCACTTTTGAGGGATATAGTGCATTTGCCTTGGGAATTGAGCTATTATCTGATTATTGATTTTGGAAATTGATCAAGTTGGTCTGAGCAAGAAGCTTTAGGGTTTCAGTCTCGAATTCTTTGGGGAACGAGCCATCTCCATTGAAAGCAGTTCAGAGGGTGTGGAATATCACCTGATCTATTGCCAGCACAGAGGTTTCTTCATCCAGAGGAAATCATTGAACTTCACAGATCATTTTTTATTCAGAGGTTTGCTCAGGGTTTCATCCAGAAGACATTTATTCATCAAAGCGCCTATTTCTATTGATCTCTGGAGGCTTTTTGGAAAGCCGTACATTTCATTTATTGCTGTCTGGAAGGCCGTACTATTTGCAGCACGCCGTACCATCAGCAGAAGGACGTGTTCTTCATCTTGTGTGAAACGCCTTCCATATTGGCTTTATACCTTCATCACAGGAGGCGCCTACATTTCTGGAGCAGTCCGCATACATCTTACAGGAGGAGAAGATCAACTATTTGCAGCCGTACCAGATTTGTTCATCTACAGATTGCTGCTAATATCAGGTTCCTTATTTAATAAAGGTCATTGCTTTGTATTTGCATGTTGTTGGATCTCTCCTGTAATAAGTCCAGAAGTTTGAATAATAGATTGGCATTGATATTTGCAATATATTTTTCTATTCCTGGAGCTATAAGAATTTAGTTTGAATTTATCATCATTTATTAGCAAAATCGCACTTTTTTACAATTTATGCTCAAAAACCACAAAAACAGTCAAAAAACCAAAAACCTTTAAAAAATCATAAAAACAGACAGATACAGAGAAGACCGGGAAACAAGGGTTTCTACAGTGGTATCAGAGCTAAATCCTGCCATCCTAAGGGTTTAGCAGTCTTATGCAGCCAGAACAGTTTGGCTCTCATAGGTATTACACACGCAGACGTGCTCTGATTGACAGACAATAGAGTTTGAGCAGGCAGCCAGGAAACATGGCTGACAGGAATGACAGGGCTGACAGAACAGATATACCTAGGACAGAGATCCCACCTAATAACAGAGATCAGGATGATGCAGAGGTTTTGCTTGCACTCAGAGATCTGCGTGCAGGTCAACGGCGGACCGATGATGTATTACAGCAGTTGGCAGTTGCACTTCAGAGACTGGGTACTCCGAGGAGACCGTCACCACATCGTGACGATGAGAGGAGTGAAGCAGGGTCTCGCAGGGCACCTAGGACAACCTCACGGACAACAGACAAGCCTACCAGGCCTACATTTGTGAGACAGGAGGCCGAGGAGGTCTTGGCAGGTGAGGAGCATGATGAGTTGTTCGCGGATACGCTTATGGCAGCGAACGAGGAGTGGGAGTTGGTACCACTGGAGGTCAGAGAACGAATCACTTTCGACCGTTTTATTACTCAGAGGAGAGAGCACCATAGAGGTCGACAGGATTGGAGACCTAGACAGCAGAATAATGACCTAAAACATGCAACAAACAGACTCAACCTAGCTATGTTCGATGGTAGTGGCAAGGTGACAACCCAGGCATGGATTAGCAAGTTAGACACCTTCCTCACATTACGTCTGATGGCTGAGAGAGATGCCATTCGATATGCGACACTGCATCTTGAGGGAGTAGCGTACGACTGGTGGCACCACGGGATGGTGACGTTACAGCATGACAGGATCACCTCATACCAGGAGTTCATAGACAGATTGGTTGAGCGGTTTGATAGGAAGGATCCAGAATCCTACTTCAGAGACTTAGCTCAGTTGAGGCAGAGTGGCAGTTTGGAATCCTACATTGGTGACTTTCAGAAGTTATCAGTCATGGTTCCGAACATTTCTGAGAGGAGATTGGTAGTACTCTTTATGGAGGGTTTGACAGAGCCACTGAGAGGCTGGATCAAAGCCTTTGATCCTCCTTCATTACAGGAGGCAATGAAGAAAGCACGAAGCATGGAGTTAGCAGCATCGTCTAGTAGATTTAACTCCAGAGGTAATTCTTCATTCAGGGATAATAAGGGCTTTAACAAAAACAGGGACAAATCTGATTTTAACAAAGAAAAATCAGACTTTAGGAACGATTCAAAAGGTAAATCAGCAGCTCCACCTTTGGATCGAGAGGCCCTTAATGACCTACGCAGGAAGAAGCTTTGCTTCTACTGCAAAGGACCCTATGACGCCAATCACGATTGTCCTCTAAGACCTAAGGGCAAGGCAAATCGAGTGATGTGGGCGTACTACGAGGACTCAGAATCAGAAAATTCCGAACAGCAGGAGAGTTCCGAGGATTCAGAGTCAGAGGCTCCAGAGCCTAGAGCTGAGACAGAGCCAGAGCTTCAGCTACAGGAGGCACGCTTATCTAGCATACAGCAGGAGGGCTCTTTCAGGATTCGTGGTGTGTTGGCAGGACAGAGGGTCATTACCCTACTTGATACAGGAGCCACACATAATTTCATAGATGCCAGATTCGTTGAGAAACGCGGACTCATTACTGAGGAGTTCGAGGGCATTAGAGTCAAGGTGGCCGATGGATACACTTTGAGGTGTGAACGCATGATAAAGGATCTCCCTTTACGCCTGAACAATTATGAGTTCAAGGCTGATTACTATGTGGTTAACATGGGAGACATTGATTTGGTCTTGGGAATGAAGTGGCTTCATTCATTGGAGGAAGTCACTCTTCGTCTCAAGGACATGGAGATCCGTTTTGATGTTGACGGGAAGACACACATACTTAAAGCAATTCGGGACAGCGACCTCAAAACAATTTCTTTTCGTCGGATGGAGAGGCTCATGCGTCACGACATGGTAGAGTGGGCTGCCGAGTGCACTTTGGCACCTATACAGGAGGGACAGCAAAAGACAGAATATCATCCGGACATTCAGCAGTTGAGAGTCAAGCATGATAAGGTGTTCAGTGATATTCCGCCAGGTAGACCTCCAGACAGAGGCATAGAGCACATTATTCAGCTCGAGGAGGGCGCTAAGCCCGTTATGATAACTCCTTACAGGCATCCTAAAAGATTAAAGGATGAAATAGAGAAGACAATAAAAGAGTTACTGGCTATGGGTCACATTCGACCTAGCAAGTCACCATTCGCTTCTTCGGTTGTCTTGGTTAAGAAGAAGGATGGAACATTACGCATGTGCATTGATTACAGGGTCCTGAATAAGAGGACGATTAAGAACAGGTATCCGATACCGAGGATTGATGAGCTTATTGATGAGCTCCATGGAGCATGTTACTTCACCAAAATTGATTTACGGTCGGGGTATCATCAGATTAGGAGGTCAGTAGGGACATAGAAGGCATCTTGAGTGTCATTGTAGACTTTGGGTTATTCAATTATACATTTGGGCTCACTAATGCGCCAGCTACTTTTCAGTCTACGATGAACAGGGTTTTTCATTCACAGCTGAGGAGATTTGTGTTGGTCTTCTTCGATGATATCCTCATATACAGCAGGACTTGGCAGGAGCACTTGGCACACCTGGAGACCGTATTGAGTATTCTTGAGAGGGAGTCCTTGTACGCCAAGGAATCCAAGTGTGACTTGGGAATGACCGAATTGCTATACCTAGGTCACATTATCAGTGCAGATGGAGTGCGTATGGATCCTGAAAAGATCCGCGCCATTATTGATTGGCCTACACCGGAAAACCTGACACAGTTGAGAGGGTTTCTCGAATTGTGTGGATTCTACCGTAGATTCGTGAATGGTTATTCACGACATGCAGCCCCGATGACAGATTTACTGAAAAAGGGGGCATTTGTTTGGACTTCTGAGGCACAGGAGTGTTTTATGAAGTTTAAGGAGTTGATGACCACATGCCCTGTTTTGGCACTACCCGACTTTACGAAGCCTTTCGAGCTTCAATGCGATGCATCAGGTGAGGGCATTGGTGCGGTGCTTATGCAGGACAAGCACCTGATTGTGTATGAGAGCCGCAAACTCAAAGGACCAGAGAGACTATATAGCATATATGATAAGGAGATGCTCGCGATTATGCATGCCTTAGCAAAATTTCGACAATATCTTGTTGGCAGCAAATTTTGCATTAAAACTGATCATAACAGTTTGAGACACTTCTTGGGGCAGCGAGATCTCAATGATAGACAACAAAAGTGGGTCAGTAAGTTGCAGGCTTATGACTTTGATATCTCCTATATCAAAGGTACACAGAACGTAGTGGCTGATGCACTTTCACGTAGACCATATTTGAGCTCTATGGTTCACATTTCAGAGGACTGGAGGCATATGATAGTGGCAGAGTATGCCAAGGACATTTGGGCTTCCAGCATTGTTGAGGGATCGACAGTTGATACCAGGTATACACTTGTGAATGACTTGATCATTTACAAGAACAGGATATTTTTGATCCCAGGTTCAGAGGTGAAGAACATAATCATGCGAGCCTTTCATGATGTACCTACTGCAGGACATCCCGGGTACTTCAAGACTTACAGACAGATTCGGGAGAGATTCACCTGCAAAGGACTCAAGGCAGATGTTCTTCAATATGTGCGTGAGTGCCTGTCGTGAGACATAAAGCGGAGACACGTGCAGCGGGTTATTGCGGCCACTTGGGTTCACGGCGAGTGGAATGCCTGTCGATGGACTTTATCACGGGCTTGCCTAAAGCCCAATGGCGGGATTGCATTTATGTAGTTGTGGATCAGCTTACGAAGTATGCCCACTTCTTTCCAATCACCACAACCTACACAGCTACACAGGTAGCAGAGGCATTCTTTTACGAGGTATTCAGACTTCATGGGTTGCCTCGGAGCATCGTGAGCGACAGAGATAGTCGGTTTCTAAGTCATTTCTGGCAGGAGGTGTTCAGACTTTGTGGGACCGAGCTCACTCCGAGTACTAGTTACCACCCGCAGACGGATGGGCAGACGGAGATTGTAAACAAGTGGGTGGAAGGTTACCTCCGAAATTATATTGCAGGGCAGCAGAAGGCATGGGTCAAGTGGATTCACTTGTGCGAGTATTGTTATAATACGACATACCACATGACTATTCAGATGTCTCCTTTTATGGCGTTGTATGGGTATGAGGTGCCGAGTTTTCTAGATCTGCTACTGAGCGACAGTAGAGTGCCGAGCGCTGGAGACTTATTGCAGGAGAGTCAGGATACTCTGAAGGCTCTCAAGGAGAATATCGCAAAGGCACAGAATCAGCAAAAGCAGTATGCGGATCAGAAGAGGACGGAGGCATTTAGGAGTTGGTGACATGGTTTACCTCATGTTGACCCCTCTGCAGGTGGGTCCACTCTTAGGAGGTGGGTCAGGAGAAGCTTAAACCACGTTATTCTGGTCATTTCGGGATCCACGAGGAGGTTGGCGGGTGGCTTCGAGCTTGAGCTTCAGTGACGAAGGCGGGAGTACACAATGTATTTCATGTCGCGCCTCAAGGCGTTGGGACCTTTGAGTGTGGTACCATCTGCGGTTCTACCTCCCTTAGATGATGAGGAAAAGGCGATTTTAGTACACAGGTCACATCCTGGGTATATGGGGAGAGGCGATTCGTAGTAGGGAGGACTATCGGGAATATAAGGTGAAATGGAGAGATTTTTGTGAGGATGCTACATGGGAGGCGAGGATATTACGCAGCATCCGGCATTGGGGTTGCTTGAGGACAAGCAATTTGGGAGGAAGCGGTATTCATGTCCCTTCTCAGTGACATCTCTCGAGACACACGGGATTAGCCCCCTGTCATACGACCCTGGTAGGCATTAGGCGGATAGAGGGTCACGTTGGGCTGCTCAACCCGGTTGGCGAGTTTGATCGGTTGGCTTTCGTTTGGGCTCGTCGGACATTTCTTACTTGATTGCTATTTTGCAGCGGTTCTTGGCGATCAATAGGACCCTGCTATTTTTAGCGGTATGGATTTGTGATGTTAGAGAATCACTTGAGTGTTAAATCGACCGAGACGGATCGGGCATGGATTAATGAGAGATATTAATATTTAATTAAATTAATTAAATGTTAATTAATTGAGATATAATATAGTTATAATATTTAATTATAACAATGATTTATTGAAATTATACATCATCAGAAGGGGCCAATTGGCAATTATATTTTTAATCAAAAATTACGTTGAAGACTATTGACATATTAAAAGAATTAAAAGTTCGAATTTTAATGATTCCCTATCTTTAAGGAATTCGCACTTTTGAGGGTTATAGTGCATTTGCCTTGGGATTCGAGCCATTATGTGATTATTGATTTTGGAAATTGATCAAGTTTGGTCTGAGCAAGAAGCTTTAGGGTTTCAGTCTCAAATTCATTGGGGAACGAGCCATCTCCATTGGAAGCAGTTCAGAGGGTGTGAAATAACATCTGATTTATTGCCAGTTGAGAGATTTCTTCATTCAGAAGAAGTTACAGAGCATCAAAGATTATAATTATTCAGAGGGTTTTGATTTGCAAATTCATCCAGGGGAATTATTTAGCTGAGGCGCCTATCTCTTCACACCTGGAGATCTTCATAAGGGAGCCGTATTTATTATTTATTTATCACTGCTGTATTCTGGCCGTACTTTTCTGTACACTGGCCGTACCATTAAAAGGGAGCCGTCCTTCTGTCTCAGAACCAAAACGCCTTCTCCTGTGGCAGGCAGACATCATTACCAAGGGCGTAGATCTTAGTAGCAGTGGATTCTATCTTCAGGCGCAAGGGGGAGTGAGTTGTCATTGCAGCCGTACCATCATCTGGAGATCATTTATTGCAGCAATATTGCCAGGTTCTTTAATAAAATTCATTGCCTTTTTATTTGCATGTAATCGAATACTCATTGTAATCGTCTCAGAGGACAAATAAATATACTGGCATCCGTATTTCATCATTTCCAGAGTTATATAACTTTTATAGAATTTATTTGCAAATTCTTTCAAAATCGCCATCTTCATATTTTATGCAAAAACCACAAAAATAGTCAAAAAAACCAAAACCTTCAGAAAATCATAAAAACAAACAGATACAGAGAAAACGGGGAAACAAGGGTTTCTACAGTGGTATCAGAGCTAAATCCTGCCATCCTAAGGGTTTAGCAGTCTTATGCAGCCAGAACAGATTGGCTCTCACAGGTATTACTCACGCAGACGTGCTCTGATTGACAGGCAGCAGAGTTTGAGCAGGCAGCCAGGAAACATGGGTGACAAGAATGACAGGGCTGACATAACAGATATACCTAGGACAGAGATCCCACCTAATAACAGAGATCAGGATGATGCAGAGGTTTTGCATGCACTCAGAGATCTTCGTGCAGGTCAACGGCGGTCCGATGATGTATTACAGCAGTTGGTAGTAGCACTTCAGAGATTGGGTACTCCTAGGAGACCGTCACCACATCGTGACGATGAGAGGAGTGAAGCAGGATCTCGCAAGGCACCTAGGACAGCCTCACGGACAGCAGACAGGCCTACCAGGCCTACATTTGTGAGACAGGAGGCCGAGGAGGTCTTGGCAGGTGAGGAGCGTGATGAATTGTTCGCTGATACGCTTATGGCAGCGAACGAGGAGTGGGAGTTGGTACCACCGGAGGTCAGAGAACGGATCACTTTCGACCGTTTTATTACTCAGAGGAGAGAACACCATAGAGGTCGACAGGATTGGAGACCTAGACAGCAAAATAATGACCTAAAACATGCAACAAATAGACTCAACCTAGCTATGTTCGATGGTAGTGGCAAGGTGACAGCCCAGGCATGGATTAGCAAGTTAGACACCTTCCTCACATTACGTCCGATGGCTGAGAGAGATGCCATTCGATATGCGACACTGCATCTTGAGGGAGTAGCGTACGACTGGTGGCACCACGGGATGGTGACGTTACAGCATGACAGGATCACTTCATACCAGGAGTTCGTAGACAGATTGGTTGAGCGGTTTGATAGGAAGGATCCAAAATCCTACTTCAGAGACTTAGCTCAGTTGAGGCAGAGTGGCAGTTTGGAATCCTACATTGGTGACTTTCAGAAGTTATCAGTCATGGTTCCGAACATTTCTGAGAGGAGATTGGTAGTACTCTTTATGGAGGGTTTGATAGAGCCACTGAGAGGCTGGATCAAAGCCTTTGATCCTCCTTCATTACAGGAGGCGATGAAGAAAGCACGAAGCATGGAGTTAGCAGCACCGTCTAGTAGATTTAACTCCAGAGGTAATTCTTCATTCAGGGATAATAAGGGCTTTAACAAAAACAGGGACAAATCTGATTTTAACAAAGAAAAATCAGACTTTAAGAACGATTCAAAAGATAAATCAGCAGCTCCACCTTTGGATCGAGAGGCCCTTAATGACCTACGCAGGAAGAAGCTTTGCTTCTACTGCAAAGGACCCTATGACGCCAATCACGATTGTCCTCTAAGACCTAAGGGCAAGGCAAATCGAGTGATGTGGGCGTACTACGAGGACTCAGAATCAGAAAATTCCGAACAGCAGGAGAGTTCCAAGGATTCAGAGTCAGAGGCTCCAGAGCCTAGAGCTGAGACAGAGCCAGAGTTACAGATACAGGAGGCACGCCTATCTAGCATTCAGCAGGAGGGCTCTTTCAAGATTCGGGGTGTGTTAGCAGGACAGAGGGTCATTACCCTCCTTGATACAGGAGCTACACACAACTTTATAGATGCTAGATTCGTTGAGAAACGCGGACTCATCACTGAGGAGTTCGAGGGCATTAGAGTCAAGGTGGCCGATGGGTACACTTTGAGGTGTGAACGCATGATAAAGGATCTCCCTTTACGCCTGAACAATTATGAGTTCAAGGCTGATTACTATGTGGTTAACATGGGAGACATTGATTTGGTCTTGGGAATGAAGTGGCTTCATTCATTAGAGGAAGTCACTCTTCGTCTCAAGGACATGGAGATCCGTTTTGAGGTTGACGGGAAGACACACATACTTAAAGCAATTCGGGACAGCGACCTCAAAACAATTTCTTTTCATCGGATGGAGAGGCTCATGCGTCACGACATGGTAGAGTGGGCTGCCGAGTGCACTTTGGCACCTATACAGGAGGGACAGCAAAAGACAGAATATCATTCGGACATTCAGCAGTTGAGAGTCAAGCATGATAAGGTGTTCAGTGATATTCCGCCAGGTAGACCTCCAGACAGAGGCATAGAGCACATTATTGAGCTCGAGGAGGGCGCTAAGCCCGTTATGATAACTCCTTACAGGCATCCTAAGAGATTGAAGGATGAGATAGAAAAGACAATAAAGGAGTTACTTGCTATGGGTCACATTCGACCTAGCAAGTCACCATTCGCTTCTTCGGTTGTCTTGGTTAAGAAGAAGGATGGAACATTACACATGTGCATTGATTACAGGGTCCTGGATAATAGGACGATCAAGAACAGGTATCCGATACCGAGGATTGATGAGCTTATTGATGAGCTCCATGGAGCATGTTACTTCACCAAAATTGATTTACGGTCGGGGTATCATCAGATTAGGGTCCGTGAGCAGGACATAGAGAAGACTGTCTTCCGATGTCATTGTGGGCACTTTGAGTTCGTAGTGATGCCATTTGGGCTCACTAATGCGCCGGCTACATTTCAGTCCACGATGAACAGGGTTTTTCATTCAGTGTTGAGGAGGTTTGTGTTGGTCTTCTTCGATGATATCCTCATATACAGCAGGACATGGCAGGAGCACTTGGCTCACCTGGAGACCGTATTGAGTATTCTTGAGAGGGAGTCCTTGTACGCCAAGGAATCCAAGTGTGACTTGGGAATGACCGAATTGCTATACCTAGGTCACATTATCAGTGCAGATGGAGTGCGTATGGATCCTGAAAAGATACGCGCCATTATTGATTGGCCTACACCGGCAAACCTGACACAGTTGAGAGGGTTTCTCGGTTTGTGTGGATTCTACTGTAGATTCGTGAATGGTTATTCACGACATGCAGCCCCGATGACAGATTTACTGAAGAAGGGGGCATTTGTTTGGACTTCTGAGGCACAGGAGTGTTTTATGAAGTTTAAGGAGTTGATGACCACATGCCCTGTTTTGGCACTACCTGACTTTACGAAGCCGTTCGAGCTTCAATGCGATGCATCAGGTGAGGGCATTGGTGCGGTGCTTATGCAGGACAAGCACCTGATTGTGTATGAGAGCCGCAAGCTCAGAGGACCAGAGAGACTGTATAGCATATATGATAAGGAGATGCTCGCGATTATGCATGCCTTAGCAAAATTTCGAAAATATCTTGTTGGCAGCAAATTTTGCATTAAACCGATCATAACGCTTTGAGATTACCTCTGGGCAGATCTCAATGATAGACAACAGAAGTGGGTCAGTAAGTTACAGGCTTATGACTTTGATATCTCATATATCAAAGGTACACAGAACGTAGTGGCTGATGCACTTTCACGTAGACCATATTTGAGCGCTATGGTTCACATTTCAGAGGACTGGAGGCATATGATAGTGGCAGAGTATGCCAAGGATACTTGGGCCTTCAGCATTGTTGAGGGATCGAAAGTTGATACCAGGTATACACTTGTGAATGACTTGATCATTTACAAGAACATGATATATTTGATCCTGAAACCGTAAGTGAAGAACATAATCATGCGAAGCCTTTCATGATGCAATTTACCGCAGACATCCCGCACTTCAAGACTTCATTTAATGTGATTGAGATTCACCTCGCAGCGACTCCGCGTGATGTTCTTCAATATGTATGCGAGTGCCCTCGCTTTGTCGCCAGTAACGCGAGAACACGCACTTGAAAGTTTATTGCAGCCACTTCCGATTCCTGACAGGAAGTGGGAATGCCTGTCGATGGACTTTATCACGGGCTTGCCTAAAGCCCAATGGCGGGATTGCATTTATGTAGTTGTGGATCAGCTTACGAAGTATGCCCACTTCTTTCCAATCACCACAACCTACACAGCTACACAGGTAGCAGAGGCATTCTTTTACGAGGTATTCAGACTTCATGGGTTGCCTCGGAGCATCGTGAGCGACAGAGATAGTCGGTTTCTAAGTCATTTCTGGCAGGAGGTGTTCAGACTTTGTGGGACCGAGCTCACTCCGAGTACTAGTTACCACCCGCAGACGGATGGGCAGACGGAGATTGTAAACAAGTGGGTGGAAGGTTACCTCCGAAATTATATTGCAGGGCAGCAGAAGGCATGGGTCAAGTGGATTCACTTGTGCGAGTATTGTTATAATACGACATACCACATGACTATTCAGATGTCTCCTTTTATGGCGTTGTATGGGTATGAGGTGCCGAGTTTTCTAGATCTGCTACTGAGCGACAGTAGAGTGCCGAGCGCTGGAGACTTATTGCAGGAGAGCGATACCGCTCTCAAGGAGAATATCGCAGCGCAATGTAATCAACAAAAGCAAGATGATCGAAGAGGACTGGTGAGGCACTTCACAGGTTGGTGACACATGGTTTCCACTTCATGCCGCAGCCCCATCACACCACCTAGGAAGAGTGGGTCGCAGGCGCTTGCCATCGCTATTACGGTCATTCTCGTGATCCCCGAGGAGGCTACAGGTGGTTTACGAAAAGCTTGAGCTTCCAGCGCAGAGCAAAGGCAATAATGTATTTTCATGTATCACAGCTATGCTGGACACCGTGTACCATCTCACGCTTCACTCCCTCCCTTAGATGATGAGGGAAAGTCGATTTTTTAGTACCGAGTCCATCCCGAGTATAGGGAGAGGCAAATGGGCGAGGAGGACTATCGTGGAATATCTCGTGAAATGGAGAGATTTGGTTCGCTAGAGGATGCTAAGCATGGGAGAGCGAGGATATCTTCGTGAACATTCAAGATTGAGATTGCTTTGAGGACAAGTTGGAATTTCGTGAGGGCGCAAGACTGCCATGTCCCTTCTCGCGACATCTCTTTGGAGCAATGATTAGCCTATCATACCGCACCGTGAGTCGATAGGATCGATAGAGGGTCACGCTTGAGCTTGGCTCAACTTCGGGCCATGTAGTTTGATCGGGCTGGCTTTCGCTTGGGCTCGACGTGATTACTTCTTGGCAGTAAGTTGCTATTTTAGCGCCTTTGCTGATGGGACTCCGCTATTTTAGCAAGATGGATTTGACAGTTGTTCGAATCACTTCTGTTCGCCGCCTTCGGATCAGGCATCGGATGATTAATGAGAGAGATATTAATATTTAATTAAATTAATTAAATATTAATTAATTGGAGATTATAATATAAAGTTATAATATTTAATTATAACTTAAGTGATTTCTGTTGAGGGGGTCGCCATCATCAGAAGGGGCCAATTGGCAATTATATTTTTAATCAAAAATTACGCTGAAGACTATTGAAATATTAAAAGAATTAAAAGTTCGAATTTTAATGATTCCCTATCTTTAAGGAATTCGCACTTTTGAGGGTTATAGTGCATTTGCCTTGGGATTCGAGCCATTATGTGATTATTGATTTTGGAAATTGATCAAGTTTGGTCTGAGCAAGAAGCTTTAGGGTTTCAGTCTCAAATTCATTGGGGAACGAGCCATCTCCATTGGAAGCAGTTCAGAGGGTGTGAAATAACATCTGATTTATTGCCAGTTGAGAGATTTCTTCATTCAGAAGAAGTTACAGAGCATCAAAGATTATAATTATTCAGAGGGTTTTGATTTGCAAATTCATCCAGGGGAATTATTTAGCTGAGGCGCCTATCTCTTCACACCTGGAGATCTTCATAAGGGAGCCGTATTTATTATTTATTTATCACTGCTGTATTCTGGCCGTACTTTTCTGTACACTGGCCGTACCATTAAAAGGGAGCCGTCCTTCTGTCTCAGAACCAAAACGCCTTCTCCTGTGGCAGGCAGACATCATTACCAAGGGCGCAGATCTTAGTAGCAGTGGATTCTATCTTCAGGCGCAAGGGAAAGTGAGTTGTCATTGCAGCCGTACCATCATCTGGAGATCATTTATTGCAGCAATATTGCCAGGTTCTTTAATAAAATTCATTGCCTTTTTATTTGCATGTAATCGAATACTCATTGTAATCGTCTCAGAGGACAAATAAATATACTGGCATCCGTATTTCATCATTTCCAGAGTTATATAACTTTTATAGAATTTATTTGCAAATTCTTTCAAAATCGCCATCTTCATATTTTATGCAAAAACCACAAAAACAGTCAAAAAAACCAAAACCTTCAGAAAATCATAAAAACAAACAGATACAGAGAAAACGGGGAAACAAGGGTTTCTACACAACAATGTATAGATGCTCTATTGTAGTGTTGGGTGTGTCCTATGTTTTAAGTTTTACAAAGAATCTCCTAAACCTTGCTTCATCTCTTGCTCAATGTAGTGTGCTTGCATGTGTGCTTTATCAAGGTCTTGCAGCTTGCTAAACATGAGTTGTCTATATATGTTTTGATGAAGGCCTCCAAGTTATTTAGTTAAATTAACTTTCCTTATCCAAATCCAAGCCCATTTGTGTACCTTTCCTTCAAACTTTTGTGGTATAATCATGTACATGTTGATAATAATCTTGTTCAAACTATTGCCACTTAATTTGTTTGTATTCTGATTGTAACGATCACCCCTATTTTTTATTTTTTTTGTTAATCAAATCACAATATAAATTTACCAAACTTGAACAGACTGCTGGCATTAAATCTGATATAGAAAACAGATCTATTTCATTGTTATTTCAAATACAAGTCTTGAAATAACACTTCATTATGTTCCCACAGGTTTGATGAACAAGTAATAGGATAACCCTGAAGGGTAAATACCTCAGATCGGAGCCAATGGTGATCAATGAAGGTCTGATATGTAAATCTGAGCACTGCCCAGGTATGCAAGTGGACTGATACAATCCCAACTGCAAAGAGACCTCTGTTAATAGTCACCAAACAAGCATAAACACCATCAAACTGTAGCGATTGACTTGGTGAACATTCCCTCTCACCCAGCACTGCTGATAGTAAAAAAATCAGCCCCCTACAAGTCTGAATATGACTGAAAACATGCTGTAATGCACAAGACAGTGGGATTAAGTCACCCACCTAGCTTCCATCTTCGTTCCTGATCCTTACCAAACATTAATAATGACTGATATGCTTATAATAACCCCTCTTCATTCCCTTCCAAACATTATGGTCCTGTTAAATGATGTTGCAGGTCTGATAATGGTTAACAGCAGTCAAACAGCTGGTATGTTGGTCTGCAACAGCCCCCAATAACACCTCAAAATCATCTAATAACACTTCATATCTGATTAAAACCCCTTGCAAGGCCTTGGTACCAGTGTCCAGCAAAGGAGGGTCCCAATAAACACAGTGATTAGGTCTGAAAATCTCACGCCTAGCAAAACCCCTCCAGGGGAAAACTTCAAACAAGCATCAAAAACTCTGAAAAAAGATTAACAATAACACTTCCAAAAACTGCACATCAAAAACACCATAAAAATATTCATCTTTTTCAAAACTCTAAGTTTTCAACAGTGAAAACAATGGTAATTCCTGAGGTAGAATCACTCCAACCAGCTAGGGATCATCTCTCAGATCCGAAACCAGTGATTTGATGAGGGTTTTCGTTCTCAACCAATCCTTGGAAAAATTCTCTGTTCAATCTGACAACATCCTATTATGTGTGAAATCTTCAATAACGCAAATGAGAGCCCCACACCTCTTTTTATAGCTTTTTCGTGGCTTTTAAAAAAAAAAAAATGCTTTTTGCTTTTTCGTTGCTTTTCCAAAAAATACTTTTTTGCTTTTTTCATTGTTTTTCTTCAAAAAGCACTTTTGCTTTTTCCCAAAAAAACATTTTTTTAAAAATAACTTTTAAGTCCCCTTTTCCCCTAGGCTTCCAACATGGGGAAATAACCTTTTCACTTTATAATATTTAACACTAAAGTAATATTAAAACATTACTTTATAACTTTAGTGTAAATATTAAAATAATTTCAACCATCTTAAGGAAGTGTCAACGAGAAATTTGAAACAAAAACTGATCGCCCCAAGAAGCTACTGATGACGAGAGAAGATGCCGAATGCCAAAGCAGATACTAAAAATAGCGGTGTTCTCCAAGAAATGTGGAGAACAACCCAGATGACTAAAAATGCAACAAAAAACACCATCACCATCCTGAATAACAACAGAATGCCAACACACCACTAGATGCTGAGAAACCTCGCTACTGAGCTCTCCAAAAATGTTGGAGTCCCTTAACCACTACCAATTAGCCTACGAGAACTCAGGAATAGGCTAATTGTCGCAAAAGTTGACTAGGCTTGAGAAGGGGACATTACACTGATGCTAATTGGATAAAGTTGATTTTTCAATAATTTTTCAAAATCATTACCATGTAGCAACTACACATTTCTTTTTGTTTTTTGAAGAGTCTACATGACTTTCTCACCAAGCTAGAGCAGCACTCTTCATTTTGAGATATGTAAAAGAAATATTTTGTGCCTCACAAACTTCATGCACACTAAAGCATATAGGTATTGCTTCAACCTTTTATTTTCCATGTTAGTATCAACTTCCCCTTTAAAAGCTTTAGTTTGTGCTTTTCTTTCAATTTTTAAAGGAGGATGATGAAAATATTTTCCTTCCGATTTTATTTTATCTTGCTTGGGATGCTCTTCTTCATCAATGAATTGTTTTTCTCTCTCTTTTGTCATGGGGCTGCTTGTTGGCCATGATCTTTACAACTTGATCATGCTTTCTTGGGATTTCAGTATGTTCTCCAAGATTGATTACATAGTGGTGACTCTCTTTCCAAGGCCTTTTTGTGAGGTTTCTCCTTCTCTAGCTATCTTTCTTATTTCTTGATTTCATTTCCTTATTGACACAGTTTATTGGTATTATGCTGCAACTCTTCATTCTTAGGCCTTGTTGTTGTCATCTTCAATTTGACCACTTACAAAATATGCAGAAGATGAAACTGCTTTAAGACATATATGATCTGTAGTTTCCTTACTTCTTATGTGCTGGAAATTACACACAGATTTGAAACTTAATGTGCTGCTAGTACTTGAATTATACTTAAAATGATAGTGAATTGGGATGTTGATTAGAGATTGTGGAGTGTGAGTTTGTTGTTGAAATTAAACAAGATGTATAAAAAATAAAAGCAAACAAGAACAGCAGAGCATAAACAAATTATTTTACCTTGGAAGTCCCAGTAAGTGGAAATCAGCATGAAACACCCCCAACCTATGAGAAATTGAAGAAACACCAAATTGTAGATAATACTGATATGTTCTGTCATACAGAGCAGCACTGTTGCTCATTCAAGAAGGATTGCTACTATCACATTTGCAACCTCCAGCTATTGCAAGACGGCCTTTATCCCATGCACAAATGCCCGTAATTGGGAGACTGCCACCAGCATATGCACAATTTCGATTGTCACATGCGCACCTCCTAGTGTTAAGGGTAGGAATGACCTTGGTGTCCTGTAACTGTACTTGAAGTTCCTCCTGAGTTTGATTCTACACTGTTGTTGAGTGTGTTTTCTGATCCTATATGGGTCAATGAAGCCCCTTGACTTCAAAAATGACCCTGTATCTGTACATTTCAAGAATGTGAGGAGAAATCATAAGGAATGAGAGTCGAGAACTCAAAAAGCTTGGAGAAGAAAGGAAGCTCATGAGGATTTTATGACAAAGATCCACATTGGAATAGGAAAACCAGTCCTTGCCCTCTCCCTCCCATCATACCAGCCATTTGTTTAAATTATTTTAATAGCCATCTCTGAAATTTAGTTTCCATGTCCCCACATCTTGTCAGAACCCTGATGGTTCTCAATTCGAAACCCTAACTGATTTTTGTTGTTTTTGCAAGTTTGTGATTTTTTGTGTTTTATGAGGTTTTCAGGCAAAATGCTAAAGCTGCGATTTTGCTCAATAATGCTAATAAATTCAAATAAATTCTAAAACTTCACGGAATAAGCTCAAACATGCCAGAGAACATGGGCGCACTATTTTATTATTTTTTATAGAGCTTTTACAATGATGAAAATTGATAAATAAATAAGAAATAAATTATTTCCTAAAGAACCTGATGGCGGCTGCAATAAATGAAGATGGTACGGCTAGAATAAAAGAATGAATCTCCAAGCTCAGATAACAATGCAAAATCTCCATAAATGTCCAGGAAAAACCAAGCGCCTAGATCTCAGTGCAAGAATCTGAAGACAGAAGGCGGATCTCTCAAGAGATGAAGGTACGGCCTGCAAGTACAGAAATGTACGGCCTGTCTGCTGCAGCAAATAGAATGGTACGGACTCCAAGAAATAATGCCAGATCACTGAATAAAGTCCTCTGATGAAGTCGCCTTATTTATCTGATGATGATTCTCTGCTGACTCTGAATAAATAACTCAATAAATCCAATCTGTGATCTCTGTGTGAAATCACCAAGTGCAAGCTTCAACTGGTATTTCACAGTCTCAGTCTGCCTGATCTCTGAAGAGTTTTCGTTCTCCAGAAACGTCTGTCTGCCAGAAACCCTAGGGTTTGCAAACTCCAATGCTCAGAGCAAAAGACAAAAGTCGAATAATAATATCAGAATAGTTCGATTTTGCCTTGAAAGAAAATATATACTCCTTTGATAAAATTCGACCCAACTCCTTTTAATTAATCATTTAAATAAGAATGATTTATTTCACCTTTGATACTTAGGAGAAATATTAAATAATTAAATGGCGCCTCAATTTAATGAATAATAAATATTCACTAAGTCAAAAATTAATACTTTATTATAAAGTATAATAAATACTTTATAACTAGCCAATTTAATTAAATATTTAAATATTTCAATAAAGTGACTTTAATATAAAGTCAAATTATTAATATTTAATAAATCATTAATTACTCCTTATTTCTCCGTCTGATCAACAAACTGCTGAACTGGGTCGACTCTGAGCTGAATGGTTGAACCAGGTGCCCTGCCCAAAATAGCAGCTTCCGCCTGACCTAACTTTCTAAAAATAGAAGATTCTGCGAAGGCCCAACCTGACACAACTGCAAAACTGGAGCTACCAAACATTGAGTAACTGCCCCAGATGATCCTCTGCACACTCCTGTCAGCCTACGAGGATCGAATAATAGGCTAACCTCTTCACCAGCTGCGCTGACTAGGATGGGGACATGACAGTCATGTCCTTGAAATTGCTTGTCCTCAAGCAATCTCAACTCCGGATGCTGTAAAATCTCCTCGGACTCCCATGTAGCATCCTCAACTGGCAAATCTCTCCACTTGATTAGATATTCCCTGATCACCCGCCTCCGAAGGTGTCTCTCTCTCATCTCAAGGATGGCCTCAGGTACTAGTATCAATTTCCCTTCGTCATCAAGGGGTGGCAAAACTGGAGAGGGTATAACATGCTGACCCAATGCCTTTTTCAGGCGAGAAACGTGAAATACATTATGGACCTTGCTATCAGCTGGCAAGTCCAACTCATAAGCAACCTCGCCCTTTCGTCGACAACCTGAAATGGACCATAGTAAGCGGTTTTGGTTTCTGCGCCCCTCTTCGAGTGGAAGCGGCAATCTGGTACAGCGGCATGAGGTACACCATACCCACCTCAAAGTCACGCTCCAACCCTCTTACGATCGGCTATCTTTGCTTATCTTTGATTACGTACTTGACTGGATATTATTGTCTCGGAGAGACCTCAATATGTCCTGCTGACTCTGCATCATCTCCCCTACACTCGGCACTCTACTATCGCTCAATATCAAATCCAGAAGGTTGGGCGCCTCATACCCATACAAAACCATAAAGGGTGTCATCTGTATCGTCATATGGTGAGTCGAGTTATAACAATACTCGCATAAATAAATCCACCTCACCCAAGCTCTCTGCTGACCAGTTATATAATTACGCAAATAACCTTCCACCCACTTATTGACAATCTTTGTCGCATACATCTGTCGTGGATGGTAGGCTGGTACTTCGGTGTCAATTCCGGTTCCTAAAGCTTCGAACAATACTTGCCAAAGACTCATGAACCGGTATCTCTATCGGCGACTATCGTCGAGGCAACCCATCGCGGCGGGAATACCTCTCACGAAAAATAACTCTGCTGATCTGCGATCTTTGTGAAAGTAGTAATGTCGGGAAAAAGTGCGTGTTTAGTCCAGCCCAGATCAACCACTCGTAGATGCAATCTTTGCAGGCTTTTGGCGGCCCGTGATAAAGATCCGTGATAAACACTCCCACTTCTGGCCGGTATCGGAAGTGGCTGGAGCAATCCAGCAGGATAAGTGTGCTCCTGCTTGTTCTGCTGGCACACAGAACACTCACGGACATACTGTAACACATCAGTTTTCAGCCCTTTCCAAGTAAACCGTTCCCAAACCATTTTGTATGTCTTATAGTACCCGGGATGGCCCGCCATAGGAAGGTCGTGAAAGGCTCTCAAAACTGTAATCCACACCTCAGAGTTAGGAACCAAAAGAATCCGCCCCTTGTAAATGATCAAGTCATCTATAATAGTGTACCTGTCGTCCTGCTCTGTCCTGTCAATGATGCTAGAAGCCCATGGGTTCTTAGCATACTCAGCAATAATCCGGTGCCTCCAATCCTCTGTGATCTGTGCCAAAGCATTCAACTGAGGTCGGCGAGACAAGGCGTCAGCTACAATATTCTGCTTCCCCTTAATGAAGGTGATATCAAAGTCATACGACTGCAGTTTACTGACCAATTTTCGCTGCCTCTCATTAAGGTCTCGCTGTCCAAGGAAGTGTTTTAGGGCTGTTATGATGCGATGCGAACTGTGAATTTGCTGCCTCGCCGTCGCTGCTGAACTTAGCCAATGCATGCATAATGGCCCCAACATCTCGCTTGTCATAAATCTTGTAAAATCTCGGGACCCACAGGTTTCCTGTTCTCTCAATGCAATGGATGTCGGCTCTGCATCAAAGCGGCACCAATGCCCTCTCGGAAGCATCAGAATAAATCAAATGACCGTAAAGTGTTGGTGATGCTAGCACGGACATGATCATGATCACCTTAAACACATCGCGAAACTCTGCTTTGTGGTGACCAAGTAAAAGCCCCTTTCTTCGTCAAGTCAGTAAGGGGTGCGGCGTGACGTGAGAACCCACTAACAAATCTCCTGTAAAAAGCACACAACCCAATGAAACCTCTGAGCTGCGTAAGGTTCTCAGGTACCGGCCACTCAACTATAGCTCGGACCTTTTCAGGGTCCATACTCACTCCCTTGGCACTGATGATGTGCCCTAGATATAACAACTCCTCCATACCGAGCTCGCACTTGGATTCCTTAGCATAGAAAGACTTGTCTGCTAAGATACCCAAGATTGTATCCAAATGAGCCAAATGCTCATCCCATGACCTGCTATAAACCAAAATGTCGTCGAAGAAGACTAACACAAATCTCCTCAACTGAGCACTGAAAACCCTGTTCATAGTTGCCTGAAAGGTGGCAGGTGCATTGGTTAACCCGAAGGGCATAACCAAGAACTCGAAGTGACCGCAATGACACGGCGGTTTTCTCAATATCCTGCTCCCTCATCTGAATCTGTGGTACCCTGATCTCAAATCAATCTTCGTGAAAGAAGACAGCTCCGTGCAACTCATCTATCAGCTCATCAATGCGTGGAATAGGGTACCTGTTCTTGATTGTTCTTTTGTTGAGCTGCCTGTAATCGATACACATCCGAAGTGATCCATCCTTTTTCTTCACCAATACAACCGATGAAGCAAAAGGTGACTTACTAGGTCTGATATGACCCATAGCCAACAACTCGTTGATGGTCTTCTCTATCTCATCCTTGAGTCGTTTCGGATGTCTGTAGGGAGTGATCATAACGGGCTTTGCGCCCTCCTCCAACTCAATAATATGCTTCGTGCCTCTGTCTGGAGGTCTACCAGGTGGGATGTCACTAAACACTTTGGAGTGTTTAGTCCTCAAGATCTGAATGTCAGGGTGGTACTCACCCTTCTGCTGCTCCTGCTGGGCTGGCATCAACATGCACTCTGCTGCCCAGTCAACCATATCATGACGAATGAGCCTCTCCATCCGCCTGAATGAAACCATCCTCAGATTACTGTCTCTAATGGCCTTGATGACATGTGGTCTCCCATCCACCTTGAATTTCATCTCCATATCACGCAGATTGAGTGTGAACTCACCCAAATCGTGCAACCATGCCATCCCTAACACCACATCTGTATCCCCCATATTAACAACATAGAATTCAGTCTTGAATTCATAGTTGTTCAGTCTCATCGGAAGATCAGTAATCTTTCGGTCACACCTGAGAGTATATCCGTCGGCCACCTTGACTCGAATACCCTCGAAAGCCTCTGTCTGGATGCCACGCCTCTCCACTAAACGTGCATCAATAAAATTGTGTGTAGCACCAGTATCCAACAATGTAATCACCTTCTGACCTGCTAAGAGCCCACGAAGTCGAAATGAACCATCTCTCTGAAGGCTAGTCAGATGGGCTTCCTGTAGCTTCCTTCCACCTTCATGTTCACCCTCATTTTCGGACCTCTCATCATCTGAAGGCTCGGAATCAGCTTGCTGGTCTGACAGATCAGATTGTTCTTCGCCCTCGTAAAACCATTCCATTTGATTATTTTTGACCTTCGGACGAAGTGGGCATATATGCTTTTCATCATAGGGTGCCTTGCACCAAAAACATAACTTTTTCTTACGCAATTCATTCAATGTTTCCCTGTCAAATGGTGGTGCATTCTGTCTCTTCGGATCCGATTGATCCTTTCTCCTGTCAAAAGGCTTATTCCTGTCATTGTTTCTATCAAAAGGCCTATTGGGTCTCGTGTATGGTGTTGACCCAGAATTGAACTTGCTGCGAGGTGCTGCAAGCTCCATGCTTCTCGCCTTCCGCATGGCCTCCTGAAGTGTAGGAGGGTCAAAAGCCTTGACCCAACCTCTCATGGGTTCTGTCAAACCCTCAACGAAGAGTATGATGAGTCTCCGTTTTGAAATCCCTGTCACCATGACTGCCACTCTCTGAAACTCACCGATGTATGAATCCAAACTGCCTGTCTGTCTGAGCTGAGCCAACTCTCTGAAATAAAGTTCTGAATCCTTTCTATCAAATCTCTCTATCAGCCTGCTAGTGAACTCCTGATAGGTATTAACTGCATGATGGCCTAGCGTATACATGCCGTGGTGCCACCAGTCATGCGCTACTCCGTCAAGATGTAAGGTAGCAAATTTAATAGCCTCATCCTCCTGCATAGGCCTAAGTGATAAGTAATTGTCCAATTTCTGGACCCAAGACCTCGCTGATGTCTTTTCAGACCCATCAAAATATGGCAATGTAATCTTGCTAACCGCATACTGCAAATCCCTGTTCACCTGTGGCTGCGGCTGCTGATACTGAGGGGGTCTACGGTCAAATCTGCCTCCTCCTCTGGGTTTATAAACATCTATAAACTCATGAAATGTAAGTGCCTGCCGGATCTCAGGTGCTAGTGACATGTACTCACCGTGAAATCTCGTCAAGTCTGCCACGGACATGCCATTATGTGGCTGGAACTCCTGATGCTGCCCCTGATGCTCTGCCCCTGGAGTCTGTGGTGGAGTCTCCCTAGGTAAGAAAGTAGGCTGACCTGGCCTACGCTCCTGATAGATCGGTGACGGCTGCCGAGGTGCTGATGCTAATGGCTGATCCACTGGTGCAGTCCCGCTCGTCTGACCAATCTGTATGTAATGAGGCTGTGTGGGCGTGTACTGTCTAATGGTACCCATCAACTGAGACATCATGTCCATCATATTATCATGCCTCCGTCTAAACTCCTCATCGGTAATATCACCCTCTGCATGCGCCTTCCCTGGATCCCTGCGAGTCTCTGAGGAAGTCTCACGTTCTGCCATTAGGGTTGCAACACTGTTTTCGCTACTATTGGAGCTAGATCTGTGAATACCAAGCACTCCTGACACTGTCTCACCCTCTGGAATCGGTGGACCTGTCCAATCTTCTGTTCTGCCTGTCCCTACACCTTTAGTATAATGTATAATCTCTCGGCTCATGAAAAAGCAACCAAAAATCACACTGTAAATTGAAAAAGCAACTAAAAAAGCACAGGATGGCAGGAGATCTGTGCTCTGATACCACTGTCAGAACCCTGATGGTTCTCAATTCGAAACCCTAACTGATTTTTGTTGTTTTTGCAAGTTTGTGATTTTTTGTGTTTTATGAGGTTTTCAGGCAAAATGCTAAAGCTGCGATTTTGCTCAATAATGCTAATAAATTCAAATAAATTCTAAAACTTCACGGAATAAGCTCAAACATGCCAGAGAACATGGGCGCACTATTTTATTATTTTTTATAGAGCTTTTACAATGATGAAAATTGATAAATGAATAAGAAATAAATTATTTCCTAAAGAACCTGATGGCGGCTGCAATAAATGAAGATGGTACGGCCAGAATAAAAGAATGAATCTCCAAGCTCAGATAACAATGCAAAATCTCCAGAAATGTCCAGGAAAACCAAGCACCTAGATCTCAGTGCAAGAATCTGAAGACAGAAGGCGGATCTCTCAAGAGATGAAGGTACGGCCTGCAAGTACAGAAATGTACGGCCTGTCTGCTGCAGCAAATAGAATGGTACGGACTCCAAGAAATAATGCCAGATCACTGAATAAAGTCCTCTGATGAAGTCGCCTTATTTATCTGATGATGATTCTCTGCTGACTCTGAATAAATAACTCAATAAATCCAATCTGTGATCTCTGTGTGAAATCACCAAGTGCAAGCTTCAACTGGTATTTCACAGTCTCAGTCTGCCTGATCTCTGAAGAGTTTTCGTTCTCCAGAAACGTCTGTCTGCCAGAAACCCTAGGGTTTGCAAACTCCAATGCTCAGAGCAAAAGACAAAAGTCGAATAATAATATCAGAATAGTTCGATTTTGCCTTGAAAGAAAATATATACTCCTTTGATAAAATTCGACCCAACTCCTTTTAATTAATCATTTAAATAAGAATGATTTATTTCACCTTTGATACTTAGGAGAAATATTAAATAATTAAATGGCGCCTCAATTTAATGAATAATAAATATTCACTAAGTCAAAAATTAATACTTTATTATAAAGTATAATAAATACTTTATAACTGGCCAATTTAATTAAATATTTAAATATTTCAATAAAGTGACTTTAATATAAAGTCAAATTATTAAATATTTAATAAATCATTAATTACTCCTTATTTCTCCGTCTGATCATCAAACTGCTGAACCGGGTCGACTCTGAGCTGAAAGGTTGAACCAGGTGCCCTGCCCAAAATAGCAGCTTCCGCCTGACCTAACTTTCTAAAAATAGAAAGTTCCTGAAAATGCACTCTGGAAGATTCTGCGAAGGCCCAACCTGACACAACTGCAAAACTGGAGCTACCAAACACTGAGTAACTGCCCCAAATGATCCTCTGCACACTCCTGTCAGCCTACGAGGATCGAATAATAGGCTAACCTCTTCACCAGCTGCGCTGACTAGGATGGGGACATGACACATCTGCCCCCATCTTGGAAACTGGTGAAACACTGCAATAGCTCCTCTGAAAGAAAAGTTAACTGTAATTTAAAGTCTCTCTTGGACAAGGTACAACAAATACTATAGAGATTGTATGAGGCCCTCTTCAGTCAAGAGGGGAATGATCTTCCGTTATCAATCGAGTGTAATGTCCCCATTTTCCCTCCCGCATAATAAATAATAATTAATTTAATTATTTAATGTTACTTTGGAAAAAGTGCAATCATAAGGTAATATTAAATAATTATATTAATGATGTTATAAAGTGATAGTGGGTTTTGGCGGGGAAACCTAAAAAGCATTATAAAAAGGGGTTGACGGCTCATTTCTGAATTATGTGAAGAATTATTATTTGTTTAGTTTGAGAGCTCAGCTTTTGGAACGAGAGGACAAAAATTGAAATATCCCACCCTGATTTGAGATAGTTACTAACTGATTTCTGCTCTTTTTGTTTGCTTTGGTTTTGTATTTTTTTGAACAAATTACTAGATAATACATAAAATTGTAGAACAAAGAAATGTTGAAGTACAAATATATTATCTCAGATTAATTAATTCCATGAAATTACATTGAAAGCATTCATACTTGGATGACATTTTTTGTTCTTGAAAGATTTGTAAAAACCCTGAAGGATGATCTCTAGGAAGCTGATGAAACTCTATGATAACCTCGGAAATAAGATTATCTCTTAGAATGTCCTTGGGTGATCTTCCACACCTATAGACATTGTTTTCTTCGAGGTTTTCCGTCCTCAAGAAAGTCTGAAACTTCAAACTACCAGCAAACCCTTGCTGCAGCTCTTCTCCAATTTTCTCCAAAACAAAATAATAATCCAAAACATAGTTGGAAAACTTGCCCCAACAAAACACTCGCCAAGGGAAAAATTGGAGAGTTTTTTAAAATTCGGCAAAAACTCGAAAAAACTCGGGCACTTAAAAAATTGCTTAATAAACATCAAAAAATACGTTTTTAGCTTTCAGTTCTGCATAGCCAAGTTTTTTGAAAAACTTGACAAAAACTAGTGAGTTTTTCGAAAAACTTGGCAAAAACTCGTGAGTTTTTCAAAAAAACTCATCCGAGAAAAAACTCGCGAGTTAAACTAAAAAAAACTTGCGAGGTTTTGAAAACTCAACGAGTTTTCTGCGAGTCTGCGAGTCTGCCAACTATGATCCCAAAACTCTCCAAAATGACCTTCAAATGCCCTTTTATAATGTTCAATTTGTATTTGGCTTCATCTCATGTAATTTACTTTAATTTCATTTCCTTTTCCCTCCTTTTTGGTGCACAACTTTATAATATAAAATATACTTTAATAATCACTTATATCTCCCCTTTATAATAAAGTCTTTATGTCTCTCCTTTTAATTGGCAATTAAGTCTATATTATAAAGAGCACATTAAAATCAGTTGTATCCTTTTAATATAAAGTCCCCTTTTAATATATTTTAATAACGCACTTTATTATTTAGCGTTATTTATACAAAATGCTTAGGACCAATATTACCAATATGATTCTAGGATATAATTATGCCACCATGCCAGATATAGACACTTTGCAAATTGATCATACTAGTGACTTACTATAAATAGTAAGTATGCATCAAAGTCTCCTGAATGGCCTCCAAAAGGTGCACCACCAATAAACTGGGACAAAGAGCTGAAGAATACTAAGATTAGCACCAAAGGGTTTGCTGTCGAACCAAAGACTACCCTCAAAAGGGTCCCCTAAACACTCTGTTAGCTTAGGGGACCAACTAGTAGACTAACTGCTGAGCCTGATCGCTACCTAGGAAAAGGAGACATTACAGTCTGCCCTCCCCAAGATTGCTTGTCCCCAAGAAATCCTCACCTGAATATCGGGATCCCAAATCAATTTGTAGAATGCTTAAAAATATATCCACTACATTTGCTGGGTAGAAATTAACCATGCTTAGCATATCTATGAACAACTACCTCAATGTAAAGCAATCTACTGAACTGAGAAATCCCTGGATCCCAACACACTAGAATCCCACATCCATCGATGTAATGTCCCCATTTTAACCATACGCTCTTCAGTGTCTGATAGCCTATTTCTGAAAGCTCGTAAGCTAGTCAGGAGCTGAAATTAGGGTTTCCACTTTCAGAGGAGGTTTTGAGGGCTTGCATGCGAGAGTTTCAGTAGCATGTCTAGTGGAACTTTTTGGGTTTTTGGAAAGCTTCAGGATGAGGTAACATGTATGACAAGATAATGACTTCCATTTTTGGCTGATTCCTTGGCAGTTTTGGAGGCTTTAGTGTTGGTGTTTTGTAGTTGGGATTCTGGATTCCTTCTGGGTTTTCAGAGAGCTTCGTGCTGATGTGACATGCAACTGAAACAAAGGATTTTTCTAGACTTACTATTTTTAGTAAGTCACGATGGCTGCTCGGTTTGTGCTCAAAATGAGTTTGGAACAACTTACTATTTTTAGTAGAATGCTATTTTTAGTAAGTACTATTTTTGGCAGTGCTATTATTAGCAGCAGTTCAACAGTTCAGTGTAGTGGCTATTTCTGGCAGGTCAGCTTGAGCAGTTGGTCATTCCAGCATTCTTGGAGTTATTTTTGGCAAGTCAGAGCTTGAGATAGGTGCTTCCTTTGATGAGGTAAAATATTTTAATAAAGTGAAATATTTGCTAAGGCATGATGGATGCCTAGCTTGGAGAAATAAGTGATTTTAATTAAAAAGACAATTTTAAATGATATTTCACTTTATTATTTTGGATGCCTTATGGAGAAAAGTTATTTTATTAATATATTCCACTTTATACCTTGGACGCCTAACTTTGAAGACTATTTGGAATTTTAATAAAGTTTATTTGTCCTCATGTGTTGGACGACTTGGGAAGGAGGAAATGAAATACAATTTGGAGATTATTTAAAAGTGAAAGTGAATTTGAGTTTGGCGTCCAACTTGGAGGGAGTTTGAAATTTGAACAATTGCCGTCCTCCAAGGATAATGAGAAGAAACCTTATCCCCATTAATAGAACAGTTGTCCCCTACCAACTGATGGAGTGGATTTGGAGATGGAAATAGTCCATCCCACAACGAATGATATGAATCCTGACCCAATCCACACCTACGCACCATCAAATGATTTGTGTGTGGACTAAAAGAGAAGTCATGAGAACTCCTTACTATACAGTCAAGATGGAAAGCACCTACCTGCGCCAATGATTGACTAGCATAGTTTGCCTCGTCACTCTCATCATCTGATTCGGGAGGTGGCTCATGTCTTCGATTTTGAAGGGCTGATTGGGTTGCCGCTCTGCAAGTCCTCTCTGCGAACCCAATAGCAAAGTCTCTATCTGAAAGCAACTGGAGGTAATCTGATTTTATTTCCTCCAAAGTGTGCCTGATAGTCCGCAAACTTCAAATAGAAGTTCCAGTCGAGACCCCACACTGTCTCTCCTCAAATTCGGCTGACCAAAGGAGGTACTCGACAAACTTATTTGTGCAATCGAAGTGAGAAAAAGCTTGGTCAACCTTATCTCTAGTGACCTTCAGCTGATCCTTCCATTCCTCATACTCATTAGGTTGTTGATCACAATCAACTGCATAAAATGATATTTTTGATTTGCTTCCAGGAGAGGGAAACATATCAGCATGGAAACCAATTTCCCCACTAGATGACACCCTGTATTCCTCCTATAAAGAGGATGGGACAATGTTGTGGTCGATCTCACAACTCTCCGTAGAATCCACCTCTACATTACAAGACTTGTTAATAACATTCTCTGCATCACCTGAAATGGGTGCATCTTTAGGAACACCTGCTGCAACATATTGTTCCTCGTTAAGCTCATCTAATGCACTCATCCCACTGGTGTCACCTGCACCTGTAAATGAAATGGATGTTTCCACATCCTCATTATGCACATTCCCACAAATTGTGGATGTATGCTCATCACCAAAGGCTGCCATAGATAGTTGAATGTTAGTTGCAAGTGATGATGACTGCGCTAAGCTCAACTCCACTGTAAGCTCATCAATCTGAGTCTCTGACTCTTGAAGGGCTATTTGTGTGCTCCTCAAAGAGTCCATGGTGACCTCAAGCTCATGAGTGAGCTCATCAACCTCCTCTTCTCTCCCTTTTAGTGCATCATAATAAATCTCATCAAGCATGAGAAGATGATCTCTTTTTGAAAGTAGTTGTAGGTAATTGTTTTTCATTACCCCTAGTGCATCTCCAAGTGCTTGAAACTCTACAAGGGAAAGTTCACTATCAAAGTGCTCATGTGTTTCTGGAGTCTTCCAACAATAGTTTGCCAAATGATGAGACCCTTGAGACATATCATTTCCACACAAAATTTCTGATTTGTAATCAGCACTATGGTAGGATGTTGAATCGCCATCATTAACAGACTAGAGAACATCATCGTGTGTGCCATCAACATTGCACACATCCTCATCAATTGTACTGTTGTTATGAACCTCATAGGATGACTGAAACGGAATATTGGAGGCTGTTGATCTGACATCCTCATTGCACATTTCCTCTTCTAGAATAGGTGCATGTACATCCAAGGCACCATCCTAGAACTCTGCCAAACTATCCGCATGAAGTATGGCATCCTCGTCACCCACCACTTTTGATTTGAACCCTTTTTCTTCCACCTATTTACTTGGGCATAGGTGATTCAGCTCCCAAGGCCCCTTGCAAGTGGAATACAGATTTTCTTTCCTTAACTCATCTTTGCTAACCTTCTCAATTTTTTCTCTAGAACCCTCATTTCCATTTTCCTTGGGTTCTAACATTTTATTTTCAGCCTCTCCCTTGTGTTTGGGTTTTAACAGTGTCCAACAATACCCCTTGATGTTTGGATCCCTCATAAGTTCGGAGAGTCCAATTATTTACCCCTGAGGCTGATCGACGAGTCCTACCCTGTTCCTTATCAATCTGCCCTTAATTTTTAATTTAGGCTTGTTGGCACGCAAGCATTCAGAAATTTATATCAGAATAATGTAAGTTCACAAAATGACTCAGGAAACAAGATCATGAACCTCTCTTAGCATTGAATGACAGCAGGCCATCATGCGAACATTTTGGGTGACTATAATGTGTAATCCAGACCATTACAAAATCAGGAAATGTCTCAGAAAAGCAAAGACCATGAATCTTCTTTAGCAAAAATTGAACAAAAGATCTTTACACAATTATTCCAAGTGTTTATAATGGCCAGAGACACAATTCTGAGCACTCAGAAATGCAATACAACAGCAAGTGGTTTTTAGACTAATTTCACAGACTTCCTGAGTTAACTGGCATTCACAACTTGAGCTTTTTCATTCAAAAAAATGCAGATTGATAACAATAAGACAGGTATATGTACTGAACACTCAAACTTGGAATTGTCTCTGGCTGAGTATGATGATCTGTCAACAGTGCTGGGCTTCCACAATTTTAATTCCAACTTAATAGAGGCTGCTCAATATTATCTTTGCTGGCATCAAATATTCTCCTTTGACTGTAGCGATATTCATAAAGCTTGATGTATTTGTCTTACTCCACTTTTGGCCTTCCAAACTGGTGTCTTTTCCTCTTTTGTCTTATCTGTAACTTGTCTTTATCTGAAACTCCATGCTGGATTTCCACTTTGTCAATATTTTTGCCTATATCTCCAGTTTATTATCGGGCCCTTCAATAATAATCAACTCTCCCATCAAAGCACTTATACTCTTTGTCTTATTCGAACTGGAGGATTGGCAGCTATAAGATTTTGTCTTTTTCTGAGATGAATTCAGATCTGCAATACTTTGTTTTGTGTGACACGTCAAATGAATTGTCTCCACTGTTTTTTTTTTTTGACTTTTGGTGATCGATGTTTACCCGGCTTCAAAAGTAAATGCACCTTATAAAATTATCGGCCCTCGTGAAATCTGTTTGTAGCTTATTAAAATTTATCAGGATTCCTTTTTGCCATGTCTGCTTTAGACTCCGGGAGATACTGTGATCTATTCAAAGACCCAAGCCTGGGCAATGATTAATAATATCGATTCCCTTCATTGGACTTTATTTTGCACCTCTAATACTATCGTAAGTTTGTCTTTTTCTGCATCTAAAAAAGTGATTTCAATCATTCCCACGCCCTTGATTTATTCGACCCAAATTTGTCAGGTCCGTTAACTTTCAATCAAATTGATACCTCTAGATGTTTCTAAGTAGTTGCGATTCACAGGGAAATATTAACACCTCTTCATACAATTAATAAAATCGGTGCTTTGTTTGACGTTTCTGCAAATTACCTTTTCCAAATAAAAAACCCTTTTCACAGTTCAAAGCAGCAGTACGGGCAGGGAATTGGAATCCAAATAAATTATTTATGAATTTTGAAATCTTTCAGAAATCCATACTTTGAAATTCATCAAACCCTAGCAACTTGTAAAATTTCTTTTTACCCATGAAAATTTACTTCCAACACAGGATGGCAAGAAAACTGCTTTGATACCACTGAAATATCCCACTCTGATCTGAGATATTTACTAATTGATTTCTGCTCTTTCTATTTGCTTTGGTTTTGTATTTTCTTGAACAAATTACTAGATAATACATAAATTTGTAGAACAAAGAAATGTTGAAGCACAAATATATTATCATATCAGATTAATTAATGCCATGAAATTACATTGAAAACATTCATACCCAGATGACATTTTATGTTCTTGAAAGCTCTGTAAAAACCCTAAAAAGAAGCTGATGAAGCTATGTGATAACCTCTGAAATAAGATTATCTCTTAGAATGTCCTTGGGTGATCTTCCACACCTATAGACATTGTTCTCTCTAAGGTTTTCCATCCTCAAGAAAGTCTATAATATTCTCCAAAACAAAATAATAATCCAAAATTCTCCAAAATGACCTTCAAATGCTCTTTTATAATGTTCGATTTGCATTTGGCTTCATCTCATGTAATTTACTTTAATTTCATTTCCTTTTCCCTCCTTTTCGGTGCACAACTTTATAATATAAAATATACTTTAATAATCACTTACATCTCCCCTTTATAATAAAGTCCTTATGTCTCCCCTTTTAATTGGCACTTAAGTCTATTATAAAGTGCACATTAAAATTAGTTATATCCTTTTAATATAAAGTCCCCTTTTAATATATTTTAATAATGCACTTTATTATTTAGTGTTATTAATACAAAATGCATAGGATCAATATTACCAATATGATTCCAGGATATAATTATGCCACCATGCCAGATATAGACACTTTGCCAATTGACCATACTAGTGACTTACTATAAATAGTAAGTATGCATCAAAGTCTCTTGAATGGCCTCTAAAAGGTGCACCACCAATAAACTGGGACTAAGAGCTGAAGAATACTGAGATTAGCACCAAAGGGTCTGTTGTCGAACCAAATACTACATGTTGTGACCTTTTCACACATCGCCCCATTGCAAATGGGGACCCCCTAATTTTTGCTTCATTTTAGTTGGTTTTCTTGTTGTCTCTCTCTCTCTTGTTCTGTCTGCCTTTCTGGGGATGTGCCCGTCCTTGAGCTTAAATTTGAAGTTTTGGCTAAGTCTGTAGAATTAGGGTTTTGAATCTTCCGGCCAGTTTGAAGTCAAATTGAGTAAGTGAATTGGAATTTGAGCTTGACACTACATTCAGGAAGCTTCCAGCAGGTTTCCATCCCATTTTTACTGAATTCTGACAACTGCCTATTTTTAGCAGTCTGACTTCGAAGGAAATTTTTAAGGTTTCCGTGTTGGATTTCTCAATGCATGTTTGGATACTCCTTCTGGGTTTTGCAAGACCTTCATGATGATATAACATGCAAGCTGAGATATTGATTTTCAACAACTCAGGCTTCAGGAGTAGATTTTAGGGTTTGCATGCAAAAATTTTCAGTGCATGTCTGGAGAATATTTCTGGGTTTTCCGAGATCTGCACAACGGTATAACATGCAAGATGAGATGATAACTTTCAACAGTCTTCACTTTGGAGGCTATTTTTAGGGTTTGCATGTTGGAGTCTTCGACGCATGTCTGGATATTCTTTGTGGGTTTTTCGAAAGCTTCGTAGTGGTGTAACATGCAAACCAAGATTAGGACTTTTTTCAAGAGCTGTCTTCAAAGGCTATTTTTAGGGCTTGCATGCAAGACTTTTTAGTGCATGTCAAGTTGTTCTTTATGGGTTTTTCGAGAGCTTCGCAGTGATGTGACATGCAAGCAGGGTTGGTCACTTTTTCAGAGACTTACTATTTTTAGCAGGATCACTCTGGTAGCTGCCCAACACTTCATTATCACGAACATATCAAAGTGCAGCAAAATCGAGGTCAAACGGAGATTGTTCGAGTAACATGCAAATCAGATTAGGGTTTCCAACTTTGGGACCCAAAATGAGGGGTCAAATGCCAGAATCTCCGAAAACCGGTGTATCCCATTGCAATCAATATCTTTCAAGCTATCCATTGGTAAAATTTGAAGGCAATTTGAGCACTTACTATTTATAGTAAGGCACTCTAGAAATAGGCTATAAATAGCAAGTCAACAACAGGCGCCAGTGTGAACAGGCAAGTCAACCCATGAGGATCACGTCAGTCGGATTTCAAATTAAACGGAGCTGCAAAAGTCCTAAAATCAAGCAGTTACTATAAATAGTAAATCACCTCCAGAAACATGCTATAAATAGCAAGTCAACACAAGATGGCAATGTGAACAGATCAACTAGATTGTGAGGATCCTATGGCGCGAATTCCAAATCAATCCAAGCTTCAGAAGAGTGAAAGCCAAAAACTTACTAAATATAGCAAACCAGGGCAAGCAAGCTTAAAAATGTCTAAGTCTAAGAAATTTCCTGCTTGGCCTCCTAAATGCGTCCTCAACTTGATGAAGATGATAAAAAAAAAAAAAAAGTTTCCAAGTCTGAGATACTTCCTCCTTGACCCCTGAAATGCACCATCATCTAGGGAAGGTGATGGAAAATGTTTAAGTCATGAAGATATTCCTGCTCCCTACTTGAAATGCGCCCAAGGGGAGAAGCAGTGATGATAAAAGTTTTTAAGTGTTGCAAAATTCTTGTAGAGGGTCCCAAATGCGCCCAAGGAGAAGGGGTGATAAAAATGTGTAAGTCTTGAAGAATTCCTCCTAGACCCATGAAATACGCCCAACTTGCTAGGCTGTGGAGGATGGATGAGAAAAAGTTTCTAAGTGTCAAGAATTCCTCCTTGACCTCCAAATGCACCCATCTCCAAGAGGCAGTCTAGGAAATGTGCTAAGGCGTTGTTAATTCCTCTCCACCTAGTTAAATGCGCCCTAGCTCAAGGAGCAGTAGTGATAAAAGTTTTTAAGTGTTGTTAATTCCTGTTGGGGCCTTGAAATGCGCCCAAGGAGAGAAGTGGTAAAGGCAAGTTTAAATTCTTGCTTGACATGTCAAATGCGCCCTTGCTAGGATGAGGTTGAGAAAGAGTTGTTAAGTGTTCCTCCTCAACATGCCAAATGCGCCCAAGGAATAAAAGGTGTTGGCTCTTTGAAAAATATTCTAAGTAATGTTGAATTCCTCCTCTATACCCCAAATGTTCCCAAGTTCAAGGTGACTCTAGGAAAAGGTTGCTAAGTATTGTTAATTCCTCCACCCCAAGCAAAATGCGCCCAAAGTGAAGAGAGATAGTGATCAACAAAATGCTAAATGTTAGACTTCCTCCTAGACCTCTTAAAGGCGCCCATGCTAGTGATGGTATTTAAAATTTTTCTAAGGCACAAAATTCCACCTTCCCTAGAGGAATACGCCCAAGCTTGAGAGAGGTGATGAAATTCACTAAGGCATGAATAAATTGGCAGTAGATACATCAAAATGCGCCAGTTTCATGAGGTTGAAGAAAATTTCCAAGGCAGAGCAAGTAAAATACGCCCAAAGATGAAGAATGAAGATGAATTTTTGATGAAAATATTTTTCTAAGGTATAAAATTCAAAAATTAAATGTCCCCCTTCGTAGTAATACACATGAATTTTACATTTTCTGAGGGGAATTTTCTTCTGGGTACCGGATATCTTCGACAAGGAGATGATTTTGAAACTTTTCACGCCTTGCCTGAGACTTCAAGATGGAGATTTTACTCATGCGCCTAGTTGATGAAATTTTCTAGAGGAAATAAATTATTTCTAAGGTAGGTGGGTTGGAAATTTGGCTAAGGCAACAAGGGGATATCATGTTGACTGGAAAATTTTCTAAGGCAGAGAGAAATCAAACAACACCCTTTGAATGCGCCGTCAAGATGGATGAAAGTTTCTAGGGCATCAAAAAATGAGTATCAAGGAGAATACATTGTCAAAGTACGCCTATGATGAGGGAGTATGAAGAAGGCAACCTCTACTAGAGGGAAATGATGAACCCTATCAAATTTGGAGATCACTCCGACCTTGGAGATCAGAACATGGGAATCAGGTAAGTAAAGTGAATTTATACTATAAGTGTTCTGACGCTTTTTTTCTTATTTGTTTCACAGGATGAATACCGAGACCAAGGTAGGTGAACTTGAAGTGATGGAGCGAATACTTCGGGTCAATATTGCAACTCCATGATGTCTCACTTGCGTCCAAACCATGAAGGGAGATGTTATTAGAAATGGCTAAGTGTTGGAATTTCTCCTCAAAGACCCAATATGCACCCAATGCAGTCAGGCGAATGACAAGTGGGAATGATTGAATCCAAGACAAGACAATCTTTCAAGTTCAAAATGAAGGAAAAGATGAAGGCCTAGGCGTTGGAGACTAACATCATGACAGATTGAAGGACAGAATAAAGGAATTCTTCTTAAGTCTGAGGTCCTCCGACAACGACCCAGAAGATGTTCTCCAGCATACTCTGCATAACCAAGGGTACCATGACAACAAGGAGGAAGATCATTGTCAAGTAGGAGAAAGAGGTTGCAGGCTTGAAGTTAGATCGAGAATGTGCCTGCCATATCCAGTCAAGGAGTTGAAGCAATGTTGACCAAACTTAGGCCGTTTGTAGTCGGAGAAAGAACAATGCGAACGCGTTTCTAGACAAGTGCCTTCTAGAAGGTGGTGGACATTAATTTCTCATTTATTGTACCACCCCTCATTTTGGCAGTTTTTAGGGTTAGGGCTGATGTGGCTTGATCTGAGCCGTCCATTTGATTGTAATCTGAGCCGTCCATTGGACTTGGCCAACTATAAAAGGGGCATCCCCCCTCATTTGTACATCATTAGATTAGAGTAGAGATTAGAATAGAGAGATTGATAGTGTAGATTGATAGCGTAGATTGGTAACATAGTTTGAAGAAGAAGGAAAGTTTTTCCTTTAAAGCTTTGTAAGAAATTGTTGTGAACATTCTCTCAATAAAAAGAGTTTTCATTGATGATGATCTCGTCTTTTGTTGTGAGTAGCTAGCAAGGTTTCTTCGTCCTTCTACTTCAAGTAGGATTTTAAAGTAAAGTAAATAGATTTTGTTTCATGCAAGTAGTAGATAGTAACTGTGGAATGTGGTCTTCAATTTGAGCAAACTTCGTCTATCCATACCACTATTGGGCTTGCTGATGGTGAGTTCGCCTTGTGTGGTCAACTGGAAACTTGTGGACTTAACTTCGATTACGATCTTCATGTTGGTATGCGTCGTCGTGACGGTGTCTTCATTGTTGAATTGTAATTTGAATATCTTTAGTTACTCCCCTTGAAGATTGCGCCGGTTCTGTGGAAGCTGTCTGAAGTGAGGCAAAGCGGAATTTGGTTGAGGCTTGTGAAAATCGAACTCCACGTCCTACATGTAGATTAGTCCATAGCATCTTCTATCCCTGTAACCATTTAAATTTAGTACTTCCTGGTTAGTTTAGGAAATCTGAGCTTCACTGATAAATCTTTTGAATCCTGAAAACTCCTTCTTCTGGAGTGAACAATTACGTAAGTCCCCTTGAAATACCAGCAAATCACATCGAGCCAACTGAGACTATCCGCTGCATGAAGGAACCTTGGAGTTGAATGCATGATCTTTCTAGCAATCTTAGCATGTAGGAGATTTTGTTCAAGAGAGGATAGAGTTGCCGTTGGTCACTTTATTCTGTGTTGGTACGGTCACGAAAAACACATCAACACTACCCTCAAAAGGGTCCCTTGAACACTCTGTTAGCCTACGGGGACTAGCTAGTAGACTAACTGCTGCACCTGACTGCTGCCTAGGAAAAGGGGACATTACATAAACCCTCAAGTTCGGGTATTGAGATTTGGACGAAAACCCAAATCTTCTTGAGGGCGGATCCAAATTAGAGTTCGCATCTGTGCTTCTGAGATTGATTGTTGGAATTTCGTGGGTCTAGGGTTTGAAGAATTATAAGAGTTTTGCAAATAAATATCAGCGAGCTGGTTGTGTACTTGCTTGGATCGATAAAATCTGAGTTAAATAATATTTCTAGAGAAGACAGTTGAAATTCAGTGGTTCATTCTGAAAAGCCTGATAGTATTTTTTGAGGCATCGGGAGGTGCTTGTCTGTGTAGTTGCAGCCGCCAATCTCCAGGTTGGGTCTTTAAAGACAAATCTATTTGTCCTTTGTGAATCGATAATGTTTATTGTGCCAAGAGAAGTCAGCGTGGTCATAGTATATGGTTAATGGCATGAATAATACTATGCATCTTCTTGGGAAAATGACAAACAATGCCACGTGAGCAGCCGGGCAAAGACAAAGGAGTCAGGACCAGCTTGTGTGCCTCCCGAATTTCTTTAGAGCCTCCATTTCATCCTAACTCATATGCCAACACCTCCATATAGTTATGTGTGTATTCAAGCTGCTGCATAAGATGTGGGAAAAGGACAAACTTGAATGATGCCAAGATAGTTATAAAAGACAATTACAGAAGATATCAGGTCCTGCTTATTTGATTGCTCCATATTTGTTGAATGCCGCTAAGGACAAATCAAATACATGCCACAAGGGGCGGATGCTGATAGAGATGCCAATAAATTGCCGTTCACTTTAAATCATGGCCGACTTTCTTCCTTGAGGGGTCGTGAGAAATTGACTTTGGCATCATGGGAGTATTAAGGAAGCCGTGGTTGGTTGTAGGAGGTTGAAGTCAGCAAAAAATCCAAACGTCCATCCTCTTTATCTGTCATGTGAGCCTTTCCTGAGTGGCTGTGTGGGTGTTTGGGATTCCAATTGTCTGAAAGGAGGTTGTTGGATACCCTGTTGCTGTGGTGAGGAGGTGGCCTGGCATTCTATGTATGTGTTATGGAGCTGTGATTACATATTTGAGCCTGGTGCATCATTTTCCAGGTCTGAAACACATCTTTATATGCTTTTTGACCACTGTTACCAGTCAGTTTGGAACTTGTAAACATTTACTTATTGCTGTGCATTCCTGAGTCTGATTTAGTCCCTGAGTTGCTGCTATAAGTAAACCAGAATTTCATGTCTGAACTTGGCACTTGAAATGCTCGGTATGAAGTGTCCTTTCTGAAGTATTGTTTGATATTCAATGAGTGTAATAATATCAGTCAAGAACAGAAATGTTATAGTGAAAGATTGAATTTACAATATGATGTATGGAATGAACGGGAATGAAAACTGAAACAGCATGATTCTTGGAAGTATCTTTTGCATTTATTATGTATCATTGCAAATCATTTGTCCCCTGTAGCAATTCAGTTCAGTGAGTATGCAAAATGTTTGACAAAATGTCCCATGTGTAAAACTGAAAATTAATCGAGCAAATTCGCAAAGCCAAAACCCAGATTTGGGGTGGGACATTTCTTTGAGTATGGAATGATCACTCAATAATCAATTGAGTGAGATCTAGCGTTACGGTTTCTAGGGCGAAAGCTAAGGTGGATTGGATTTTGAGCAAATCTTCTGGCTGAGGCAGGCCCAAAGCAAGTGTAAAGTTCAAATCTCTTTTACCATTTTCCAAAAGTAAATTCAAATCAAATCCATTCTCAATTAATATTTTTCCTCAGACTTTTCCTATTCTTTCCAAAACTAAACCCTCCAAAGGTCAGTGAACCTTAAAACATGCACTCCTATGCAATTTGAAACATTTCTTTTGAGTAGTCTTGTGTAATAACATAACACAAATTATGATGACCACATTGCAGTCTATCTTTTCTCGTGCTCCACTTTAAGAATTGCTTTATCTTCAATTTGCTGGTAGGAAATTATGCATGGTTAACTTTTAATCCCAAAGTTTATTAAAATCGGGAGATTCCTTGTAAGAGTTGATCCGACCCAGCCACATTTGTATCCTAGCATATCACCAAAGTCATGATGGCACATTTCTACATTTTTAATGTTATATTAAATTTCTTCTAATGATAATTACTTTTCAACACAATGGCAGTATGCAACTTTAACAATTACAAACTGATTGATATTTTGTGAACTGGATGCTATTTATGAACAAATATGGAAAACAACATCATGAATCAACATGTGGATTTCCAAAATGGATTCTATCTTGTTGAAATTATCCAAATTCCAAGTATTGTGAAGTTTTTCATCTCTCACAACTCCTATGCTGTGGTGATATTTAATTTTAAGCAGAGTGGCAGTCAGCTGGTTCACCACTATAAACTGACATTGATATTTTATAAACTGGATGCTATTTATGACCAAATAGAGGAGAGACCATAGTTGATCAATGCATGAATTTTTAAATTAGATTGTATCTTGTTGAAATTATCCAAATTTTTAACTAGTGTTAAACCATTCATCTCTCACAACTCCTATTATCCTATACACACTGCATTTAGCTGCTTTTGCAGTGCAATTAAATGACTGCAAACTTTAGGTTTTTCTGTATCAATAATTGGTTTATGTGATTTGATACATGTTCACATCTTCTGTAACTGATAGAAGGTTTTTTGTACTACAAAGTTGATGCTTATTGAGAGGTTTTAGAAAAAATGGACAATGGGGGAAAATTGAATCTGAATATAAGGTAAGAATAATTGAATCCAATCAAAACAAAAGGTAGAGACAAGAAGAAATATCCATGGATTTCTCCATCGTTGTATTTTGATTTTTAATGTTTGGAATCTGCTTTTTTTATTACTTATCTATCAGAGTAGACCATTGATGGAATGATATTGATAATAGGTATACCATACTGAATGATGTAACTGCAAGAGACCTGCAAAAGAAACACCAACAGGTAAATTAATGCTGCTCATTTTTATGGCTGCTTGGATGTTCATGCACAAGTTCATTCACCTTGTTTACTTTTTTATATTCAAGTTGGTCACAACATTCTTTATTGGGATAACAAGCTCCAATATCTTCTTTGTTGGCTTGTTTGTAGTGGTTTATGGGGAAGAGTTGTGATACGTTCTGTCCAATGGGCCCATGGATTGTTCCAGCAACTGAAATAAATGGCGAGGACCTTCAAATTCAGTGTTGGGTTAATGGTGAGCTGAGACAGGTGCTGTGTTTCCTTCTTATAAACTTCAACTGGTTTTAACTTTTTACCATCATTTTTTTTGGCTTGGAGTTCTTTTGAATATCTCAATGTATGGCTAATTAATGTTTTAAGTTTATGGGCATTTATAGGTTGGTTTGATAATTCTACAGTTAATTTTAGAATCAAATTATCTACTGTCTACATTGCTGTCTACATTGGTGTGTTAATCACATTGTTAGTGGACTTAAGTTTTATAATTAGTGGTGTGCAGAAATTTAGTTGATCTAAGCATAATTTTTTCTTGAAAATTAGTATTTATTTCAGGTCAGATATCTTGTTGGAAATTATTCAAAAAATCAACCATGAAGTATTTGCCAATTTGAATTTCATCTTAGCATCACAATCTTACTCCAAGTATCTGACCGCCTTCAAGCTATTTATATTTGGCTGACCATTAGCTTCAACTAATAGATTAGAGACATTCCACATAAACAAAGGTGAACTAATTGTTGTATGCTAGTATCTCCCTGTCTACCATTTTCTTAATTTACTTCCAACACCTTACTGGTTTCAAATATGGGACCATAGTTAACTTATATAACGTACCTTTCCTTGGGCATTCAAATTTGTTAGAATCATGATAGTTCATTGCAGAAGGATGCAAACAGACAAATCATAGATTATAAACTACTGACATTTTTTGTAAAATTGCTTTAGTGAGAATATTTGCAGTTTATAGGAGGCTGAGTGGTAGGCATGCTAATATTAACGTGTCTTCAAGTAGTAGCATTAATAGGGGAATAAATTGGTACATGAGAAGTATGATGTGCTTCAAATATCACTGTGTGTGCAAATGTTTTGAACAAATTTGAAGCTATGTTCCACAGCGTTTCTGGGATGGGGATGGTGGGGCATTTTTTGAGATGGTAGGGGACAGGAGGTCTTTTTTGGGGGATGGCAGGGGATGGCAATTAAAAATTAGGGAAAATTTAAAAATATAGGAAATTTAAGTGTCCATTTATAAGGCATTGATCATATACATTATATAACCATATTACATAACACTAGAGCTGAATTGAGACTCCAAATGAAAGTTAAAATACAAATTCAAAAAAAATCATTGCTTTCATTGTAAATGTTGTGAGGTATACTGTATTCTACATTCCTAGCTTCCCGTGATTTGAGGATGAATTAACGCAGTTTATATTCTTAGAAATGGTAGCTAGTGTCCCGACTGTTTACATAGTGGGTTAAGCATCAGCTTGTGTTTGTATTCTCCTTCTCCAGCTGCAATATGACCTCCAATTGCAACTATACTATTTCCTATCAGGCTCGATTGCTAATATATTATCATTGTTTTACCTGAAGATGGATCCAGCAGAAGGATCTGAAACATTTAGACAATAAAATTCCAACATAGTTGACTCCAAAAGTCTCTAACATCACAGAACGCTGCAAACAAGTTAACCTAGAAACTAAAAATAATTGTCTATTATCTGTTGTCATTTCTCATCTAGTCTGAGCTTCTTCTAGTTTGTCCTAATTTTTATTCTTTTCTATTTCTAACATGCATGTGTGTAGAAAACAACTATATCCATAGAAGCTCAGCTAATTATTGTAGTTAAAGACTTTAATTTCCGTTGTCTTATGTGATTGCAAACTAGCTGAATCACAAGTGCTGCTCACGATGGGACTTTTTTATGAAATTATTCACCTATTATGAGAAATATGCATCTGTTACTTTAACTTGTGGTTTCCTATGGTCGCTTCTTGATATTCTAATTTCCTGTTGCATGTAAAATCAAATTTACATAAATGGTCCTGCTCCTAGACTAGAAAGGAACACCAAATGTGAGATAGAGTTATTGTATTGGAAAGGTATATAATGGTATTTGTTCATGACTTAGGGCATTTATTAATAGTCAAACTGAAAGGGCATAGATTTTAAAACATACATCGTAATGCAAAATTAGTCAATGGATCATTGGCAAGCCTTCTCCATCTATGTTCCATAGAGTCTCGAAACGGGAGGATGGGGAGACCAAGGACCTTGATTTGGGGATGGTGGGGTGTGGTGTTCCACCCCAAATGGAACAATCTCTATTCTGATTTTCTCTGATTTGTCTCAGTTTGGCATATTGGACATTTTGTCAAACAAATCACATGATAAAGTCTGAAACTAATTGTAGATCAACCATACTTGAAATTCCAAATAGATTCACTCAGCAAATCAAAGATTTTTAATCCTCATTCAATTGACATATGACAGACATAAACATGGAAATAATTGCAAGCTACAGCCAAACAATACTCAGATTTGCAGCTTATAATAACATTCAGAAATGACAACAGCAAATGAATAATAACAAATAATGCTAACAGCAGCTCGCCTTCTCTCAGTTCTTAATATATCAGCACTAACAGAGGTTTACAAATAATAATTTCTGAGTATGAAGAAGAATGGGAGATGTAGCAAAAACTATCTCATACCTGTAACTCATTTGCCTAAGCCTGAGGATGCATCGAACTTGCCTTGGAACTGCCCAGGATGAATCAGCAACAACTCCTTTTCAATCTGAGGTATTTGAAGTCTCAGAAGTGTAATGTGTATGTAGTCTCAGAACTTAGATTTATGAACAGCAGAAGTAATGTGATCAGATTATTCAAGAACCTGGACATAGTGTGACTCTGGACTGTTATGGCAGCATTTAGAATACTCAGAAATTTCTGAAACACAGTTGCAGCATTGATTACCAACTTCTAGAATGAATTCAAGGTCATAACAGCTATATCCCTTCAAAACCCACGTCCAAACTTAAAGGAAACCAAAACTTCAACAGCAATATAAATATTCCAATGGCAGATGTCCAGCTATAAGAAATCACTAAACCCGAAATCAGCAATAATAACAATCCCTCCGAACTGGACAATAATCTAAATCTTCAGAACTGAAGAAGGAATTAATGGTGTGATATTCAGGAAACCCTTATATCTAATATGCCGTAATTTATCAAACTCTTGATCAATTTTCAAACCTGAATTGAATCTTTCCTGTAGATTCGTTGAAGCACAAACACAATTCGTGCAATGGAATTGTCTGCAAACTATTCTTCCTGAGGGGTGATGTTCTCAAAAAGCTTGAGATTTTCAGACTCTCCAGTCTTCAGCAAAACCTTTAGCCAAATTCTTCTTCTTCAACAATGAATGAATAATAATAATGAAATGAGCTTCAAATGCCCTTTTATAATTCTCAATTTGCATTTGAATTTCATTTTATTTAATTAACTTTCATTTCATTTACTTTTCCCGCCTTATGACTCCCTTTAACATTTTATTTAATTGGGCACAATACTTTATAAAATAAAGTATTCTTTTAAATCATTTAAATCCCCTTTTAATAAAGTCCCCTTTTATGACTTTTAATTGACCTCATGATATAATAAAATCATATAATATAAAAGTCATTAACATCATTAATGATATTCACTTAATATTTAATTATTATTAAAGTTTAACACTTTAATAATAATAAATAAATCACAACTCCATAAATATCAACATTTAACTGATTCTGTCAACACCATGAGGTTATCCACTGCTTCCTCTGCTCATCAGAATGACTTACTATAAATAGTAAGGTAGGACCCAATGCCCAAGTGACTTACTGAAAATAAGTAAGTGTGCGTCAAATGGTCCTGAATGGCCTCCGGAAGCTGCACCACAAATTAATTGGGACACTAAGCTGAAAAATACTGAAATAAACACCAAAGGGTCTGTTGAAGAGCCAAATATTACCCTCACAAGGGTCCCCTAAACACCCTGTTAGCCTATGGGGACCAGTTGGTAGACTAAGCACTGCATCTGATCACTGCTTATTACATGGGGGGACAGCAAGTGGACAATAGGGGGTGGTGGTGCAAATATATATAGTATTTAAAAAATTGGTTTTAAAAAAACTGTATAAGGAATAACAAATGAAATTTGAAATACTAAAACACATTGCATTGAGCAATGAAAATGCTGAATATTATTAGATTTACATTATTTTCAAAATGATGATTGCATTCAAATTAAGTGCAATTGGTCAATGGCCCAATGCCTCTAATCATTTGTCATGTCCCCTTCTCAGTGACATCTCTCGGAGTACAGGATTGGCCTATCACACGACCCTCGTAGGCCGATAGACTGGATAGAGGGTCACTTTGGAGCTTGGCTCAGCTTCAGTTAGCAGAGTTTGATCAGTAGTCTTTCGTTCGGGCTCGATCGGAGACTTCTTGCAGAATTGCTATTTTTAGCAGTTCTTGGCAGGCAGCGTGGGACCCCTGCTATTTTAGTATGACTTTGGCGATTCTAATCACTGTTCCCGACGCATGATGAGTAATCTAGAGAAATATTAATATTTAATTGCATTAATTAAATATTAATTATTTAATGATTATAATATAAAGTTATAATATTAAATTATAACTTAAGTGATTCTTCTTGAGGGGGTGCGCCATCATCAAGGCAAAATTGACATTTAAATTATATTAAAATATTCAGCTGAGACTATGGAGAAATTAAAAGAATTAAAAGTGAATATTTTAATGAAACCCTATTCTTAAGGAAATTGCACTTTTCAGCCTTATAGTGCATTTGCCTTGGGAATTGTGCCATTATGTGATTATTGATTTTGAGAGACTGATCAAATTGATCTGAGCAAGAGACTTTAGGGTTTCAAGTTCGAATTCCTTGGGGAACGAGCCATCTCCACTGGAAGCAATTCAGAGGGTGTGAAATACCACTTGATTTATTGCAGCAGAGGTTTCTTTAGGCAGAGGAAATCACAGAGCTTCAAAGAATAGTCAATCTTCAGAGTTTATTCAGTGTTTGCATTCAGAGAGCATCTGTTCATCTAGGCGCATCATTTACAGAGACTTGGACATTGGTTTTGAGGAGGCCGTACAAACTTTAATGCTGTTTTCTGTCAGGCCGTACCTTGCTGCAGGCCGTACTTCCTGTCCTTGGGCCGTACTTTCATCTTCAAGTGAAACGCCTTTCTTCCAGACTTCTAGATTGCATCAATAAGGGCGCTGGGGTTCCAGAAGGCTTTGGAGATTACCAGACAGAAGGAGAAGAAGATCATTATTGCAGCCGTACAAAATCTGTACCTTCATCTGTTGCTGGTTTACCAGGTTTTTACAATAAAATTTATTATTTCATTATTGCATGTTAGCAGATCTTGATTGTATTGATACCAGATGAATAATAGATGAAACGCCTTCATTCTATCTTGTATTTCCTAAGCATATTGGCCATCTAGCATTTTTATGGAATTTATTATTATTTTACAAGCAAATCGTACCATTCATTTATTGCATCAAAAACTCAAAAATTGCAAAAAAACCAAAAACGTCAGAAAAACCTAAAAACTCAGCCAGAATCAGTATCAAGGGAAACTAGGGTTTTTACAGTGGTATCAGAGCTAAATCCTGCCATCCTGAGGGTTTAGCCATCACATGCAGCCAAAGGAATTTGATACATACAGGTACTATACTCGCAGACGAGCCTTGATTGAAAGGCAACGCAGTTTGAGCAGGCAGCCAAAAATCATGGCTGACAGGAATGACAGAACAGATAGGACAGATGTACCTTGGACAGAGATCCCACAGAATAACAGAGATCAGGACGATCAGAGGTCTTGCTTGCACTCAGAGAGCTTCGTGCAGGACAACGTCGTTCGATGATGTATTACAGCAGGTAGCAGTAGCACTGCAGAGATTGGGTACCTCGAGGAGACCGTCACCACATCGTGACGATGACAGGAGTGATGCAGAGTCACGGAGAGCTCCTAGGACAGTGTCACGGACAGCAGATAGGCCTACTAGGCCTACGTTCACGAGACAGGAGCCCGATGAGGCTATACCAGATGAGGATCATGAGGAGTTGTTCGCTGATTCGCTTATGGCAGCGAACGAGGAATGGGAGTTGATACCTCCTGCAGTCAGAGAAAGGCTTTCTTTCGACCGTTTTGTCACTCAGAGACGAGAGCATCATAGAGGTCGTCAGGATTGGAGACCCAGATACCAGAACAATGATTTGAAACATGCAACAAACAGGCTGAATCTGGTGATGTTCGATGGTAGTGGGAAGATGACAGCCCAAGCTTGGATTAGCAAGCTTGATACATTCCTCACTTTGCGTCCGATGGCTGAGAGAGACGCTATTAGATATGCTACACTGCACCTCGAGGGAGTTGCCTATGACTGGTGGCACCACGGTATGGTGACGTTACATCATGACCGGATCACTTCATACCAGGAGTTCGTAAACAGATTGGTTGAGAGGTTTGATAGGAAGGATCCGGAAACCTATTTCAGAGATTTGGCACAGTTGAGGCAGAGTGGCAGTCTAGAGTCTTATATCAGTGACTTTCAGAGGCTATCCGTCATGGTTCCGAACATATCATATAGGAGATTGGTAGTACTCTTCATGGAGGGGTTGACAGAGCCACTGAGAGGCTGGATCAAAGCCTTTGATCCTCCGTCACTACAGGAGGCGATGAAGAAAGCACGGAATATGGAGTTAGCAGCCCCGTCGAGTAGATTCAACTCCAGAGGTTCTTCGTCGTTCAGGGATAACAAGGGCTTCAACAGAAATAAGGACAAATCTGATTTTAACAAAGAAAAATCAGACTTTAAAAACGATTCAAAAGGTAAATCAGCATTTCCACCTTTGGATCGTGAGGCCCTAAATGACCTACGCAGGAAGAAGCTTTGCTTCTACTGCAAAGGACCATATGACGCCAGTCACGATTGTCCTCTAAGACCTAAGGGCAAGGCAAATCGTGTGATGTGGGCGTATTATGAGGACTCCGAATCAGAAAATTCCGAACAGCAAGAGCATTCAGATGATTCAGAGTCAGAGGCGCCAGAGCCTAGAGCAGAGACAGAGCCCGAGCTTCAGGTACAGGAGGCCCGTTTATCTAGCATTCAGCAGGAGGGTTCTTTCCGGCTTCGTGGTGTGTTAGCAGGACAGAGGGTCATTACCCTATTGGATACAGGAGCCACGCATAATTTCATAGATGCTAGGTTCGTTGAGAAACGTGGACTCATCACTGAGGAGTTCGAGGGCATCAGAGTCAAAGTGGCAGATGGATACACTTTGAGATGCGAGCGCATGATTAAGGATCTCCCTTTACGCTTGAACAATTATGAGTTCAAGGCAGATTATTACGTTGTTAATATGGGAGACATTGATTTGGTCTTGGGAATGAAGTGGTTACATTCATTGGAGGAGGTCACACTTCGTCTCAAGGACATGGAGATTCGTTTTGAGGTCGATGGGAAGACTCACATACTTAAGGCAATACGGGACAGCGACCTTAAAACAATTTCTTTTCGCCGAATGGAGCGGCTCATGCGTCATGACATGGTAGAGTGGGCTGCCGAGTGTCATTTAGCACCTATATAGGAGGGACAGCAAAAGACAGAGTATCATCCGGACATTCAGAAGTTGAGAGTCAAGCATGACAAGGTGTTCAGTGATATTCCGCCAGGTAGACCTCCTGACAGAGGCATAGAGCACATCATTGAGCTCGAGGAGGGTGCGAAGCCCGTTATGATAACTCCTTATAGGCATCCTAAAAGATTAAAGGATGAGATCGAGTAGACAATAAAGGAGTTACTTGCTATGGGTCACATTCGACCAAGCAAATCACCGTTCGCTTCTTCTGTTGTTTTGGTGAAGAAGAAGGATGGAACGTTACGTATGTGCATTGATTACAGGGTCCTGAATAAGAGGACAATCAAGAATAGATACCCGATACCGAGGATTGATGAGCTTATTGATGAGCTCCATGGTGCCTGTTATTTTACTAAAATTGATTTACGGTTGGGTTATCATCAGATCAGAGTCCGTGAGCAGGACATAGAGAAGACAGCCTTCAGATGTCATTGTGGGCACTTTGAGTTCGTAGTGATGCCATTTGGGCTCACTAATGCGCCGGCTACATTTCAGTCCACGATGAACCGGGTTTTTCATTCACAGCTGAGGAGGTTCGTCTTGGTATTCTTCGATGATATTCTCATATATAGTAGGACATGGCAGGAGCACTTAGCTCATTTGGAGACAGTGTTGAGTATCTTGGAGAGGGAGTCCTTGTACGCCAAGGAATCCAAGTGTGACTTGGGAATGACCGAATTGCTATATCTTGGTCATATTATCAGTGCAGATGGAGTGCGCATGGATCCTGAAAAGATCCGCGCCATTATTGATTGGCCCACACCGGCAAACCTGACACAGTTGAGAGGGTTTCTCGGTTTGTGTGGATTCTACCGTAGGTTCGTGAATGGTTATTCACGACATGCAGCCCCGATGACAGATTTGATGAAAAAAGGGGCATTTGTTTGGACTTCTGAGGCACAGGAGTGTTTTGTGAAGTTCAAGGAGTTGATGACCACATGCCCTCGCTTTGGCACTACCCACTTTAAGCCGTTTGAGCTTCAATGTGATGCATCGTGAGGGCATTGGTGCGGTGCTTATGCAGTGACAAGCACCCAATTGTGTACCTAGAGCCGCAAGCTCGAGGACCCGAGATTGTATAGCATATATGATAAGGAGATGCTCGCGATTATGCATGCCTTTAGCAAAATTCAGCAATATCTTGTTGGCAGCAAATTTTGCATTAAAACTGATCAACAGCCTTGAGACACACTTTTAGGGCAGCGATCTTAATGATGTGCATAAAATGGTCGATTGCGGGCTTATGACTTTGATATTTCATATATCAAAGGTAATAGTAACGAGTGGCGATGCACTCTCAATGACCGCATTTGAGCACTATGGTTCATATTTCGAGGATTGGAGGCATATGATAGTGGCAGTATGCCAAGGATAGTTGGGCCTCCAGTATTGTTGAGGGATCAGCAGTTGATACCAGGTATACACTTGTGAATGACTTGATCATTTACAAGCACAAGATATTTCTGATTCCCGGTTCAGAGGTGAAGAACATTGTTATGCGAGCCTTTCATGATATGCCTACAGCAGGACATCCTGGATACTTCAAAACCTACAGGCAGATTCGGGAGAGATTCACCTGGAAAGGACTCAAGGCCGATGTTCTTCAGTATGTGCGTGAGTGCCCTGTTTGTCAGCAGAACAAGCAGGAGAACACGTACCCGGCAGGTTTACTACAGCCACTTCCGATTCCTGATAGGAAGTGGGAATGCCTGTCGATGGACTTTATCACGGGCTTGCCCAAAGCCCAAGGGCGTGATTGCATTTATGTAGTTGTCGATCGGCTTACGAAGTATGCCCACTTCTTTCCGATCACCACGACTTACACAGCTACACAGGTAGCAGAGGTTTTCTTTCGCGAGGTATTCAGACTTCATGGCTTGCCTCGGAGCATTGTGAGCGACAGAGATAGTCGGTTCCTGAGTAACTTCTGGCAGGAGGTATTCAGACTTTGTGGGACCGAGCTCACTCCGAGCACTAGTTACCACCCGCAGACTGATGGGCAGACGGAGATTGTGAACAAGTGGGTGGAAGGTTACCTCTGAAACTACATAGCAGGGCAGCAGAAGGCGTGGGTCAAATGGATACATTTGTGTGAGTATTGCTATAACTCGACATTCCATATGACCATTTAGATGTCACCTTTCATGGCATTATACGGGTATGAGGCGCCGAGTTTCCTTGATTTGCTACTGAGCGACAGTAGAGTGCCGAGTGCAGGAGGTTGGTTGCAGGAGAGTCAGGACACTATGAGGGCTCTCAAGGAAAATATAGCCAAGGCACAAAATCAGCATAAACAGTATGCAGATCAGAAGAGGACGGAGAGGCATTTCGAGGTTGGTGACATGGTTTACCTCATGCTGCACTTTCACGTCACTCTTAGGAAGAGGTCGGAAGCTCAAGCCACGCTATTACGGTCCTTTCAGATCCCCGAGGAGAGTTGGCGAGGTGGCTTACGAGCTTGAGCTTCCAGCAAAGAGCAGGGTACACAACGTATTTCATGTATCACGCTCAAGAAGGCGTTGGGTCATCGTGTGGTACCGTCTGCAGTCTCTACCTCCCTTAGATGACGAGGGAAAGTTGATCTTAGTACCTGAGTCCATCCTGGAGTACAGAGAGAGACAGTTGCGTAGGAGGACTATCAGGGAATATCGTGAAATGGAGAGATTTGCCGTTGAGGATGCACATGGGAGAGCGAGGAGATTTTGCAGCATCCGGAGTTGAGATTGCTGAGGACAAGCAATTTCGGAGGGGCACACTGTCATGTCCCCTTCTAGTGACATCTCTCTGAGTACGATTGGCCTATCACACGACCCTCGTGAGGGCCGATAGGACTCGATAGAGGGTCACGGAGCTTGGCTCACCTTCAGAAGCGAGTTTGATCAAGAGTCTTCGTCGCCTCGACGGAGACTTCGCACTGCTATTTTAGCGGTTCACAAGGGGACCCCTCGCTATTTTAGCAAGATGACTCTGGCAAAGATTCTAATCACTTCGTTCGCCGCCTTCCGTGACGATACTATCCGATGAGTAACTAGAGAAATATTAATATTTAATTGCATTAATTAAATATTAATTATTTAATGATTATAATATAAAGTTATAATATTAAATTATAACTTAAGTGATTCTTCTTGAGGGGGTGCGCCATCATCAGAAGGCGCCAAAATTGACATTTAAATTATATTAAAATATTCAGCTGAGACTATGGAGAAATTAAAAGAATTAAAAGTGAATATTTTAATGAAACCCTATTCTTAAGGAAATTGCACTTTTCAGCCTTATAGTGCATTTGCCTTGGGAATTGTGCCATTATGTGATTATTGATTTTGAGAGACTGATCAAATTGATCTGAGCAAGAGACTTTAGGGTTTCAAGTTCGAATTCCTTGGGGAACGAGCCATCTCCACTAGAAGCAATTCAGAGGGTGTGAAATACCACTTGATTTATTGCAGCAGAGGTTTCTTTAGGCAGAGGAAATCACAGAGCTTCAAAGAATATTCAATCTTCAGAGTTTATTCAGTGTTTGCATTCAGAGAGCATCTGTTCATCTAGGCGCATCATTTACAGAGACTTGGACATTGGTTTTGAGGAGGCCGTACAAACTTTAATGCTGTTTTCTGTCAGGCCGTACCTTGCTGCAGGCCGTACTTCCTGTCCTTGGGCCGTACTTTCATCTTCAAGTGAAACGCCTTTCTTCCAGACTTCCAGATTGCATCAATAAGGGCGCTGGGGTTCCAGAAGGCTTTGGAGATTACCAGACAGAAGGAGAAGAAGATCATTATTGCAGCCGTACAAAATCTGTACCTTCATCTGTTGCTGGTTTACTAGGTTTTTACAATAAAATTTATTATTTCATTATTGCATGTTAGCAGATCTTGATTGTATTGATACCAGATGAATAATAGATGAAACGCCTTCATTGTATCTTGTATTTCCTAAGCATATTGGCCATCTAGCATTTTTATGGAATTTATTATTATTTTACAAGCAAATTGTACCATTCATTTATTGCATCAAAAACTCAAAAATTGCAAAAAAACCAAAAACGTCAGAAAAACCTAAAAACTCAGCCAGAATCAGTATCAGGGGAAACTAGGGTTTTTACATCATTGCCAAAGTCCATGCTAAACTCCTCACACTCAAATTGTTGGGACTCCTCGAGCTCAAGCTCTTCCAAACCAGTACCAACCAACCCTATTCATACTACATCACCATCAACCTATGTCGGCTTCTTTGGCTTTACATCCCATTGGGCTACTAGACTTTCCTTGTATGTAAGCATGTTGTGGTCAATGAGATGCAAGGTGCTATGTACAACTACAAGCTTCTTTGCCCCAATAGAGGTAAAGCCTATTCCTCTAATAGAGTGGATTAAACTCTAAGTAGAATAGTTCCTCTCAGTAGCTGAAGATCTAGAAACTTGGGACAATAGTCAAGTGGCTGGTATAGTTTGCAAAGAAGTAGGCTTGTGCATAGTCCACCGTAGAATTGGATCCTTTTGTGCCCTAATCTCCCTATCCAACTTGGCCTCTTCAAGATATCCCATAAGAATGGCAACTTTTGACCACTTGGTACGAATGATGTCGACATTTAGAGTATCCTACATATTCTAAATAGTCTTCATGAACCTCACCTTCACCACAACATCTATAGTATTATACATATTCTAAATAGTCTTCACGAACCTCACCTTCACTACAACATCTTGTAGAGGGTTAACTTTGCTAGGCCTTTGCACGTAACACTTCGGGTTCAATGCATGGGCAATCATGTGCAAGGGAGTGTTGAGCTTCTCTAATCTCCAATGAATAATTGGCTGGATGTGTTCATTGTAGAACTACAATATAGGAGAACTACAATATAGGGGTCATTCTCTTGTACAATGACCTTCATTTGGTTAAGCATATTGTCAATGCACTCATCTACTTCTCCAAGCCTAGGTGCATTAGTGTCCCCATATCTAATGAATTTGAAGACTAGAGTAATGATGGTGATAATATATTTTGCATCAGCCCAAAGTGTCACTCTTCACCACCTCCTTCACTCTCTTCCCTTGCTCTGACTTAGAATTGGGCCATTGATTCCACTCTATTGTCATGACCATTTGTTGTAATGCCTCTTGCTACTCAAACATCTTTTGCAAGAGAATGAAATATGATGCATATGTAGTCTCTCTAGATTTTAGAATCTCCTTGGAGAAGGTTTTGAAGAGTTCATGTGAAGTATGGTGGATGCAAATAAACCTCTACACAAATCTAGTATCATTAACTACTTTGATCCAGCTGATTTTTCCCACGTACTTGAGTACATTATTCATGGCATGCACACAATAAGGAGTCCACCAAATATGCTTGGAGGCTACTTTAATCTGTTGATGTTATAGCCGCGGGCCTCATACTTCCAACAGCAATTTATTAATAAGCAATAAATTAATATAGCCGTTGGCTATTTATTTATTGGAGAAGATTTTGTGAAGAGGCGCTTCACTTAAATATCAAATAATATTTTGTTTAATGTGGCCGACTTCATCTTAATATTCGCCACCTTTGTGTGAGACACAACCATTCACTTAAGGCTGACCTTTCATCTATGAAGGGACGTGTTTGTTGGAGACCTCCTCATCGAATTGTATATTAAGGAGGCGCTGTTCACTTTCATCATCATTCATTCATTCCATTCAAGAAGTGCGAATTTATCTACAACAAGAGTTCGATATTGGAGATCAACATTATTCTTCAAGGAGTTCGATATTATTTCTTTTGAGATTGCATCAAGTGTGTTGCTGTTAATTAAGCCTAGTGATTGGCCTCATTGTAAAGCGAATTGCTGTTCATTATTCAATATATAAGTGATATATTGTTGCTGGGTTTTTCTCCCTCAAGTTGGAGGGTTTTCCCAGGGTATATTCTGTGTTAAATTGTTTGAAATTGTTCTATATCTGCTTATTTAATTTCTGATCCTAAAACTAACATGGTATCAGAGCGGGTTTAAGCAAGATTGTGATCAGATTTCTATAAGCAGCGTGATCTTCCTCTCTTATTCTCATCTTAGTGTGTCTATCTTATCTTCGAAAATGGTGAACGGTCTCAAGGTTGAAGATAGACTCGAAGGTGCTTGTAACTTCACCTCTTGGAAGTTTAGAGTTCTTATTGCATTGGAAGAAAATGAGATTCTTAAGTTCGTGGAGAGCAAAGTACCCGAGCCTTCCGATGAGAATGAGAAGACACAATGGAGGAAGAATGGCACAAAGGCCAAGAAGATATTGATTGATTCTGTGAAGGATCACCTTGTGCCTATTATCTCCAAATTGAAGACAGCTAGAGAGATGTTCAAGACTTTGGAGGGATTGTATGAGATCAATAACACCAGCTGAGCTCTTGCATTGAGGCAACAACTACATCACATCAAGATGGTGAAAGGAGATTCAATCATCTCGTTCTTTATGGAGATCACTGAGTTGAAGGATCAACTCTATGCCATTGGAGACATAATTGATGATCGAGACTTAGTCATGTTGGCGCTTAACGGTCTTCCTCAATCTTGGGAGCCTTTTATCCAAAGTATAAGTGGAAGATCTAAGTTACCTAAGTTTGATCATCTTAGGGAAGATTGCATTCAAGAGGAATCAAGGTTGGCAACAAGTGGTAATGGACGAAGCTCTCACAATGAAGACAATTATATTCTTGCTGCTCAAACTTCAAAGAAGAAAGGAAGAGAAGGGAGAAAAGGTAACTTCAAGAGGAATAGAGATAGGAAATTGGATGTTGCTCTTGAATCAAAGAAGAAGAAGGATCTCTCCCATATACAGTGCTTCAGATGTGACAAGTTTGGTCACTATGCTAGAGATTGTGCAACAAGACCTAAGCAGCATGCTTCTACTACGGATGTGGATCATGTCTCTCCTTAGAAGGATTCAAGAGATAATTCAAGTGGATTTCTATTTATCTCAGCCCTATCAAGCAATGTTCCAACCGATAGCAACACATGGTTGATTGATAGTGGCGCTTCTCGACACATTACAGGATATAGAGAGCACCTTTCAGATTTGGTGGAGAGAGAAACCAACATTCAAGTAATAATCGGAGATGATGCTTGCTATTCAGTGAAGGGTGCAGGAGCCTCCTCTCTTCACCTAGATTCCGGCATCTCTCTTCATTTGAGTGATGTCTTGTTCGTACCAGGTATCAAGAGGAACCTTGTATCAATTTCAGCTTTGGAGGACAAAGGATATCAACTTACATTTTCTGAGGGAAAAGTTCTTGCTTGGCGAAAGAACTCTAGCATCAAGACAACCCGTGTGATTGGTGTTTGACAAGAAAGTCTTTATAGACTTTCCATTCGTCCAATGCAAGCATTGTTGCATGATTCCACCAGTTCAAGCGAGCTTTGGCATAGAAGACTTGCTCACCTTCATTTTAGAGCTCTTCCATCCATGGAGAAGATGGTTTTTGGCCTTCCGAAACTTAGTCAAGAGCATGATGGTACGTGTAGAGGATGCGCATTGGGTAAGAATACTAAGGGTCCTTTTCGTAGTAGTGAAAGTAGATCAAAATGTATTCTAGATCTTGTTCATTCTGATTTGTGTGGTCCAATGTTTGTTGCATCCTTGAGTGGTTTTTGGTATTATGTAATTTTCATTGACTACTCTAGAAAGACTTGGATTTATTTTTTGAAGTCTAAAGAATCTAAAGAAGTACTTGAGAAATTCAAAGAATTTAAGGCTCAAGTAGAGAATTTGTCTAGAAAGAGGATCAAAGTTCTAAGATCTGATAACGGAGGAGAATACACCTCTGGAGGCTTCCGTAACTTTTGCATCGAGGCAGGGATTAAGAGGGAGTTTTGCGTTCCTTACAATCCACAACAAAACGGAGTTGCAAAAAGGAAGAATAGATCCATAGTCAAGGCAGCTAAAGCCATGATCCATGATCAAGACTTGCAAACCTTCCTTTGGGCAGAAGCATCTAGAACTGCAGTGTATGTTCAAAATCGAAGCCCTCATCGTATTTTGGAGAATAGGACACCTGAAGAAGCCTTCACCGGCATGAAGCCTGAGGTTAGTCACTTGAGAATATTTGATTCTCTTGTTTATATTCATGTGCCTAAAGATAAGAGAACTTAGTTAGAACCATCTGGCAAGAAAGGAATATTTGTGGGTTATAGTGAATCCTCAAAAGCCTACAAAATTTACATTTTGAGACAGAAACAAATAGAGATCAACAGGGATGTCTCTTTTGAAGAAGATGTTGCATTCAAAAGATCTAAAGGTTCATACATGGAGATAGATAATGAAGATTAGAAGACTCCTCAGGACATGGACGTTGATCATACTCTTGAGGTTTAGAGGGAGTCTACTGAACCAAAAGAAGATATTGATCCAATTGAGCCTTTGGAACCAACTGATGGGCCAAGAGATATTGTCATAGGTCGAAAGAGACCTCTATGGGATAGGCAAACAATGCAGGAGGCAAAAAAGTTTGCAGCTCCTAGAGGCACATTCAGAGAAAGCAAAAAACCACAGAAGTTTCCAGGCTATGTAGCATTAATGAGTCATATCGTTGAGTTTGAACCTTCCAGTGTTGAGGAAGCATCAAGTCAGCAAGTATGGAGAGATGCTATGGCTGAAGAGTATCAATCTATCATCAAGAATGATGTTTGGGATATTGTATCGAGACCTGAAGGAAAATCAGTTGTATCTTCCAAATGGCTTTTCAAGATCAGGCATGTAGCTGATGGAAGCATTGAGAAGTACAAAGCTAGATTTGTGGTTAGAGGATTCTCGATTTGTGGCTAGAGGATTCTCTCAGAAAGAGGGAATAGATTATGAAGAAACTTTTTCTCCGATTGCTCGTTATACATCCATCAAGACCATCATTGCTATTGCAGTAGCTAAGGGATGGAAGTTACATCAGATGGACATGAAGACAACATTCCTTAATGGTGTAATTGAAGAAGTATACATTGAGCAACCTGATGACTTTGTGATTCATGGGAAGGAGTCTCATGTTTGTAAATTGAAGAAGGCTTTGTATGGCCTTAAACAGGCTCCTCTTGCTTGGTATGAGAGGATTGATCGATACTTGATGAGCTTGGGCTTCTCCAAGAATGATGCTGATTCAAATCTCTACTTCAAGATAGTTGATGGTGAGGCTTTAATCTTGGTTCTTTATGTTGATCTATTTCTTACTGGAGCAAAATGTCTCATTATCAAATGCAAGAAGGAGTTAGCTTCTGAATTTGAGATGAAGGATCTAGGATAGATGCATTTCTTTCTAGGGTTGGAAGTATGGCAGAGACCCAATGAGATTATTTTGAGTCAAGGGAAATATACCATAGACATCTTGAAGAGATTTGGGATGATGGATTGCAAATCTATGTCTACACCGATGGAAACTAATTTCAAGAAGTTAAGTGAGTCTGCAGCTAGTTCAGATTTGGTAGATCCTACTATGTACAGGCAGTTGATTGGGTCGTTGATGTATCTAGTCAATACTAGACCAGATATTTGCTATGCAGTGAGTGCACTCAGTCAGTTCATGTGTGAACCAAGGCAAATTCATCTAGTTGCAACTAAGCATATCTTGAGATACTTGCGTGGCACAGTTGGATATGGCTTGAGATATACTTCCAGTGTAGATATTTTGGTTCTGATTGGGCTGGGAGTGTAATTGATCGGAAGATCACCTCTGGATGTTGCTTTAGTCCGAGGTCTGCGATGATTTCTTGGTGTAGCAGGAAGCAATTTTCAATGGCACTAAGCACTATAGAGGCAAAGTATATTGCAGCATGTGTAGCAACTCGAGAAGCAGTGTGGCTTCGAAAGCTCCTTGCAGGATTGTTTGGACAATCATTGGAGTTGACTGTTATTCATTGTGACAATCAAAGCTGTGTAAAGCTATCTGTCAATCTTGTGTTTCATGACATAACAAAACATGTTGAGATCAAATACCATTACATCAGAGATATGGTATTGAGAAAAGCTATTCAGTTGAGATATATTTGCACTAATGAGCAGACATCTGATATTCTCACCAAGCCTCTCTTTAGAGTGAAGTTTGTGCATTTTGGAGACAAGCTTGGAGTTTTGGAGAATGAAGCCCTTGCTGAGAGGGAGACTCAGCATCAATGATCTCATGTGATTTGCTTTAATGCATCTTTCTCTGTGACAGAGAAATTTGAGGTGAAAGCCCTTGTTAATGCATCTTTCTCTGTGATAGAGAAATTTGAGGTGAAAGCCCTTGTTCCACCCTCTGGGAGTAGCCATGGTGGATGTCATGTTGAAAGACTCCATGACAACATCACGTTGAGAGACTCTGTGATGATTCCCTTGTACTTGTGTTTATCCACCCTTTGGGAGTAGCCATGGTGGACGTCATGTTGAGAGACTCCATGATGACATCACGTTGAGTGACTCCGTGATGAGCTCCTTTCCACAAATGGGTGTAGCCATTGTGGATGTCATGTTGAGAGACTCCATGATTTGGCTATCTGGAAGTATTCCTTCCTAGCTAAGAGGGAGTGTTGATGTTATAGCCTTGGGCCTCATACTTCCAGCAGTGATTTATTAATAAGCAATAAATTAATATAGCCGTTGGCTATTTATTTATTGGAGACGATTTTGTGAAGAGGCACTTCACTTAAATATCAAATAATATTTTGTTTAATGTGGCCGACTTCATCTTAATATTCGCCACCTTTGTGTGAGACACAACCATTCACTTAAGGCCAACCTTTCATCTATGAAGGGATGCGTTTGTTGGAGACCTCCTCATCGAATTGTATATTAAGGAGGCGCTGTTCACTTTCATCATCATTCATTTATTCCATTCAAGAAGTGCGAATTTATCTACAGCAAGAGTTCGATATTGGAGATCGACATTATTCTTCAAGGAGATTGATTTCATTATTCAAGGAGTTCGACATTATTTCTTTTGAGATTGCATCAAGTGTGTTGCTGTTAATTCAGACTAGTGATTGGCCTCATTGTAAAGCGAATTGATGTTCATTATTCAATATATAAGTGATATATTGTTGCTGGGTTTTTCTCCCTCAAGTTGGAGGGTTTTCTCAGGGTATATGCTGTGTTAAATTGTTTGAAATTGTTCTATATCTGCTTATTTAATTTCTGGTCCTAAAACTAACATAATCAACTTCCTTCCAACTTTGCACGTGTATGCCATATCTGTCACTACTTGCACCACATTCTTTGGCCCAACCTTCTCAATAGAATCTCTAAAGATTTGGAACTAAAAATCAACATCCTTGTGGTGCCTTAAACAATAGACATCTTTAAGGAAGTAAGGACCCTCTTTACATGTGACCATGATGTTAATGAGTAGATGCTTGATGTTTGTCTCCATATCCGTGACTATGTTGCATCCGTTAGTGACCTAGGAAGCCTTCTCCATTAGAATATTAATCTTGGAATAGTTCTTGTTCTCAATTTTATCTTCCCTAGTGGCACAATATGATGGTCTTGCTCTTATTATCTTTGCCCCAACCTCCATATAACAAGGAGAGTGAGCCACATGGAATGGAATTCCATTGGCAAAGAAGAATTTGGCATTATTTGCCTCATCCTTATTTTGCACATTGAATAACACCGCCCCCATGTTTGAAACATCACTACTACTAGTTACACTACATTTCCCCCTATGTTCTATTTCTCTAAACTAGATGGAAAAGTAGGAAGTCGTGGCTCTTGGAATGTCCTAGTACTAGTCGGTTTAGGACCCCTAGGTGACAAATTAAAAGCTGCAAAAGTTTTTTCTTCACCACAATCCCACAATGTATTTATTTTAGCCCTTCGAGTGACAATTCGCCACACAACTCCACACCTTTGCCTCAGAGATGAAGAATGTATGCATTAAATCTTGTAATTTTTCCTTGAAATTCAAGTTGATAGAAATGAAATCTCCACAACCTAGTGTCCCCCGTTGCCTTTGGTTTTGCTTTTAGTTTGGTCACAAATTATCTTAAAGGGGACTTCTTATCATAGGGACCCTTAGAAAATTGTTCTAATAACTTGGAAGGACAATTAAAATGTGCACTCCCAATAGTGGTTACCTCTGAAATATGCTAACCAATTTTTTCGTTGAAATTTTCACAACACAATCAACACTATGCCAATTGAATTAGCGTTAGCTCCAAAATTGAAATCCAAGTTTGAATGATCTCAACGCCAAAAATGCACACTCAATCCCAAGGAAGGAGAGGTGTTGTCATATGGCGGAGAAACTAAAAACAATAATTTGAAATGAAACAAACTCAACGTCAAGAATGTGCACTCAAGATCCCACTGAGGGCGAGGTGCTAACATATGACGGAGTTATTAATTGAAACTGAAACAATTAGGCGGATAACCAGCCATGAAGATACAAATATCTAATTCATCCACTGCGGCGGGCATCCACTTAAGAGTGGGGATTCACCACTTGAGAGTGGTTACAAAGAGTGATACAAATTCAATTATCCACACTGGCGGTAGACCATCCAAGGGTACTTAATGTGAGAAGAAAGAAGAATTAATTGCAGCGATTAAGAACTGAAACAGTACTACTGTTAACAGTCTTACAAATAAGAAGAGAGCTACAAATTACATGTAAATTACAATAGCTTCAAAGCACATGAGTAATGGATGATCCCATACAAATAATTATCTCTCTAACTGCTGATAAATAATCAAACATCTGAACTTCTAAAGTCTGATAAGAAGAATCAGCAAACTGAAATGAAGAACCAACAACTATGAACCCACTAAAATATTCATAACTCATTCAAAATACCTCAAAATCGAATGATGTCTTTTGCAGAGACCTTCTAGGAGGTAGGCGCCCAAATTCTGACCACAAAACAACATCAAATCTTCACATATAATTTTTGGCACAAATCCCAAAGCTCTCCAGAATGGTACGACCTTCCTTGAGGGCGACTTTGACATAAAAAATCAGAAACTCAAAATTAAAATCTGAAAATCTCCAAAGATGGTCGCCTTGGGTGTAGGAATGGATTGGAAAAGTACTCTCAAGCAAATTAAATTCATTCCAAAAGCTGTATGCAAAAACCACCTTCAGCTGTGATTGTATCAGCAACTTCAAAACTGGAAATTTCATCAAAAATCTTCATCTGTTGAGCTCAATCTGCTAGTCTGATTTGAGAAGCAGCAGATGTCCAACTAGGTGTTGTATTTCAAACACAAAATTGGTGAGAGGCTAGGAGGTAAGCTTTCTTCAAAGCAAAATATCAATTGTCATTTCGACAGCATAACTTTAGCATAAATTCATGGATACCAAAATGTTGGAGCAAGCTTCTTTTTTATAGAAAAGGAGAAGACTCATCGAATTCCCTTCAAGGCATGCCAAAAGACATAAAAGACTTTTCAAATTTCCATAAAATATAAATCCTTCATTAAGTGGCGTCCATTTTCCAAGGCATTTAAGACTTCAATAAAAATTAATTCTTTCTTTTATGAAGGCGTCCCCCTTCAAGTCCACCTTTTAAGAACATGAAGCTATTCCCCTAGGCCAAGGGGTCAACTGCAATTTATAACATTAATGCCTTTTATTGAATAAATTCCATCACTTCAGCATTATGAAGTTGCAACCAAATTGCCAACTGCTCCAACAAGAAAATAAACAACTGAAGCACTGCCAAAAAGACCACTACTAAACATAGTATTTACTATAAATAGTAAACACCCTAGAAAAAGCCTCAAACCTCCAAGCAGGGAAACCCTAATTTTACCTTGATGAGCCTACGGGCCTCCGGAATAGGCTGAAGAGCGACTGAACTGATCACTGATGAGAAGGGGACATTACAGTCCGCCCTCCTCGAGATTGCTTGTCCTCAAGCAACCGAAAAGATGGATGCAACAAAATATGTTCTCCTTCCCACGTGGCATCTTCAATAGGCAAGTTCCTCCATCTAACCAAGTATTCCTTGATTGTTCTTCTTCTCAAGGAACGCTCCCTAGTATCAAGAATCTCTTCTGGAATCAACACCAACTGACCTTCCTCATCCAATGGAGGTAATTTTGAAGTAGCCACAACATTGTGTCCAAGTGCCTTCTTGAGGCGTGACACATGAAAGACATTATGCACCTTGCTTTTAGCTAGAAGCTCCAACTCATAAGCAACTTCACCAATCCTTTTGGTGACTTTGAAGGGACCATAATAACGTGGCTTTAACTTTTCTACAACACTCTTTTTAAGGGTAGATTGACGATAGGGCTGAAGTCTCAAATAGACCATGTCTCCTACTTCAAAAGATCTCTCAACACGTTGCTGATCAGCGTATAACTTCTGTTGATTTTGAGCTTGTTGCAAATCTTCCTTGAGAGATTTCAAGATGTCTTGGTTCTGCTGAAGCATATCCTTTGCCTGTGGAGCTCTACTATCACCAAACACCAAATCTACAAAGTTAGGAGCATCATAACCATAAAGAGCCATAAAAGGAGACATCTTAATTGACATATGATAGGAAGAGTTGTAACAGTACTCTCCCAAATGAAGCCACTTAATCCAAGCCCTTTGCTGCCCTGAAACATAATTTCTAAGGTAGCCCTCTAACCACTTGTTGACAATCTCGAATTGCCCATCTGTTTGTGGATGATAACTAGTGCTTGGAGTCAACACTGTACCACTCAGCCTGAAGATTTCTTGCCAAAAAGCACTTAGGAAGTTGCTATCCTTATCACTGACAATGGTTTTAGGCAAACCATGCAACTGGAATACTTCTCTAAAAAATAACTCAGCCACCTGAGCTACTGTAAATGAAGTTGTGACAGCAAAAAAAATGAGCAAATTTTGTTAATCTATCTACCACAACAAAAATGCAATCATGCCCTTGCACCTTAGGCAACCCAGTGATAAAATCCATTGCAATGCTTTCCCATTTCTGATTTGGAATTGGCAAGGGCTGCAACAAACCAGCTGGAAAAGAATGTTCATTTTTATTCCTTTGGCAAATAGAACATTCTCTTATGTAATTCGTGATCTCTTCCTTCATCCCTTTCCAAGCAAACCTTTCTCTAATTTACTTGTATGTCTTGAATATGCCTTGATGACCAGCAAGGGGCACATCATGAAAAGACTGTAGAATCTTCTTTTTAAGTTTAGATCCATGCACTAAAAAGATTCTACCTTTATAGAAAATTAACCCATCAACCAACTTATACCTTTCATCAACCAAATGACCTTCAAGCAAGCTGGTTGCAAACTGATTTTTAGCATAATCAGCAGCAATTAACTCCTTCCAATCTGCTGATAACTCACAAAGTGACTGCAAATGAGGCCTTTTTGAAAGGGCATTAGCCACTATGTTATTTTTCCCTTTGACATATTCAATGTCAAAGTCATACGCTTGGAGCTTACTTACCCAATTATGTTGTCTTTCATTTAAATCTTTTTGGTGCATAAAGTGTTTAAGACTGTTATGATTAGTCTTAACAACAAATTTACTTCCCACCAAATATTGACGAAACTTAGATAATGCGTGCATAATAGCAAGCATTTCTTTGTCATATATTAAGATTTTTCTGCTCCTCTCAACTTTCTGCTCTCAAAGACAATGGGGTGCTTGTCTTGCATGAGAACAGCTCCAACTCCCTCACCTAAAGCATCACATTGCAATTCAAAAGGCTTTGTGAAATCTGGTAGGGCCAACGCTGGACATGAGCTCATTATGTGCTTGAACTTGTCGAAGACTCCTTGTGCCTTATTTGTCCATAGGAAGGCTCCTTTCTTTGTAAGATCTATAAGGGGGGCTGCCATGTGAGAATATCCCTTAACAAATCTTCTGTAGAATCCGCACAAACCCAAAAATCCTCTCAAGTGAGAAATATTCTTTGGAGGTGGCCAATCAAGGATGGCTTTAATCTTTTCTGGATCAACTTTGACACCCTTGGCACTAATGATGTGGCCGAGATACAACTCCGTCATCCCGAACTCACACTTTGATTCTTTGGCAAACAAACATTCTACCTCCAAAATGCTAAGCACTTCTTCCAAGTGCTTGAGGTGCTCTTCCCAAGACTTACTGAAGATGAGAATATCGTCGAAGAAGATGAGCACAAACTTCCTCAACTGCTGTCTAAAAATCTTGTTCATACAAGATTGGAATGTAGCTGGAGCATTTGTCAAACCAAAAGCATGACAAGAAATTCAAAATGCCCAAAATGGCATCTAAAAGCTGTCTTCTCTATATCCGCCTCCCTCATTCTGATTTGATGATAGCCTCGAACGAAGATCAATCTTCGAGAAAACATAGCCCCATGGAGCTCATCAATAAGCTCATCAATCCTAGGAATAGGATATCTATTCTTGATGGTCTTCTGATTTAATGCACGGTAGTCAACACATATACACATTGTTCCATCTTTCTTTTTTACCAACACCACTGTTGAAGCAAAAGGGTTTTTGCTTGGCCGAATAAAACCCATCTCCAAAAGCTCTTTGATGGCTTTCTCAATTTCATCTTTTTGTTTCTTGGGATAACGGTAAGGCGTGGTGATTACAGGCTTTGCTCCTTCTACTTCAATCACATGCTCAAAACTTCTTTCAGGAGGTCTCCCAGGAGGTAGGCTACCAAAGACTTTACTCTTCTTGGTAAGTAAGGATTGGATATCAGGATGATATTGCCTCTTCTCTTCCACTGGATCAGCTAGTAGGACCATACACTTTGTTGCCCACTCAACTTGATCATGACGGATCAGCCTTTCCATTCTTTTCAAGGACACAATTCGAGGGCCCCCATTTGACATCCCTCTCAAAACAACCTTCTTTCCATCAGCTTGAAATTTTAGCTCCATTGTTTGTAAATTCAAAGTGATCTCTCCAAGAGATCGCAGCCATTGTATTCCTAACACGGCAGTGGTATCACCAATACCCACAACATAGAAGTCATCTTTTACTTCATAATTTCCTATCTGAATAGAAAGGTTAGGAATTTTCCTAGTGCATGACATGGTGAAACCATCAGCTACCATAACTTTGAAGCCTTCAAACTCTTCAGTTTTCAAACCTCTCTTTGTCACCAATCCTTCATCAATGAAGTTGTGAGTTGCTCCAATATCAATTAGAGCAACTATCCTTTGAGATCCAACCACTCCCTGCACCCGAAAGGTCTCATTTTTTTGAAAACTTGATAGTTGTGCGAAAACACTACCATCTCCAACCTCATCGGGCTTCTCTTCTGGAGCTTCTTCACCTTCACTACTTGCTGATTCGTATTGTTGATTAGACGAATCAGATTCTGATCCATAATCAGAATAGCCCTCCATTCGGTTTGCTTTGCCTATTCCATAGCAACGGTGACCCTTAACCCAAGGTTCACGGCAAGTGTAGCAAACTCCATCTTTTCTAAGCTGTTCTTTGAGCTCTTCTGACATCTTTGGTGGAAACTTCTTTTGCAGATTTGAAGAATGTTTTTTATCCTTCTTATGGCTGAAAGGCTTCGAATGAAACTTAGGCCTTGGGGCTGCCAACTCCATGCTCCTCGCTTTCTTGATGGCTTCATCTAAAGTTGGTGGATAAAAGGCTTTGACCCATCCCTTCAAAGGCTCCATTAATCCTTCTGAAAAGAGTACCACAAGTCTTTTCTCAATAATGTTAGGCACCATTACTGACAACCTTTGAAAATCAGCCACATAATTTTCTAAAGATCCTTGTTGCTTCAACTGTGCCAATTCTCTAAATCTCAACTCAGGATACTTGGTATCAAATCTTTCAATCAGCTTGTTGGTAAACTCGTCATAGGTGCGGATGAGGTTATAGCCAAGAGTGACCAAACCACGAGTCCACCATTCGTGAGCTATTCCATCCAAATGCAAGGTAGCAAATTTGATAGCATCTTCTTCCGTTATTGGTCTGAGAGGGAGATAGTTATCTAGTTTTTGCACCCATGATCTGGCTGTGCACTTGTTACTTCCATCAAAATGCTCCAAGGTTATCTTTCCCAAAGCTTGATGAAAATCATTTCTAGGCACCATAGGAGGACGTTGCTCATTCCTTCATTTCTCCGACTCCTTTGATTCATGTACTGATCAAAGGTCCAAGCATCTCTCAAATCGAGAGGTAAAGAAGCATACTCCATGTAAGTTTGACGTGCATCATCAGCAAAAGTTGGTGCAGCTTCAACCAGTTGTTGCTCTTCCCTTGGCGTGAAGACGGGGAAAAGAGGTCTAGAAGATGACCCACTAGGAATTGCAGCATGCTGACCCACAATTCTATTTCCTCTATTCACTTCAGAACTGCCATTACTAGATTTTCCATTAACTCCACTGCTTTCACTAGTTGGATTATTTTGGGGCTGAAGAACATTATGTGCTGCTTGCTGATCCAACTTGGACAATAATCAGGACATCATGTCTATCATTCCATCAAACTTCTTCTCAACTCTGTCCCTCTCCTCATTAGCTTGCCTAACACTGTCTGACATTATTTCAATTGTTTGACCAACTTCTTCCACTGACTTTTCTGTACCTTCCACTATTTTGCCAAGATCCCTTAAGGCTTTTGAAAATGTCTCTGCCTCTGGAACAGGTGGAAACTAATGCTGAGTTCTGGCCTGACTTCTGGTGAATGGTCTAGTGTCTCTTTCACTCATCAGACAACCAACTGCAAAAATGCCAAAGGATGACAGGGTCTTCTGCTCTGATACCACTGGAATATGCTAACCAATTTTTTCGTTGAAATTTTCACAACACAATCAACACTACGCCAATTGAATTAGCGTTAGCATTAAAATTGAAATCCAAGTTTGAATGATCTCAACGCCAAGAATGCGCACTCAATCCCAAGGAAGGAGAGGTGTTGTCATATGGCGGAAAAACTAAAAACAATAACTTGAAATGAAACAAACTCAACGTCAAGAATGTGCACTCAAGATCCCACTGAGGGCGAGGTGCTAACATATGACGGAGTTATTAATTGAAACTGAAACAATTAGGCGGATAACCAGCCATGAAGATACAACTATCTAATTCATCCGCTGCGGTGGGCATCCACTTAAGAGTGGGGATTCACCACTTGAGAGTGGGTACAAAGAGTGATACAAATTCAATTATCCACATTGGTGGTAGACCATCCAGGGTTACTTAATGTGAGAAGAAAGAAGAATTAATTGCAGCGATTAAGGACTGAAACAGTACTACTATTAACAGTCTTACAAATAAGAAGAGAGCTACAAATTACATGTAAATTACAATAGTTTCAAAGCACATGAGTAATGGATGATCCCATACAAATAATTATCTCTTTAACTGCTGATAAATAATCAAAAATCTGAACTTCTAAAGTCTGATAAGAAGAATCAGCAAATTGAAATGAAGAACCAACAATTGTGAACCCACTAAAATATTCATAACTCATTCAAAATACCTCGGAATCGAATGATGTCTTTTGCAGAGACCTTCTAGGAGGTAGGCGCCCAAATTCTGACCACAAAACAGCATCAAATCTTCACATATAATTTTTGGCACAAATCCCAAAGCTCTCCAAAATGGTATGACCTTCCTTGAGGGCGACTTTGACATAAAAAATCAGAAACTCAAAATTAAAATCTGAAAATCTCCAAAGATGGTTGCCTTGGGTGTAGGAATGGATTGGAAAAGTACCCACAAACAAATTAAATTCATTCCAAAAGCTGTATGCAAAAACCACCTTCAGCTGTGACTGTATCAGCAACTTCAAAACTGGAAATTTCATCAAAAATCTTCATCTGTTGAGCTCAATCTGCTAGTATGATTTGAGAAGCAGTAAATGTCCAACTAGGTGTTGTATTTCAAACACAAAATTGGTGAGAGGCTAGGAGGTAAGCTTTCTTCGAAGCAAAATATCAATTGTCGTTTCAACAGCATAACTTTAGCATAAATTCATGGATACCAAAATGTTGGAGCAAGCTTCTTTTCTATAGAAAAGGAGAAGACTCATCAAATTCCTTTCAAGGCACGACAAAAGACATAAAAGACTTTTCAAATTTCCATAAAATATAAATCCTTCATTAAGTGGCGTCCATTTTCCGAGGCATTTAAGACTTCAATAAAAATTAATTCTTTCTTTTATGAAGGCGTCCCCCTTCAAGTCCACCTTTTAAGAACAACATGAAGTTATTCCCCTAGGCCAAGCGGTCAACTGCAATTTATAACATTAATGCCTTTTATTGAATAAATTCCATCATTTCAGCATTATGAAGTTGCAACCAAATTGCCAACTGCTCCAACAAGAAAAGAAACAACTGAAGCACTGCCAAAAGGACCACTGCTAAACATAGTATTTACTATAAATAGTAAACACCCTAGAAAAAACCTCAAACCTCCAAGTAGGGAAACCCTAATTTTACCTCAATGAGCCTATGAGCCTCCGGAATAGGCTGAAGAGCGACTGAACTGATCACTGATGAGAAGGGGACATTACAACCTCACTGGCCACACTCCCCCTACCAACTGTACTTGGAGTCTCAAATTTAACTCCCATAGGCTCTTGCTCACCCTCTTCGTCACTCGTGCTTTGAGAACTCATAGTTACATTGCAATAAATGAAATTTATGATTTAAATTTTAAACTGTACATATGTCATTATGCATGGGCTCAAGACAAAAGGATTTGTTTTCTGTATTTTGTAGTTTAGGTTGCATGAAGTGCAAATGCAAAGGATACACAAAAGACAATCCTAATTTGACTAGTATTAATCAACTATCTATGAATATGGAAATAAATGTTTAAAAATAATATAATAAATAAATTCAAAACGTAAAATATTATTGTTATAAATGTATAGTTAATTCTTAAACCCCTAAATGCTGTTTTTAGGGTTGTCCAACTTCTGAATTTATTGTATATCTAAATTGAAAAAAAAAAAAAAAAGGTACCGTTGGTTTCAGATTTATCTATTTAGGAATGAACAACTAAAATAAAAAATGCAAATCTCAAAAGATTAAGGGCAGTGGCTTACCTTGAAGGCTTGAGGGCTTTTGGTTTGATGAATGTGTTGAAACTTGAACACTTAGCACTTGCTCTTCCTTTTTCTGTTGCTCTCACTCTTGCAGCCTTGTTTGCTCTCGCTCTTGTTATGCAGCTGTTGCACTTGCAGCCTTGCTTAATGTGTCCAAACTTTGATAGTGACTTGGAGTGAGAGTATGAGAAATATTATAGGTTTTTTGGAGTGCTTAGGGTGTGGGTAGGGCCCATAAACTATTAGGGTTGGGGTTGGGGACACGAACATCAAGCAAAATGTCTTCTTTTTTAAATTGCATTTTTGGAGGTGTTTACCGTAGGGGATGGCCAACCATCTTAGAAACTTTTGAGATACTTCTGGGAGTTTCTTGGAAGTCCCGGGGATGTCTCAGTGGCCCACCAATGCTCCCAATAAGGGGAACATCTCAGGAATGTCCCCAAGTCTCAAGCATGTCCCCGTTTCTAGAAACACCACTTTTCTAAGGGGACACGAACCCATGGAACACTGTTCTCCATTGATTTTATATATTGCACTAAAGACAGCTATTGGTGAGATTGAAGAAACCTAACTGTTCTCATTTAATAAGATTCTACATCTTGCAAAAGATTGTGAGTTCTGTATATCGATTGTTGACTTTGATTTATATAATTATTCTTGGGTCATCAAATGATATCAATATGTTGGTGGTGATGGTCCACTCCTTGGAGTAAAACCAATTTCGTCTTTTCTTTATTTTTCTTTTTTTCTAATAAGTGGCTTGCATCTGTTGTACTTCTTTCAGTAAATATTCATATGGAAAGAAAAACAGTATTATATGCATCCTGAAGGTATGTAGCTAATAAATATTAGAGAACCATGTTGTGGGTGGCACTGACACTGACATTCTAAAATGATTTTCTGTGCAAGCAGAATGGCAGGACATCTGACATGATTTTCTCAATACCGGAGTTGATTGAGACCATCTCCTCTGCTATCACCCTTCAACCAGGGGATATTATAGCAACTGGTACTCCATCAGGTAAACATTATGTTTTCATCTTATTCTCAGGATTTTATGGCTTGGCAATATGTTTTCGCACAAGATAGGAATGTTACAATTATCCCTCTAAAGAAGTAATGGAAAGATTATACGGTTCTAGTTGATCCAAATGGTTTTGATTTCACAATTGGGTTGTAAAGAAAAATATCATGATGGAGAAACTATTTTTGCCAAAAAACTTTTTTTTGTCGGTTTTAAAGAAAATCCTAGGTTTTCCTTGAGCTATTTAAGTTTTTAAGCTGAAGCGTGACCCAACCTAAGGAGGGTCGCTATCTGTTTTGAAGCTGTTATTTCTTCCTAGTGTGAGTATGTTATCATATACTATTTTATGGGATGAGATGTCTTGTAAATCCGATGCAATTCTGCAAGGAAGTTATAATAGTCGCATTCTTCATTTTCTATCAGGGATTAAAAACCCTTACTGATGATGAGTTGTTGCATTTGGAAGTACAAACATTTCTGTGTGTGTATTAGATATCGAACATCAAGAGCTCTGTTGCCTACTTAAACTGTATGTTAAAGTAGTAATGCCTCTGTCTTGGTCGCAGTATTTGTGGCATCAAAAATGTCTATGGAAGAGAGACCATCGCTTAAGAAGTCAAAAAGAAAGAAAACATAAGAGAAGATACTCTTCTAGCTTCCAACATATTAGATTGACTGAAGAGATAAAGAAGTGATTTGCAACTCTGATCATGGTTTCTGGATTGTGTGTGGGGAAATATAGTGAATATGTGATACCCCAACTAGATCTAATGATGTGGTGCCAGTTTCAGGAAAGCCCTGGTGTTGGAGCACAGCCTGACAGGTCTACTATTTTCAGCATACCATCCGTAGTAACAACAAGACACGACTTCCCCACTAACTGAGAGCAACTTGAAGGGGGGTATATAAGAACTTTATAAGGACTGCCATTTGCATGCCTCCCTCTCTTGAGAATCAAAGCCAAGCATCAGTGGTCAGGGTGAGCATGCAAATAAATAATCCCTTGGATATCTTAAAAAGTCTAAAAGATAATAATTCCTAGCAGCAGATGGAACTCTTGAAAATTGAATGTTCCTCTTTTTCATTCTCCTCAAGGGAGGGGTTAGAAATAAGTGAAGGGTTAGTTAGGTTGAGTTTGTCTTTGGATTATACCAATTAAAAAAAAGTGTCTTTTGATTTAATTGAAAAAAAAATTGAGCAGTCTGCCATGTATTTGTCCCCTTCCCAGAAATGCCCAGGTGACGTTTCTGGGAATGAATCAATAGTTCTGACTTTCCAAGGGCAACTGAATTTGGGATCAGAACCATAATTGAACAGGCTTCATAATGAGTGGAGTTTCAAATAATCCAGTGATGTCAATTTATAATATCACAGCTCCATCATCATTACTGTCACATGTTAAATTTTAGTTGCAAAATCAGTATTTGTGCCTATTTTTGTATGTGCTAGGTGCATAAAAAATTGCATACAGAATATATTGTGTAACTGTAATGACGATGGACCACTGCTCATATAAGTGGTAAACAAAGTACAACTTTAAAGCAAAATGACTACTCTATTCAATACAAGTATCTTTCTGCCACACTAATAAGTAAGCTCAATTTTGTAGAACCTTAACTGCTAGGTAACAAGGAGAAATCCAAGCCTCATGGATGTATTGCCATTAGAATTCTCTTTATTAACTGTATTAAATTCTTATTTACAAGGAAGAATATGAGAAAAATCCAAGGATAAGAAGGGCGTGGTCCATAGAGTTGCTTATCATCCATAGAAGCATTGAGGCGTCAAGGGACTAATATGATTTTCAACTTGTTCAAACCAGAAAGTAACTCTTTACATGAATGAAGAGCCAAGTATGAATACATTTAACATCCAAAGGCAGAATTACTTAAATACTGAAGTACATCAAGATAGTAGGTTGGGAAACCCCTTTTAGTTTTTCTAGGTACGTAGAGGTCAGAGTAAGGCCTTTACTGTTCACAAGGTTGGTGATTTGTCCTTTGATGTGGAGTGCTCCCTGAGTCCTTAGGATCACTTGTGAGTGAGTGGTGTGTATCCACCTATCAAACATTGTAAACTAGGGTGCCAACCAAGTTAGTTTCTTTAGTGGTCAAATTAGTAACGTGGATGAGAATACAAAACATGTGGCATTCATCGAACCCCTGCGCCTCAGCATCTTAAAACAAAAAATCAACCCTAAATATGTACTTATGATGAAAAGAGTGTGGTTTGAATAAAACTTGGATAATATGTGCTTGTATCAGTCTGATTCTCATCATGTAGAACAGGTAGTGCAAGAAAAAAAATTGCCAAATTTTTAATCTTAGGAACTTGACCTCCATTTCATTTTCTACCAAACAATTGGGTTTCTTTGGTTGATTGTCATCTAATAGCCTTAGAAACTCCACCCATCGATGTGCTTTGTACATGGAGAGAAAGGTATGGTACGTGCATCCAAGATTCATGAATGAATCCAATCAATTTTTCCACATCCTTCAGTGAAGTATTCAACTCGGGTAGAATGCAGAGGGGAACTAAACATATGCTCAAACGTTTTTATGCACCAACAAACAAATTGGCAAACATGGGTCACTTTTTCTATTATTTGAGCAACATTTGGAGCTCCAACCTCATGAACAACTTTGTATCAAAAAAGAAAGTCCTTAATACTTTCATAAGCAGTCCATTGCCTTCAAGAAACATGAACCTTTTGGAGAGCTCAAGATTATGTCCATTGAAGGACGATTACTCCTATTTGTCTAACCTTCTAGTATGATAGAACAACCATAACTTGTCTAAGCTTTTTATGCCCAGCCATATTTGGTCCACTCACACACCTATCAATTAATGTGGTCCTTGGTTTGTTGGATGGTGGATTCTTGAAGCCTTGAGGTGCTTCCATGACAGCATTATCATTGTCTCATTTAAGGAACCATGCAAGATATAATGGAATATTATCAGACAAAACATCCTCATTTTCTATTGACATTTTAGAGTTTGGAACATATCTATTAGACTCATCATTGGTTCATTTAGTGTCCAATTTTTTAGCTTTTCTCTACAAGTGCTGGATATAGCAGTTAAAATATGGTCTTTGCACACTTCTTCCTCTTTATCTGCATTCTCAATTTCATTTACTTCATATTGTAGTTTTACATCAAAGGCAACCTATTATAATTTGGCCTCATGAATTCTCGGTGTTTGTCCTGAGGGTTGCTATTAGTCATAACTCAATGACCTTTTCATGTTGTAAATGCCTTTTTATCCTAAAATAGATACCTTGAGACTCCAAGTTGTAAAGTGTATACTTATATCCCTTGTTTAGGATTGTGTTTAACTATAAAATTTAACTATGTTGTTGCCCCCACTATTCTTGGCTCTTTTGATAACCAAAATATAAGATTTCATGACCAGTGGTGTGTCCATAAAACAAGACACACTTTGTGGTTTGATGTTGGATGTGTGGGACAATGCATTGGGACCATTGAAACTTGTAAGAGCATAATATTTTCAACCATCCTAGAGGAAAAGGATCATTTTTCTTACCTTGCATTCCAAATTTTTTTATCCAATCCTTTTTGGAAAATAAAAAACATTGCACTTAAAATGGGCATGATGGTAACCAATTAGTGCTTCAACATAGAGACAACTTCAAAACCAAACGAGGATATGGTAAATATGTATTGTAATCTAAGCATGCATGAGTTCGACAAATGGTCTCATGTGTTAAATGTTATCTAAGAGTCTTAGCATAATTAGTGTATGATCTATAAGGTATTGTGGACCTTAAAAGACCTCCCATTTTCCTTTCCTTATTGCTAAGGTTTAGCTACTGCCCTATAATAATCACCCTTCAAAAAAAAATGAAAATCTTGTTAGCTCAACAATTGGAAATTGCTAAACAACTTTCCGAGGTTACACTTTTTGTTCACCAAGTTCCTAGTGTGGGCAAGGTGAGAGCATATGGTGTATTGGATTACAATAATACTTGAAAATGAAGCAGTTGAAAGTAATCCACTTATCTAGTGGAGTTAGCTTAGCACTTACACTTTTTAGTGGGAAGGCTCATAGAATATTGGAAATGTAAAGCTTACTCTTCCACTTTTTAGTGGTGAGTGAATACAATAAGTAAGAGCAACTCTTCCGCTCTTCAACGGTGAGTGAGAACCAATGAGCCACTTATTCAGTGGGGTGAGTAACAAAATATTATGAGCAAATTACTGGTGGTACTACCACTCAATGTTACAATGTTAGCTCAAGGAAATTATCTATAAAATGACATGTGCTACTGCTGATGCAAAGTAACTTCTGTAACAATGATAAATATCAACTCTAACATCAGAACAATCACCAAAACAACAACCAATTCAGTATACCTAGAAATATGAGTGCTGATATGAACAAGGCTGAGCTTACTAGATGGTTGCAAGTCTGTTACTCCTTTGTTGTAGGTCAAATAGCCACCCGAAATCATTCAAAATGTCATTTTATGCAACCAAGGACACCCCAAGTCGATGCCCAACAATTGGATACATACTCCACTCTACAAACAACCTCCAAAATGCGTGGAAACAAAAATATAATATTCATCTCAGATTTACCCAGACAATAATATAATGACCCAGAAATCATAAAGAATGCATACCCAATTCATCAAAGGATAGTATGGACTGCTGTAAGTAGTTCCCAATGCAATCCCCTTCATCCAACAATGCCAAAAACCCAAGGACATTGCTGGTCTGAAAATCACTGGACAGACTGTTGCATGTGTAGTGTTAAGTCTATTATGACAAGAAACGTTGTTATAGCGTTTGATATAAAACTGTTGTAGGTCAAAATGGCCATGTTAAATCATCGAACTCCCTCAAAACCACCAAAGATCACCTCCTAACCACATCCAAAATCTTTGCAAACATTCACCAAAACATAAATCCTAAAATCTGCAATCAAAATACTTTGAATTATCTTCTTTTTGAAACCCTAAAACTAAAACTCTGTTGAAGCACAATGTGATTCCTGAATAGAACCACTCCACTAGCTAGGGATTATCTTTCAAATCCAAAACTAGGAATCAAATGAGGGTTTTCATCCTCAAACAATTTTGGAAGAACTCACACGTTCAATCCGACAACATAACAATATGTGTAATCTTCAACATAACCAAATAAGCCCCCAACACCTCATTTTGTAGCTTTTTTCGATTTTTTTTTGAAAAAACACTTTTTCTTCTTTTGATGCTTTTTTTGGAGAAAACACTTTTTGCTTTTTCACAACTTTTTTGAAAAAGAAGCTTTTTTGCTTTTTTTCGAGAAACACTTTTTTGTTTTGTTTTTTTTCCGAAAAAACACTTTTGCTTTAAATTAAATAATTCATTATGTACAAACATTTAATCACCTTTCCAACGAGCTATTACACTAAGTTGTCCTTTAATTATTTCTCAACATTAGACAACATTAGTGAAATATTAATTAAATAACTTAATAACTCACCCAAGTTGCAGAAAGTACTGCAACGCCATTATAATCCAATTCTAACCACACCATGATGAAATTGAAGTAGTAGAAAGATGATTGAAATCAACTTGGTGACTTTCTAAAAATAGTTTGCTCCTCCAAGTAATTTGGAAAGCACCCAAAAGGTTGGAAATTGATTTCAAAAGCATCTAAGGGCTCCAACTAACCAACTAAATTCAAACCCAAGAACAATTGATTTGCAAGACTGATCAAATGCTTCTCCCAAAATTTTGGAGTTCTCCCTAACTAACCAATTAGCCTTTGGAAGACTTGGAAATTGGCTAAATGTGCACGAATTGGCTAAGCACCAAAAAGGGACATTACATAGCCATTAGTGATTTAGACATGTGGTGGGTCCCATGTTTTCCTTCACCATCCTCCTTTGCATGTTTTTTGAAAAGAAATTTTAGAAATTTGAGTTAAAGATCATTGGAAACTTATTAAAGTACTTGTAAGCATCTCCATTTTTTGGAGACTTCTCAATAGGCTTTTCAACCCCCCATAAAACATCTTTACAAACATAAATATACTTTTGGGAATTGAAAACTAGTTGCGAGTTACATTGTTTCTCATTCTTCCTTTGCTTTTATCATAAATGATTGGATGTTGAATAAAAATGAGAGCTACACTTATAAAATCTTCTTACATATTCTTTGATTTCATTTTGACATTAAATTTGTTTATTAGTCATTCATAGGTTTGAGAGGACTAGAGCTCATTTGTATAGGAAGGAATGTTGCAACTAACACTAGGTGTATTCCTTATGGTACATACCATAGTGTTTGGGACATCAATATTTCTTGAGTTGTGAGCTCAAGCAATCTCAAAGAGTATTTGTCAAATGGTTGAGTGCTAAAAAACTAGAAAAAAGTAAAAATATTAACAAATAAAAAATGTTAAAACAAATCTCTAAATATTATATATTGTAAAAATTTATTGAGTTAAGGTCAAATTTTTTTAGTTGAGTTCAAATTCAAGTAAAAAATTGGCTTGTCAAGATTCCAAGTCTCAATACTATGGTACAAACCGATAGATTGGACCATTTGTATTTAGGCTTAGTATTTTCTTGATATATTTGACATTTGTAAATCCCATTAGAGACTAGATATTTGTATTTATGATAGCATCTTCTTGATATATTTGACGTTTGTAAATCCCATTAGAGATTAAGTGTGATTGAAGTGTTGGACTGGTTTATAATGGGAGTATATTTTTGTTTTGATTAGTTTCATGATGCCTCTAAGAGTTTTTCATTAGTTCCATCACTATGGCATAAAGTGCTTGAAATATTTTTTATGTGAACATTTTTTAATAACAAATACATTCACCAATTTGAGATAGTGTAGTTCGTTGTGTTTGAGACAAAGAAGGTTGTCATCTTAAAAGGTGACTATTTAGGTTCCAACCTAGAGAGAACTCATTGATGCATAAACCTCTAGAGGGATACTTCATTCATATTAAACTTTTTAATAACTCCTCTTTGTGAAAGGTGTTTATGATTTACATAATTTTTTTAATCTTTGCACAATCCAATGTCTTCCAACTAAGTGATATTATACTTGACATGTAACCATATTATTGTCATTTGTTGTGTTTGTTTGGTTAAACAATACACATTTCTTAAAAAGGAGCCATGCGATTCGAAGACAAGATTATCAAGTCATGCCATATATAGTAATTGTGTTAGTTAGACTACTTACACCCATTGTAGTGGATTTACCCTTTAATTACAAAAGAAGCTTTTTAAAATTTTTTTTTGGGGGGTAATTTGTATTTTGTTTGAAAAGATTGATTCACAAGTGCTCGTTAGAAGGATTTATGCTTTAAAATAATAACTATTTTATGTAGGTGTTGGATCGGGATTCAACCCACCACGCCATCTTGTTCAAGGAGATTCTATTCGTATGAAAATTGAAGGTATTGGTGAGTTGAATAATCACATAATTTAAGTGATTATTATCACAATATACTTATTGATTATTTCAACTTTTAAGATGAACATCAAGTTGATATATCATTTACCTTTTGCTATGTAAGATAGAGAGAATAAAAAACAATCACAAGTCACAATAAAGTAATGAATAGAACTTGATCTTAATGCAAGCATGATGGTGATATAATGATTAGAACATGGTGTTTTGTCTGATATATCAAAATATTACATGGTCAAACTATTTTTATGCTTGTTTAAGTAATTAGGAATGGAAGAGAAAGCACCATTAAGGTTTTCCATTATAACTAACTAGTGTTAAGGGAAATTGAAGTGATGATGAACATGCTTATTTTTAAGTAATGTGAAATTATTTAACCAATCAACCTCTCAATTTGATAAATATGCCAACTACAAGGCCAAATTGGATAGTTGTCTCATATCTATTGTTTATTTATTATGCAATAATAGAGTGCACACATATCTCATGTAAGAAAATATAATTTTAAATGAAGTCTACAAAGTAAAGAAAGATATAGGAAGAAAATGTCACTTAAATTGCTTATAAATAGTAATTTATAAAATTAAAAAAACAAAATTAATATTCAATATATTATTAAAAAACTTTATTTTTCTCTAAGTTTTCAAAATAATAACTTTTAAAATATTATTTTTATTTTTAATTTGCAATATCAAATGCAAACATGTCATTTTATCTAGAGAAATTCAACTTTTAAAATAAATATTTTAATAATGTTCAATTATGGTTATGGATAAGTTTTCATTATTATTGAAGAATTACAATTAACTTTAAAATATAAATAATTAGATATGCAAATCTAGGTTTACATTGCTCTCTTTTTTACGTAACAAGTTTCCAATACCCTAAATTTGCAAAATAAAGGATTGGGAATATATATTAGCATTTTCCTTTTTAAGGAACAAGCAACTTCTTTTTTGTTATTTTAAGGGTTGGGAATATTATTAAAAATAGTTATAAATTATTGTTTTTAAATATTTATATAGAAAATAAATAGACAACCCCCCTCAAATGAGCACTAGATGACTCTTGTAATAATTTGTCGCTTCAATAAAACAAAGCACTTAATAATAATCTTGCAACAGTCTCAAATGTCACAACAATACAAAGACTCAAACTTAAATGTTTGTTTAATCAATACACCAATGCTGAATAAAACTAGATTTGTCTTAAAACATTATTTTTTATTAAATATTGCTCAAATTTGCTTTTTGACAAATTATTAAAATAATTTGTGCTTGGGGAACATACATGATATCTATTTTTAGAATATCTATAAAATGTAAGAATAGTCTTACAACAATCTCAAATGTCACGAACAATACAAAAGCTCAAACTAAAGTGTTTGTTTAATCAATGCAACAATGTTGAATAAAACTAGATCCGACTCAAATTTGATTCTTGCCAAATTCTTAAAATAATTTATTTTTGGAGAACATAAAATCTCTTTTTTAGAATATCTATTATTTTAGATTTGAAACATAATGAGTATTCCCAGACAAGCCTTTGTTTGAGTGGTAGGGCTTCCTGCAATCATATGCTACTACCTAGCTGATGTGGCCTATTGACATGGTAGCAGTAGCATTAGTTTACCAAGTAGTTTCCCTTGATAAACTGGTATCCGACACGGGAAAGCAGTCAGTCACGCACATAATATCCTATTCTTTCAAAGGTGCTCTACTCTACTGTATAGTGCTAAATCAATTCAAACAAGAACATGATTTGAGAAAGGTGGAATAAATGTTGGAGTTACTCATGTATACTACATAGCCATTGGTATGGTGAATCGCCATGTAAGTGCTACAATTAGAGGGTATTCAATTGAGACCTAAAACCAAAGCTAGTGAAGATCCAATCCATCCCTGAGGAGATCTCCAATCACTACCATTAGTAAAGGAGAAAACCCAAGGACTACTATCACCAAGATTTGACAAGAAAGGTATGCCACCTCCCCACTCATTCTTTGAACCTATCCCATTAGGTCTAATGAAAGTGGGAGAGGCATTCTTATATGCATAATTTTGTAGACTGACTAATACACGTGAGCTCTTTAAGTACCATTCTAATATGTATTTTAGAGAATATTGGCTAAAGAGCGGGATCAAACTATGCAATTCATTCAATTGAAAAAGATATGGTCAGGCCTTCCTTTAGTTGTGAATTTGTTGAACATACATGAGTTGTGCTTCAAGCACAAGTTTTGAACCCTAATCGTTGAATTGGCTATAAGGTCATCCTGCTTATGTGTTTCCATTTTCATGCATGACCAACAAGCCCTCATGCAAGTACTATATCAAGCTACATATTTCTGCCAATTCCTATATGTTTCTAAAGAAACTAGACCCATGATACTCCACCCCAAACCTTCCTATATCTCCACGGGTGGGTGGGTGGCAATAGTTGGGTGATAGAGTTCAAGCATTTGATCACTATCATTCCAAAGGTTGTTGGTCCATATTCCATTCCGTTCAAGAACTATATAGAGTAGGGGGGCAAGATAGCTACATGTCACCCTACCATCTTGTTGTTTCGTGACAACATCTGGTTTTGTGTGTGCCAAGTGATTCATGCGAAATCACTTGATCTAGCATCAAACAAGCCATGCTTGATGGAGAGAGAATCAAAGAAATCTTAAGCCAGGCTGCTGTCGACTCAAGGGAATTCATTGTACTCTTAAGCCAAGGAGAGGGAATCTTGCTTCTCTATGCATGAGGAATACAACAAAACTGTTGGGAAAATGTGTCTCAACCTTGCAATTACATAAGTTACTATTGATACATAAGGTATTGTTCATTTGACGACGAGGGAGTGATGAGGGGTCTCCCAGGGTCTGGGGGGATCATCCCCTCAGATGGAGTCGAAGGGCATTGGCGGGGGCTCAGGGGTAGCACCCCTGAAAGAATTTTTTTTTTTATATTTTATTATTGTAAATTTGGACCGTTCATCGTTATGTCTCATATATGATGACCAATATTTTATTAGCTTGACTTGCCCTAGAAGGCAACCCTATTTTATGAGGGAATTGTATTACAGCTGTGTATTATGATGTATTTTGAGTCTGATAGCGATTGTGTTGTCTTTGGATCTTTGGTTGGTGATACTCCTATGAGAAGCTTGCTTTGCAAGTATATTGTAATCTTTGTGATTTATGAATAATATATTGGGCGGCTTTTAGAGTATGGGGTTTTTCTCCCGAAAGGGTTTGCCCCACGTAAATTACCGTGTTGTGGTATGCTTGATATTTATGTTTATTTCTATTTAAGTTTCTGTAATTGAAAAGATCTGTAAAAATTTTGCATTATTCTCCTCTCAAGATTAGTGTAGGAAGTTGTTTTGCTACCTTAGCTTCCTTACAAGTGGTATCAGAGCCTGATCACTGTTGGTTTCAGTTGTGGGTTGTTGGATGTTTTGAACTATTCAAGTTTTGAGTGGGAGCTTGTGCAAGAAGAATCTTCATGATCTTATTGCAAGAATTTTCATATGGCAAGTTCATCAGGGGGAATAGAGGTGGATAAATTTTTTGGAAATAATTTTGAAATGTGGAAGTTGAAGATGGAGGATTTGTTGATAGATCGAGATATGTGGAATGTTGTTGATGAGAATGTTTCAAGTCCTGCAAATCCTACTCAAGTTGCTCAATATGATGTTATGGACCATAAAACCAAGGGTCTAATCAGATTGTGCTTGGTAGACTCTGTTTTAATTGATGTCCATGAAGAGACCTCTGCATGGAAACTACGGAAGAAGCTTGGTGAGATGTATCAAGCCAAATTTTTAGTGAACAAGATTTTCTTGAGGAAGAAATTGTATTCCTTGAGAATGGAAGAGGGTGGACGAATTATAGACCACCTAAAAGCATTCAATATGTTGGTGGCTCAGTTGGCATCAATTGGTGTCAAAATGGATGAGGAAGAGAAATGTCAGATTTTGCTTTGTTCTTTGCCTGATTCATGGGATTCTCTTATTATGCTTATTGGGAGTACTTTTGTTATATTGAAGATTGAAGATGTGGTGGGTTCCTTGCTTTCTGAAGAGATGAGGAGGAAGGTATCCATCAGTGCCAAGGAGGCCTGAATGTTCGTGGAAGACCCAAGGAAAAAGGCAAGAAGAATGAAAATAGTGACAAATCCAAGTCCAAGGGGAGATCTAAGTCTCGTGGAAAGTCCAAAGTTATTTGTTGGAATTGTGGTAAGTCTGGACATGTTCGTAAAGATTGCAAAGAAGAAAAGAAGAAAAAGAAGAAATTTGATTTTGATTCTGAGTTTGAGAAGGAAGATGATGATGTATTCATTGCAGCTTTGGCAATTCATGCAAGTAATGATGCATGGTTAATTGATTCAGGCACATCTTTCCATATGACCTTTAATAGAGATTGGTTTTTTGAATATGAAGAATTTGATGGAGGTAAGGTGTACTTGGGCGATGATTCTCATTTAGACATTGTTGGCCTGGTAAAGTTAAAATTAGGTTTCCCGATGGTAGAATAAAAATAATTAATGGTGTGTTGCATATCCCTGGTTTAGCACGAAATTTGTTAGTTGTGAGCAAACTAATAGATGTAGGTGTGTAGGCAGTATTTTTTGATGCAAGATGCAAAATGGTCAGAGGTGATATGGTGATTACTAGAGGTGTCAGGTATGGCACATTGTATAAGCTTGATGCATGCACTATTGAGTGCAATAGTACTTTTGTGAAAAACAAGTCTGTGGAAGAAGTGATGGTTTCGCCTTCTATAAATGGTCATGGCTTTTGGGTACCCAAGGTTGCTCTTTCTTTTGAATCAAAGTTACTTGTAGAGAAAACTATGTTATGGCACTAGAGACTTGGCCACATTGGAGAAAAGGGTCTAAAGACCTTGAAAAATAAAAACCTTGTTGAAGGGTTATCTGATTGTAATCTTGAATTTGATTTTTGTGAGTATTGCATTTATGGAAAACAAAATTGTGTTTAGTTTTACTCGAGTTCTCATAAATCTTGTGGTGTATTGGATCTTATCCATTATGATGTGTTTGGTCATGTAGATATCCTTCAATTGGTAAATCCACATATTATGTTTCATTTATTGATGATTATAGTAGGACATGGTTATACTTTATAAAGAGTAAATATGAAGTTTTCAGTTAATTAAAAATAAATAAAGCAATGGTTGAGTCGAAGATTGGAAAGAAAAAAAGTGTGAGGACCGATAATGGCAGTGAGTTTTGCTCTAATGATTTTGATAGATTATGTAAAGATTGTGGTATTCGTAGATAAAAGACAATTCTATATTCTCCACAACAAAATGGAGTTGCATAAAGAATGAACAAGACACTGATGGAGAAGGCTAGGAGTATGTTGATTGGTGCTGGTCTAGAACAAAGGTTTTGGGTTGAAGTTGTTTCTATTGCTTGTTACTTGATTAATAGGTCTCCTACATCAGCTCTTGTTGATAAGACACCTATAGAGGCATGGTCGGGCCTGAAGCCTTCATTAAGACATCTTACAACTTTTGGTTGTGAGGCAATGCACATGTGCCAATGGAGAAGCGAACAAAGTTGGAGAACAAGATTGTGAAATATATCTTCATCAAATATAGTTATGGTGTGAAATGATACAAGCTTTGTGATCCTATTGCATAGAACGTAACACATAGTAGAAGTGTTATTTTTAGAGAAAATAAGCCTTCTATTACATTGTAGTTAGAAAAAAGTAAAAAGGAAGATGTGATTTAATTTCCTTCTACACTAGAGAAAGTTGAATCGAGGCCTATGGATAGACAAGAAGTTGAGGAGAGCTCATCTAGCTCTGAATCTTCAGAAGAGGAGGAAGAACCTCCAACTCAGCTTGTTTGTAGGTCTACAAGGCATAGACAACCACTTGAAAGGTATTCACCTGATGATTGGAGATGTATTTTTGCTTTGAATACTAACATGGATGAACCTAGATCAGTAGAAGAGGCATTAGGTATGAATAATGTAGAATCCTAGAAGATTGCTATGGATAAATAAATGACAGCTTTGAAAAAGAATGATACATAAGATCTTGTACCATTGCTTGAAGGATGAAAACCTGTTGGTTCAAATGGGTGTTTAAGAAAAAGATTGGTTCAGATGGAGGTATTGAGAAGTACAAAGCAAGGTTGGTTGCAAAAGGCTACTCTCAAGCCGAGGGTGTTGATTATGGTGAGATATTTTCCCCTGTTGCAAAAATGATATCCATTAGATTTTTGCTTTCTATTGCTACTGCTTATGATTTAAAAGTTGAGCAAATGGATGTGAAAACTTCTTTCCTTCACGGTGACTTGGAGGAAGATATTTATAGGACACAACCAAAGCACTGCGTGGTGATAGGTAAAAGTAAATTGGTTTGCAAATTGAAGAAATCTTTGTATGGCTTAAAATAGAGTCCTAGGATGTGGTACCAAAAATTTGATACATATGTGTTGAGTTTGGGATTTGAGCGTTCTAAATCATATCATTGTGTTTATTATAAAACTGCTTTCCCTTTACCAATGAATAACATATCATCAACATATAATGCAATAAATAGGAACAATCATTGTGTTTATTATAAAACTAATGGTGATCATTTCCTATTTTTTGCATTATATGTTGATGATATGTTATTCATTAGGGAAATGTATGATTTTAAAACTGAAATCTCAACTTGTTGCTAAATTTGAAAATGAAAGATCTTGGTGCATCTAAACACATTCTTGGGATGGGAATTAGAAGAGATAGAGTGAACAAAAAGTTATCGCTTGGCCAAAGTAAGTATGTCAATTCAATTTTACAGAGGTTTGATATGCAGAATTGTAGACCATTATGTGTTCTTGTTTCAGCTGGAACAAAGTTATCTATTTTAGATTGTCCAACATCTCCATCAGAGATGGAAGACATGAGCAGAGTGTCTTACCAAAGTGTAGTTGGAAGCTTGATGTATGCTATGGTTTGTACAAGACCAGACATTGCCCAAGCAATGGGAGTTCTTTCTAGATATATGTCTAATCTTGATAGAGTTCATTGGGATGCAGTTAAAAGAGTTCAAATATTTGTATGGTACCTCAAATTATTCCTTGTGTTATCATAGTAATATGACTGAAGATGAGATTTCCCTTGATATTCATGGTTATATGGATTCAGACTAGGCAAGTGATGTTGACAACAAATGTTCCACCAGTGCTTATGTGTTTACTTTATTTGGTGGCACAATTAGTTGGATGAATAACTGACAGGTTGTGGTTGCTTTGTCCACTACTGAAGCTAAGTATATGGTAGCTACTCGTGCTTGTAAAGAAGTCATTTGGCTTAAGAGACCATGTTCAAATATTGGAATAAAACAAGGTGCAATGACAATTTATTGTGATAGTCAGAGTGCGATATGTCTAGCCAAGAACCCAACATTTCATGCTAGGACCAAGCACATTGATTTACAATATCATTTTGTTAGAGATATGGTCGAAGATGGTAAGGTGAAGTTGGTTAAGGTAGAGACTTTGATGAATGTTGATGATTCGTTAACTAAGCTTGTGAGCACAGAGAAATTCAGATAGTGTTCAAAGACTATGGGCCTTTTGGCCCCTAGCAATTAAGAGATGATGTTTATTCACCCTCCCGTTGTAATTGCATGATGTTCGACAAGTGGGAGATTTGTTGGGAAAATGTGTCAACCTTGCAATTACATAAGTTACTATTCATCTAATGACAATGAGGGGTGCGGGGGGGTCTCTCCCCACAAGTGGTCTGGTGGGATCATCCCCCCAGTTGGGGTCCAAGGGAAGCACACCCTGATGGGGGCTCGAGGGTAGCACCCTCGAATGGAGAATTTTATTTATATTTTATTATTGTAAATATGGATCGTTCATCATTATGTCTCATATTTGACGATTGATATTTTATTAGCTTGACTTGCCCTAGAAGGCAACCTTATTTTATGAGGGCATTGTATTATTGCTATGTATTGTGATGTATTCAAAAAGTCTGATAGTGGTTGTGTTGTCTCTAGATCTTTGGTTGGTGATACTCTTGTGAGAAGCTTGCTCTGCAAGTATATTGTAATCTTTGTGATTTTTGAATAATATATTGGGCGACTTTTGGAGTGTGGGGTTTTTCTCTTGAAAGGGTTTTCCCCATGTAAATCATTGTGTTGTGGTATACATGATATTTATGTTTATTTATGTTTAAGTTTCTATAACTAAAAAGATCTGAAAAAGTTTTACATTATTCTCATCTCAAGATTAGTGTAGGAAGTTGTTCCGCTACCTTTGTTTCCTTATAGGAACATGAAGAGGATGTCAAAGACATAACATGTCATTGATTGGTAAGATTGAAAGAAACCAAGAAAGATTGACTAATGAATCGTTTAAAGCCCCCATATGTATGGGGGGATGCTTGCACTTGAAATCATATCACTTGTACCCATAGTGTAAAAACAAACCCAAATAATAAAATAATAATAGTAAACAAGGCAAAAACAAAGTATAAAACACTACAAAATTGTTGAAAGAAATTATGTTGATCTAGTTTTGTATTACATACAATCCAACAAGTTACAGAGCCTCTAAGATCTAAAAACTTCTAATATTCTAGAGAACTCTAAAATTGGAAAAAAAATTCCTTGAATAACTTCTAGTTGCTTCTAGTTTCTAGAAGGTTCTAGCTCTTCGAGAACTTTCTAGTTCTTTTAGAAACATCTTGTCTCTTTGTAGACAATCTTATTCCTTAACACCCCCCCTTATGATTAGATAGAATATTACAAAGGAGATACAAAGGAGAGGGAAACATTATACTATTGTCCCCCCTTAAAGTTCACCTCTAAGATCCCAAACATTTTTTGTAATTTCAAAATTTTGGCTTCAGTCATACTCTTAGTAAATACATCAACTATTTGTTCTTCACTTGGACAATATTTTCTTGAACAAGATCTTGTATGTAGTGAACATCAAACTCAATATGTTTTGTTTTAGCATGAAAAACTAGATTGTTGGCAACTTGTATGGTACTTCAGATTGTCACAATACAAAGTAGTAGCATAACATTGGAGAAAACCAAGCTCAAAAAGAAGATTTCAGATCCAAACTACTTCCTTTCCTACTTCTTTTGTTGCTTTATATTCTGCTTCACATGAAAACAATGATGTTTGTTTTTTTTTGCCCCATGTAATAGGGTTTGATCCCAGTTGAAAAACATAAACGTCAATAGATTTTTTGTCATTTATATCACCTCCCCAATCTGAATTTGTAAATCCAACCAAAGAAATTGAGGACTTACAGACATAGTGGATGTCAAACTGTATTGTTCCACGAACATTCAGAAGTATCTTTTTTGCAGCGAGCCAATGGCTTTCTTTAGGTTCTTGCATAAATTTGGATACTTGATTAACTACAAAACAAATGTCTAGTCTAGAATAAGTTAGGTAAACCAAGTTTCCTACAAGTTGTCTGTATAAAGTAGCATCTACCCTCTTGGAAGTACATTCTTTAGTAAGCTTGATTTTGGACTAAAAGGGAGTATAAGCTGGCTTGCATTCTAGCATGTTAAACTTTTCTAAAATATCCAAAACATATTTTGATTGGCAGATGAACAATCCATCATGTAGTATACAAACTTGTAAACCAAGAAAATAGTTTAATTCTCTCAAATCACTCATATGAAATGCCCTTTTAATATCTAATTTGAAATCATTGATTGTCCCAATATTCAATCCAACAATGAGTAAATTATCTAGATAAATTGCAACAAGAATAATCTCATCTTGGACTTTCTTTACATAATATTTGGATCAGGTCTACACCTTTTAATCCCATGAAGTTGAAAGCACTTGTCAATCTTTACATTCCATACTCCTAGTGCTTGTTTTAGACCGTAAACTGATTTCTTTAATTTTGAAAGAAGGTGAGAATGTGTTTCATCTACAAAACGAAGTGGTTGATTCATGTATATTTCTTCAGTTAAATCTCCATTGAAGAAATCATTTTTAACATCCATTTGATGAATATGCCATCCAAGACTAGCAACCAAAGAAAGAATAATTCTAACTATATTCATTTTGATGAAAGGAGCAAATGTTTCTTCATAATAAACTCCATCATTTTGATTGAATCCATTAGCAACCAATCTAGTTTTGTACTTTTCTATAGCTCCATTTGATTTGAATTTTGTTTTGTAAACCCAATTGCAACCAATAATATTCTTACCTTTGGGGAGGGGCACAAGTTCCCAAGTTTTTTTCTTAAGTAATGTATCAAATTCCTCTTTCATGGCTTGCTCCCATTCATTCTTCGCTCTAGCTTTCTCATGTGAGATTGGGTCATTTATTTGTAAGACTCTCACCATGAGAGAAATTCCATTCCTTCCTTGGATTCTCGAGCCTTGTCTATATATCTCTTTAATACTTTTTCCTTTTGTTTAGCTGGAAGTCTATTATCACTACCTACGAAAAAATAGTTGGTCATAAGTATTGGTTATATTGTCTTCATTAGTAGTAATGCTCTTATCATCCTCATTAATAGAGTTTCCATTTCTTTGTAAAATATTTGAAATTCAGAAATCATTTGTGGCTATAAGCTGTGAATGTTCGTCAAACTTTACATCTCTACTAATAAAGATCTTTTTTGTTACTAAATCATACAATCTATAAGCCTTTTATTCTTTACTATAGTCCATAAACAAACACTTATGACTTTTTGGTTCTATCTTTTCCCTATTTTGTCTTACGATGTGGGCCCAATCAATACACCCAAATACTTTAAAATACTCAATGTGAGGCTTACTTCCACTCCAAGCTTCTTTAGGAGTGACATTTGTGAGAGCTTTAGTGGAGGTTCTATTCACAATATGTGCAACACAAGAGAACCAAACCCCAAAACTTATTATGCAAACTTTTAAAATGCAACATACAACAAGCCATTTCTAAAAGAGTTTTATTCATCCATTCAACTACTCCATTTTGTTGAGGGGTATATGGAACTATTCTTTGTACCTTAATACCATATTTTTCACAAAATGGTTCAAATGCATAATTGCAATATTCACCCCCATTGTATGTTCTTGAGCATTTAATTCTTTTCTCACTTTGGTTTTCAACTAATGGTTTGAACTTTTTGAAATACCACAAATAAAAGTGAGAAGGTATATGACACTTGAAATGGAAGGATATCCTAGTTCACATAAATTACTATGAATGAGTTGTGGTGGATAGTTGGCTCTCCATGCTTCGCTTGAATCAAAAGGATCTCAACGGTGTTTACTTAACACACATCCTTCACATACACCTTCATATGTTGAGATCTTTGTTAATCATCTAACCATATTCATTCTAACCATGTCTTGTAATTTTATATAATTTGCATGTCCAAGTCTAGCATACCATAGTTTTGAAATATAATTACTTTGAGCAATAAAATCATGGGAGAGTGTGTATCCATTATCAAAAAATCCAACAAATTTCAAGAGACTCTCTTTATGGTCAATTCTACCAATGGCAATAACATTTTTTGGGTCTTTTCTATCTTTTACAATAACTTGATTAGTATTGACAATAAACTCATATCCAACTTGAGCAATTCTATATACTAAAATAAAATTCACCTCTAATCCTTTAACCAGTAAAACACTTTCAAAGTTTCATTTGTTACATTAACAATCCATGTTCCTAGAACTGCCAATTTCATTTTATTGCTAATGGTAATTTCTTGATCTGAATTATTTCCTTCATGAAAATCAATAAATAAAGATCTATCTCCAATCATGTGAAAAGATGCTCCTAAACCTAAAATCCATGAATCTGAAGAAAAGTACCCTCCCTTTACTCTAGATTTATTTTTAGGTTCAGAAGTTACCTCTACACTTGATTTTACTTGTCTAGAGATGGCTACAAAGCTTCTTTTAATTGTCTTTCCTTCCTTGAACCTTTCTTGCTTAGGCTTGTATTTTTGTCTTTCATTGTTTCTCTTCTTCAAGCAAATTTTTTCCATATGATTCTCACCTCCACAATACCTGCAAATAATGGGTTTTCTTTCCAACTGCTTTTCTACACCATTATTTCTAGAAAGCTGGTTAGAACCATCATTATTTCAAAATTTATTATATCCTTTCCAATTCTTCTTTCCATCAACATATCTAGAAAATGATCTACCCTTAGCTGCATATGCATGATTCTTCTTAATATAATCTTCTTTAATAAGTTGAACCTCTTCATCTAAAACTGGCTTACAAAATTGATCAAAAGTTTGTTGGGGGGTATAAGGATTTAATTGAATAACCCTTTTTCTTAGTTCTTTAAATACCTTGCAATCAATTAAAAATATTTTTTTGCATATTTAGCACCTAGTTTCTTCAACTGGGCTTTAAATATATAACCTCATTAAAGTAATCAACCATTTTAAAAAAATCAATTGGACCTATTTTCACCAATTTTTCTTCTACGATAAACAAACTAGCAATATCTGCATCTTTATAATATTTTTCTAAATTTTCCCAAAGTTCTATTGGATTATCGACATCAACAAATCTTCTATTGAGATTGGGGCTCAAAACCTTACCAATAATTCCTCTAGCTTGGTCCAACTTGCATTTCCATAACTCCTTTTCTTTCTTTTTTTGTGTAATGTCCCAAAAAATTTGGGCTAAAATCAGGCGGGAAACAATTAAGAAAAGTGTTTCTTAACACTGCTTCAAGAATAATAAAATAATAATAATTTAAATTATTAATAAATAATATTTAAATTATTTGGACTCATTTGAGTTTGGGTGCTAGAATAATATTTGAAATAATTTCATTTTGGCCGACTATCTCTATGTTGGCGTCTTTGATTAGTATTTATATGAGGTGGCTTTTCATCTTTGGATCATCACAAGTTTGGAGTATTCCTCGTGTGAATGGTTCAAGGACGTGAAGTCCACGCCCAAGTGAGAAGTCCACCTCATCCTGGCTGATTTGTGAATTGCTCTCCTTCTAGCATAATCATCTAATACATGTCTAAATTCATCCACAGGGCACCATTGGAGTTGTGGGAGAATTAGGAAGTTGGCCAAGCCCCTGGCTCTAGCTTGCGCATCTATTGATCCAGTTCATGCGAGCACATATAATCCTTCAGATTGGCGCAACACTGTGACATCCAGTTGGTCTGCTTAGAAGGTGGTGGCAATGACATCCTTGCAGAAGCACAATAACAGACCCCAACATTATAGGCGAACATCACCCAACGCGGCTACATCACTTCTTTGACAAGAATCAGAGTCCCTAATCAGCGTCGCCTAAAGGGATATATTATTCTGGATTGCTTTGATCCTCAAATCTCACAGGAGTTCATAAGGTGCTATGCATATTTTGATCCATTGCATCCGCTAGAGGTTGTGCATAAGACATCACGGTAGGCACGACACTGCTGGTGATTCACAACCGCCAGAGCGACTATCTCTATATTGACAATAATATCTTCGTCACCTGCTTCTAGTGTTCTTCATACTCAAGAATCGCCGGTTGCAGTATGTAGAAATCATTGACTCCCGATCCATGTGTAGTTTTGTATTTTGCATTGAATGCTCAATTGGGCTCTACAACCATTTCCTTGTAGTTTTCGAGTCAAAGATCAGTTAATAAAATCTAAGTATATTACTTTCATTGTCTTGTTGCTTAAAATTCTAGAAGTGTTATTTCGGGCTAGCATTTTACTGTAAACTCGTTGCTTAAATTATGTTTCCTAGAAGTGTTATTTCGAGTTAGGCTTCTTACAATGGTATCAGAGCCATGATTCTGCTAGCCTGTGGATAATCAAAGATTTATGCAATTGAGTCAAAGAGATTTGAGGGCTATAGAGAGAGAGAGAGGAAGAGGATAGAGGCATCTACTCATAGCAGCGACAGGGGAATAGGAGGCAGAGGTAAGAAGAAGATGGAAGAGCATATATAATAACGAAATCAAATCCTTCATAGAGAAGCAAGACCAAGTGAATCAAATGTTGTTGCAAATGATGCAGACCCTCACTACTACAATAACCAACAATAAATCAGAGCCTAACAATGTTGATGAGGGTAACTCAAAGCGATTCAGAGGAGGGAATAATAATAGAGCTTCAAGAGGATCCACTTTCAGATCCTCCCATCCAATCCTTTTTCCTAGAGTAGAGACATCACATGAAGGGGAAGATCAGGACCATCTTAGCCTTAGCAGTGTGGTGCAAGATTATAAGAAGCTTGTTGCCGACACTCAGGTAGTGATCCCTTTTATTGAATTCCTCAATGCTAGGAGATGATTTGGAAATGATGGGAGACCACGTTTGCAATGAGGGAATAAAGATCTTCAATACAAAGTCAACAAGCTCACACTCCCTAATTTGATGGCTCAGAGAAGGTTACTGTACGTGCATGGGTGCAAAAATTGAATACATATTTCTCCCTTAGCCCTATGACCGAAGATGAAGCTATCAAATTTATCATCTTACATTTGGAAGGGATAGCTCACGAATGGTGGCATCATGGTATTGTGACCCAGGGATTTGATATGGTGACTACATACATAGATTTCACACAGAAGTTGATGGAAAGGTTCAATAGAAGGGACCCAAAAGTGTACTTCCTTGTGGACACCTTACTTGGGTAGGGACCCCTCTTTCGTGATGTCTTTTGACCTTTGGTTTTATGAGATTTGTCTTTTTAAGATCTTGGGATATTGGTCTTGCTGGTTTCAGTCTTGCCCTAGGGTTTGAATTGGTTAAAGTTGGGTTTTGGTGAAAATCCGGGTTTTGACCTGAATTTGGGATTTTCCAGCTCCGGCGGATTCTCCTGGGCCTTGGTTCATTGTCTGTTCATTGTTGTATTTTCTGAATCCGAGTTTCTGCTTGACTCCAAGATTTTCTGGTTCTAGCGGATTTTCCCGGATTGCGATAAAATCCTGAACTTCGTTAAAATCCCAGTTTCTGCCATATCCACGAAATTTGTGTTCATCTGGATTTTCCGCGTATCTTGGGATTTTCCGAAATTCCGTCCTGGGCTCGGGTTTCCAGATTTTTTAGACATGTCTTATCGCTCATTAATGCTCAAAGTACCTTTGCTCAGATGCAAATATGGAGGGATTTAAAGTCTTTTAGGCATCACTTTGATTTCATTATTCACTTATTTGCTGCCTTGGAGTTTGAGTGCATTCCTTGTTCGAGCTTTGATCATTGATGTTGAGCTACTTGCGTGGGGATTGGTTGGGCGTTGATTAAGGTTTTCATTGCTGGGGCGTATTTGCTTTGCAGTCGCTTCTTCGAGTTCGAGTTTCGTCTGGACTAATCCATGGTAAGTTGTCATTGGCCCTTCCATTTTTTTACGCGATGATTGAGTTTTTCTAAGTTGATTGATGGTCATTTCGGGTCGGCTTATGCTTGGTTACGATTTTGCATTTATCGAATTAGGGTCTGACCCATTTTTTTTCGTGAATCTCCATCACCCGCAATATGCAATACTTTGTTTGCCCAATAAATGTCAGATGGATCAGTGTTGATGGGCGTCTGGGGTAGGATTTTGTTTCTAGATGCGTAATTCATTATATTTGGCGAGATTAGGGTTTTGGGTGTTTTGCTCGAAACTTCGAAGAATGGTTAAACCGTCATGATTTTCTATATCTTGTGCCAAGATTAAGCCAGTTCCGTGCTTTGTGAGGACTCTGAGTGCTTTAGATTCATCCTTCGGGATAGTGTTCCAAACCTTGAGCCTACCCTGGTTTTCATGCCGAAGGGTTTATTCTTCGAAATTAGGGCATCATCATTTCGCCATGAAGTTTAGTCATTCGAGGTCTTTTGAAATTTAAGTTCAGGCGCATTTTGAATCTTGTTGGCTAGCGTCGATTTTGAAATCAGTTGAATCCCAATTAGCAAGGTTTTACATGATCAATCAATCGCTGGTCCACGTGTTGTCATTTGTCGGGTTTCCGAGGTGTCTACGGAATTCCTACGCACCCGGATTTTCCCGGTTTCGGCCAATTCCGCGGGGTATAACGAATTCTGGAGTAGTTGAACTGTCCGCGAAAATCTTTCCTATCCGGACATTTCCGGTTTTCCTATCTGGTTTCATTTCTTTCGATTTCCCAAAGATAGGATTAATGGAGTAAATGCTAAATGCTGATTTCTTGGTGCTAATGGATGAATTTCATGATAATCTTGTAATATTCTGTCTGTACTAACGATTTATTTGGCAAATGGTGTTTTGGCAATAAGAATCCGTCTGGGTCGGATTTCTTCGAAATTCTGCCCCGACTGGAATTTCCCAGTTTACCCCATTTTCCCAGATTTCTTCATTCTCTGGATTTTCTAGGATTGATGATCAGTGATGAATCTTTATTGCTTTATATGATTTTATGCTAACCTTTGGATTGGAATATGTATGACAATTATATACTCACGACATTCTTTTGCGAATAAAGGCTGAATCAAGCAAGGCTGCAGCAGGAAAATCTAAAGGTGACACGGAGGGGTCCTCCATTTCAGAGGCAGAGAGATTAAGGTTGGATACCAGGAGTCAGCTGCTGGAAAGCAAGATATCTTTGGTGTGGTCTGAGGTCTCAGACACCAATGTTGGAGCATGGCGATATGAGGAGTTCAAAGAGAGAACAGCTCAGAAGGATCTGTCGGTCCTGAGACAAGGAATGACGAAGTCTGGATTAGTCCATGTGGCGGGGTTCCCTCCTGCAATCCAGTGCTATGATTTAATACTTGAGTGTGCCCGGCAATATGACTTCGACACACAAAGGGTGGTCAGCACTAAGGGAAGGGTCTTGGCGAATTTTAGTCCTGTTTCTATTGCCCAGGCCTTTGACATGCCTGATTTTCCTTCTGTGTGCGCTCTGAACATGGACTTGGCTCGAACATATTATGAGAATGAGCCAACCAAAGCTCAGCAGATGATTAATTCTTGGTTGGAGAAGCCAAAGTCACATTACTCCAAACTGCCCAAGCAGTTGCACAGGGTTAAATTCAGGACAGATATTTATGATGCAATCACATTTTTTAGCAGAGTAGCAAGATTGAAGAGTGCTGGTGTGTTAGAAAACTGGATGGTTCATGTGATTAACAAAATTGAACAAGGAACTAATTACCATTGGGCAGGACTTATTAGTGCTGTGATCGATAGGCAATTGAGAGATGTCCTAGAGACAAAGAAGTTCACCATGTCTTCCTATGTGGTGTATGTGTTAGCTAGATTCTACACATACAGGGGTTTGAATCCACATGGGACATTTGGACAGGACATAGTCTATGAGATATACCCAAAATTACACCTAGGACACCGGGATTACCGAAGAGCCAATGATGCATTCACAATGCATATCACTAGGATGCTTCAAAATGTAGAGCATGTGAGACTGTCAGATGGAGCGAAGGAATTGATAAAGAGATATGGAGCCTGGTTCATTCAGTTTCCCACCTTCTCTTATATCAGAATTGACGGATGCCCGGCTGCTCCATACAGGTTACCTAGGTACCCTACTGATCATATTGTGTTATTGGAAATTGTTAGACAGATATGTGAATTTGATGGAATTGTCAAAAAGGAGAAACATAAAACAGGTTTTGGTGGGGATTTCCCTCTTGGAATTGGCATAGCGGAGGTGTGCCCTTCCATTCAATCAGCACAAACAACAGGTGACGAGTTGGCAGCTCATGGTTTCTCCTTCCATTCCAAAAGGACAAATTTTGATATCACCCGGGAAGCACAGAAGAAGGCTACCAAAGAGTACCGTCATAAGGATGACCTAGAAGACTATTGGGCCAATATCAAAGATGATTTTGAGGCAAGGAAGAAAAGGTACTCCAGGCTTCCTGTCGATGTGATTAGGCAATACAATGTTAAGTTAATCCCTAACCAGCTAGACGATGATGGAAACCTGGTGCAAGATCATGCCTATGAGTCTGTTAAGGATAGATCAATCAGAGAGATAAACTGGAATGACGATGAGGTCACTGAGTTGGAGGACCTAATGACCCCTATTATGAAATTTACTACTTCATGGCTAAAACATAAGGTTTGGGAGTTGGAGAGTGAGAAGGTACCCTGTACCTTTAATTTGATGGGAAATCTCAATCCTATGTCTACTTCAGAAGAATCCGGGGAAGATGACCCCAAAGGGAAAACTAAAAGGAGCTCACCCTTCAAAATAAAAATCAGAGGCCCTAAAGAAAGTGAACCAGAACCTAAAATAAAGCCAAAGGGAAAGAAAAGAAGCCGAGCCTTGAAAATAGGCAGGTCCTCTGAAGAGCAGGAAGTTGAAAAAGCAGAAGAAGAGGATGCTCCTCCACCGCCAAAGAAGACCAGAACAGCTAGGGTTTCAAAGAGGAAAGGACAAGATACCTCTAAAGATGAGACTCTGATTCTTGATGTGGAGAGTTCAGGGGAAAAGACAAAGGTTTATTCAAGAAGATCAAGGACTCCATCCCCTAAGGAGCCGATGCAAAAGATGAGTCCTCCTCCAAAGTCACCAGTTGTAGAGCAACCTAAGGCTGCTTCTCCTTCGCCAAGTGTACCTAAGCAGGAAACCGCCCATCATGAATATGAGACTAGTGGAGAGGCAGAACCATTCAAAGAAGGAGAACTCTTTGGTGTGGTAGCTGAGCTTGAGGTTGAGGAGGTAGAAAGACACCCTTCTCCATTAGTGCAATATGAGGATTCTCCGGAGAATAGCAAAGGAATAGCAAAGGAGACGGATCGCCTGAAAAGGAGAATATCCCTGTTAGGACCCCATCGCCGGTGTAGGAGGAGGAGATTGAAAAAGATGATCAAGGTGAGCAGCTCCTTGAAAAGGAAGAAGATAAAACAACAGAACAACATGAAGAGGAAAAGACCGATGAAATCCGGGTGGAACCTGCTGTCCCGGATTGGCTTGAAAAGGAGATTACGAGAAAGAAACAAGTCGTTGAGGACACTCCTTTGGATTGGGATGAGATGCTGTCTAAGATAGGTAAAGGTAAGAAGAGAAAGATGGCCAAGGTGGTTACAAGGATAGAGAGATATGAAGCAAGTAACAGGGTCATTCACATTGCCACCCCTGCTGCAGATAAAACTAAAGAAGATGTCACTGGTAAGGATTACAATGTGCGAACTTTTAACCTTGGACCAACAACTATGGAATAGGATATTGAGGAGTATGAAGGGTCCAGTGCTGTGATAGTTGGCAGATTAAGGAAAGAGACTCAGACCAAGCATGAGCTGAGAAAGGAAAATGAGAGACTTAAGAAATGCTTGGAAGAGGTAATGAAGCCTCTGCAGTCTCTTCACCCATCTTCCTCTGCTACTCCTGGTTTTCTGCCCAAGGAAACCATTTCTGAGATTGAAAAGATAAAATCCTCTACCCAGACTGCAATGGATTGGTTGAAGGATGTGCAAGTAAAAGGATATAATGCAATAAAGGATTTCCTTTCCATTGGAAAAGATGCAGTCAGAGCCAAGGATTTGTTGGAGCATGTGTTATCCCAGGACAAGGAGGATGTTGACCTTCTGTTGCAGAAATCCAGAGTGATCATAGAATATGGCAAAGGTCAGTTGGCTGCGAATGGGATTCTTCCTTCCTCTAGACTTAATGAGCCTTGGGAATGGTTTGAGGCTTTGCAGATTCGGCAGAAGGCCATGAGGAAGATTCAGAAACGAAAGAAATTAATAGATGGTGATTTAACTGGTGTCTATGAGGGATGTATTGCATTTTTTGAGATCATGACTGGCAGGAGGAAAATTGCTCCTAAGTACCTGAGCCTAGAACAACTAAGGGAATGGTGGCATGATGTTTATGCTCCAGATTCCGAGAATGTCATAACAGGACACCAGTTGGATGATGCAGCAACCTACTTGGCAGTGATGGATAAGTATCAAGCCCATAAAGAAGATTGGAATAAAACTGTTGAGCAGTCAAAAGAGGAGATTGGCTCCATTGAATGTCGGCTTAAGATCTTGCCTTTGCCACCTGTCACCGAGCTAGATAAAGTATTTTTGAAGGTTCACGGATCATTGGCCCAGAGTAAGGATAAGGGAGGCAGTAGTTAATGCCCATTTTGAAGATTTGTGCTTCCCTATTATTATAGGGCATGTGTTGATCCGGGCTACATTGAGGAGTGTGTCTAGGCCGACCTTGATGATGTATCGGCATTTAATGTATGCCTTATTTTGGAATTCCTAAGGCCGACTTGTTTTGGTTGATTTATTTTTGTAAATGTTTGGCTGAGCCGACATGTCTTGAGAATTTTCTATAAAGGGCATTCTTGCCTCATTGTAAGGGGTAGCTAGAAAGTAATAGAGACAAGTAAGAGCAAAAAAGAGCTAGAGCATTTTGTAGTAGAAGTAGTAGTCAATTTCTTGAAGCAAATATTGTAACAGAACAGTGGAATTGTTGCAGCATTTTGATGATCTAATACAATTGAAGGCATTGTGGTTTTCCTGGTGAAATCTCTTGCGTTAGTTTATCTTGCATGGTTCCTGTTGTTTCATCTTTCAAATTGCTTAAAGATTGAGGATTTAGTGTTTTAGAGTTGAATTAGTTTGGTGAGTAATGTTCATGATTTCATATTTGGAATGTTTGTAGCAATCTCTGGTCTATACTCCCAGTAACTATCTGATTGTAGTAGGCTGGTGAAGTCAACCTGGACCATATATCTATTTTGTGCTTAGTTCGATTGTGGATGAATATCTATGATTTGAAAATCTGTACACCTTAGAAGATTGCACCGTTCTTGTGATATTGCATTGTGGGTTGATCAAGAATTGGTTACATGAGATTGGTCCATTCCAGATATCTGTCATTGGCATTGTTCATTCTAAGATTAGTTTAGATATTATCATATCCTCGCACCCTTATCTTTTGCTATTTCTTTATTATCCGGTTAGATCTAGGATTTGAAATCATCATATTGCAAAATCTGATAAGTGGGAAGATACAGTTTGCTTGTAGTAAGGTCCGATTGTGATTACCAGCATTTCACATATTATCTGAGTTGTTTATGCATTGTCATGACCTGACACCCGAGAGACCTTGGGGTGATTTTTAGTAATTTGTTGTTGAAAATTACCTTTCAAGAGAGATAGAATGTTGCATTCTGGAGTTGTTGTTGTGCAGAAAACACCATCAACACTTCCAAGAGTTAACAAGATTGAAGCAGTTGGGTACCATGGATGAGTATGTTTCAGAATTCCAAAGAATAGTTGTCATGGTTCCAAATGTTTCAGATAAAAGAATTATGTTCGTTTTCAACAAAGGTTTATTTGATTCATTTTGGGGATTGGTAAGGGCTTTGGAGCCAACATAATTAGAAGAAGCCATTTGCAAGGCCCTGAACCTAGAAGAATCCACCAAGAAGGATAAACCCATGATCAAGGGCTCATCAACAGGGCAGCAAAGGAAACCTTTACCAAAAGCCACACCCCCACCTAAGAACTTTCCTCTGAAGCCAAGCAAAACAAACATGTCAAGGAATGAGCTTCACCAAAGGGGCTTATGTTATCATTGTAGGGAATCTTAGACTAAAGGACATAGATGCTTGGGAAAAGGCCAAATCCACTACATCGAGATAGCCCTTGATGATGATGAAATGAAGATTGAAGGATTAGAGGAAGCTACTAATGAGGATGAGCTAGAGGTAACCATGGAAGGAGAACGTATGGGAGGCACTCTTGCAGCACTTTCAGGAGCACTACGATACCATTATCTTCGTGTTAGAGGGATTCTACAGGGATAGAGAGTGACTGTATTGATAGACAGTGGAGCCACTCATAACTTCATTGACAAGAGGACCGTAGCCAAGTTGTGATTGAAGACATAGGACTTTGAACAATTTGATGTTTTGTGGCAAGGGGTAACATTCTCTCTTGCACTAGTCAGATTCAATAGATGGAGCTAATCCTAGGGGGTCATAGAATGAGAGATTATTTCTATGTTGTCGACATCGGTGATACGAATATGGTGTTGGGAGTTCAATGGCTACATTTGCTTGGAGAGTACACCACCAACTACCAAACCATGGAGTTGAAGTTCAAGCATGATGGGAAAGGGGTTATACATCGAGGCCTCTCCAGGAATGGTCTGATGGTGGTTTCAGCTAAAAGAATGAAGTGATCTTTTCAGAGAGATGAGGTAGCTTGGGCGGCAGAATGTTTGATCATAGATTTAAGACCCTCAAAGGAAAGAGGAGCTTACCTTATCAATATCCAATCCATTCTATACAAGAAGTGCAAGGTATTCTAGGAGATTCTTACTTGGCTACCACCTGATAGAGGATTCCAACATGTGATTGAGCTTGAGGAGGGAGCCAATCCCATCATCACCACCCCCTATCGAAACCTGAGGATGTACAGAGAAGAAATTGAGAAGGGAATCAAGGATTTGTTGGACATGGGGCACATTATCCTAAGCTCTAGCCCTCTTGCTTCATCTGTAGTGCTTATTAAGAAGAAGGATGGGATGCTGAGGATGTACATTGATTATAGGACACTTAACAAGAAGAACATCAAGAACCGTTATCCCATCCCTAGGATCGATGAGTTGATAGATGAGATCCATGGTGTAGTATATTTCTCCAAGATTGATCTACGTTCGGGGTATCACCAAATCAGAGTGAGGGAGGAGGATGTGCATAAGACAACTTTCAAATGTCACTATGAGCACTATGAGTTCCTGGTCATGCCATTTAGGTTGACCAATGCTCCTGCTACCTTCCAGTCATGTATGAATCAGGTATTCATTGCATAGTTGAGGAATTTTGTTTTGGTTTTCTTTGATGACATCTTGATCTATAGTAGGACATGGGAGGATCACTTGAAGCATATTGAGGAGAGGCTAGATATTTTGGAGCATCATTCATTTTATGCCAAGTTGTCAAAATGTGAGTTTAGGATGACTGAGATTCTTTACTTGGGACATAAGATCAAGGTGATTCAGGAGTGACCTAGACCCAAGAACTTGTCATAGTTGTGAGGATTTGTGGGCCCATGCAACTATTACAGGAGGTTTGTGAAACGCTTCTCACAACTTGCAACCCCACTAACCAACTTGACAAAGACAAAGAAAGGAGCCTTCTGATGGAGTCCCACAACAACAAGCTTTTGATAAGCTTAAGTGGTTAATGAGTTCATGCCCAGTTTTGGCTATTCTAGATTTCTCACTTCCTTTTGTACTTGAGTGTGATGCTTCGGGCGAGGGCATCAGGGCAATTTTGATGCAAAATAAGCATCCCATAGCATATGAGAGCAAGAAGCTCACAAATTTAGAGGTCTTCTCCATTTGCGATAAAGAAATGTTGTCCATAATGTACGCCCTTTCCAAATTCAGATAATACTTGGTTTGTGGGAAATTCATGGTGAAGACATCATAACAGCCTCAAATTCTTCCTCAATTAGCATGATTTGAGCGATAGACAACAAAAATGGGTAAGAAAGCTTCAAGCCTACGATTTTGATATTGAATATGTGAAGGGAAAGAACAATGTAGTGGTTGATGCACTCTCTAGGAAGCCATATTTCTGCTCTATGTCTAATATATCTATTGATTAGAAGGTTTCCACAATAGCTGAATATCCCAAAGATTCCTTTGCTACTGATATTTTGGAGGGAAGATTACTTGATGATAGGTACAAAGTGATTGAGGACCCGATCCTCTACAAAGAATGAGTGTATCTTGTACCGAACTCTAGGATCAAGGAGAGGATCATAAGAGCTTGTCATGATACACCCCTTGCTGGTCATCCGGGCTTCTACAAGATATACAAGCAAGTAAGGGAGCATTTCTCATGGAAAGGTCTAAAGAATGACATATTGCAGCATGTTAGAGAGTGTTTGGTGTGCCAACAAAACAAGACCAAGCATGTTTTACCAGCTGGTTTGTTGCAGCCCCTACCTATCCCAAATCAAAAATGACAAAGCATCTCTATAGATTTCATTACTAGGCTACTGAGGGTGTAAGGTAAAGATTGTATTTATGTGGTGGTGGATAGACTCAAGAAGTATGCTCATTTTCATGCTATTCCTCAAAATTTAAGGCCCCTCAAGTTGCTAATCTATTTTTTAGAGAGATATTTAGACTCCATGGGTTGCGAAAAAATATTGAGTGGTAGGGACAACAGGTTCATTAGTTTATTTTGGCAAGAGATTTTTCATTTGGCACACACAGAGTTAACCCCAAGCACTAGTTACCACCCCCAAATGGATGGACAAATGGAGATAGTTAACAAATGGATTGAAGGGAACCTAAGGAATTATGTGACAAGGCAACAATCAGCTTAGGTGAAATGGTTACATCTAGGGGAGTTTTTCTACAACACCACACATCACATGTCCATCGCTATATCTCCTTTTAAATCACTTTATGGATATGATGCCACTTCTTTCATGGATTTGATTCTTGCATATAGTAGAGTGTTGGATGCTCAAGACATGGTGCAACAAAATGTGGATATTATGAGAGATCTCAAGGAGAACTTGCAACTTGCACAAAACTAACAAAAAATGTATGTAGATCGCCATAAGAGTGAGAGGGTTTTTGAGGTGGATGACCTGGTTTACCTTAGGCTACAACCATATAGACAGTCACCCCTCAAGAGAAATGGTGCGGAAAAGCTAAAGTCAGGATTCTATGGGCCTTACTGGATTGTGAGAAACATTGGGGAAGTTGCATATGAGCTCGACTTACCACAAGGAAACATAATTCATAACGTCTTCCATGTATCGTGCCTAAAAAGGGCACTAGGACAGTTGATCACACCCTTCATTGAGTTGCCTCCTCTTGATGATGAGGGAAAGTTGATCCTTGAGCTCGAGATAGTGTTGGATGTTAGGGAGAAGAAGTTGCAAAATAAGGTTATACTAGAGTACTTGGTCAAGTGGAAAAGCCTACTGAGTGAAGATGCAACCTGGGAGGGAGTAGAAATCTTTCAGCATCCCAACTTGAGGTTGCTTGAGGACAAGCAACAATTTGGAGGAGGGGACTGTAATGTCCCAAATTTTTAGGGCTAAAATCAGGTGGGAAATAATTGAGAAAAGTGTTTCTTAACACTACTTTAATAATAATAAACTAATAATAATTTAAATTATTAATAGATAATAATTTAAATTATTAATAAATAATATTTAAATTATTTGGCCGACTCATTTGAGTTTTGGTGCTAGTATAATATTTGAAATAATTTCATTCTGGCTGACTATCTCTATGTTGGTGTCTTTGATTAGTATTTATATGAGGTGGTTTTTCATCTTTTGATCATCACAAGTCTAGAGTATTCCTCATGTAGATGGTTCAGGGACATAGTCTCCTGAAGTCCACGCCAACCTCATCATGGTTGATTTGTGAATTGCTTTCCTTCTAGTGTAATCATTTGGTACATGTCTGAATTCATCCACAAGGCACCATTGGAGTTGCAGGAGAATTAGGGAGTCGGTCGAGCCCCTAGCTTTGGCCTGCGCATTTATTGATCCAGTTCATGCAAGCACATATAATCCTTCAGATTGGCACAACATCGCGACATCCAGTCGGTCTAATTAGAAGGTGGTGGCAACGACATCCTTGCAGAAGCACAATAACGAACCCCAACATTATAGGCAGACATAACCTAGTGCAACTACACTTCTTTGAGAGGAATCAGTGTCCCTGATCAACATCACCTAGCGAGATATATTATTTTGGATTGCTCTAATCCTTAGATCTCACGGGAGTTCATAAGGCGCTATGCATATTTTGATCATCACATCCACTAGAGGTTGCACATAAGACATCATGGGAGGCGTGACACTGTTGGTGATTCACGACTACTAGAGCGACTATCTCTTTATTGACAATAATATCTTCACCACCTACTTCTAGTGTTCTTCATGTTAGTTTTAGGATCATATTAGATAAGCAAATTTTAATTCAAAAAATAGACAAATAGACAACATATACCCTGGGAAAACCCTCCACTTGAGGGAGAAAAACCCAACAACTATATATCACTTATATATTGAATATAGAACAATAGTCTCCTATACAATGAGGCCAATTATGAGGCCAAGTAATAACACCACAACTTGATGCTAACACAGAATAATATAATGCTTCTTTCTGCTAGTAATATCTAACTCCCTTAGATGTAAAATCAACCTCCAATATTTTGATTTGCACTTTGATGGACTTCTATCTTACACAAACTCACACTTATGAATATTGAATGAAAAATGAATATGATGAAACAAGAATTGAACAACATCTTCAATTTATACTATTCGATGAGGAGGACTTCAATGGATATGTCTCTTCAAGGCTTAAGGTCGGCCACCAATGAAGAGAAATGTCTCTTCAACAAAATCGCCGATTATCTAGGAAGGGTCGACCTCAATAAACAATTATGAATTAACAAATAAATAATAAAATATTATTTAATATTCAAGTGACGTGTATCTCCATCATTGGGTGTCTAATAAAATAAATAGCTGATAGGATATATGCAATTTTATTACTTGAAATTGAAGTTGGAAGGATGAGCCCGAAGCTGCTATAACATCAACACTCCCTCTCAGCTAGGGAAGAATACTTCTAGCTAACCAATGTCAAGAAATGATATCCATAATGGTTACACAAATGTGAAGGGAGCTCATCACGAAATCACTCAACGCGATATCAACCATCATGGCTACTCCCATGTATGGTAAAGCATATGTGCACAAGTTCCCATCACGAAATCACTCAACGTGATTTCATCATCTCATCATGACGTTCACCATGGCTACTCCTATAGGGTGAAAAGCACAAGTACAAGAAAACCATCACAAACTCTCTCACGTGATGTTGTCATGGAGTCAATCAACATGACATCCACCATGGCTACTCCCAAAGGGTGGAAACAAGGGATTTCACCTCAAATTTATCTCACAGAGAAAGATGCATTAACAAGGGCTTGCACCTCAAATCTCTCTCCTGAGGAGAGAAATGCATTAACAAGGGCTTGCACCTCAAATCTCTCTCTCATAGAGAGAAATGCATTAACAGGGCTTGTACCTCAAATCTTTCTGAGAGAGAAATACATTAAAGAAAATCACAAAAGATCAATGAGAAAACAGGTCTCCCTCTCAGCTAGGGCTTCATTCTCCACAATTCCAAGCTTGTCTCGAAAGTACACAAACTTTACTTTGGAGAGGCTTGGTGAGAATATCAACCGTCTGCTCATCAGTGCTAATGTATCTCAACTAGATAGCTTTCCTCAATACCATATCTCGAATATAGTGGTATTTGATCTCAACATGTTTGGTTTTGTCATGAAACACTGGATTGACAAAAAGCTTCACACATCTTTGATTATCACAATGAGCATTTGGCTCAATGATTGTCCAAACAATCACGCAAGAAGACTTCAAAGCCACACTACTTCTTGAGCTGTCACACAAGCTGCAATGTACTCGGCCTCTGCGGCGCTTAGTGCCACTGAAGACTGCTTCCTGCTACACCAAGATATCATGCAGAACCCAAACTGAAGCAACATCCCAAGGTGCTCTTCCGATCAACAACACACCCTGCCCAATCAAAATATCCATGTAGCTTCAAGTCCACACCAGAAGAATATCTCAAGCCATACCCAACTATGCCACACAAGTATGTCAAGATATGCTTTGCTACAACTAGATGTATTTTCCTTGGTTCACACATGAACTGACTAAGTGCACTCATTGCATAGAAAATATTTGGTCTAGAATTGACTAGATACATCAATGATCCAATCAATTGCCTGTTTATAGTAGGATCTTACTAGATCTGAACTAGATGCAACCTCTTTTAACTTTTGCAAATTGGTCTCCATCGGTGTAGACATGGATTTGCAATCCACTATACCAAATCTCTTCAGGATGTCTATTGTGTATTTCTAAACCAAGGAAGTAATGCATGTACCCAAGATCCTTCATTTCAAATTTAGAAGCTAACTCCTTGCATTTGATAATGAGGTGATCTTCTCCAGTAAGAAATAAATCATCAAGATAAAGAACCAAGATCAACACTTCTCCATCAATTGGTTCTAGAGGCTCAACTAGATCACCATATTCTTCAGGTTCAATAGGCTCCCTCTGAATAATCAAGTACTTGCATCAATCTTCTGACCTCTTTGTCCAAGATTTCCTACAATGCTTGCCTTAGAGAAATGTTTTCCAGTGCACACCTATGGTACTGTAGAGAGTTCAGGATTGTCCTCCTTGACCTCATCCCAAATCACTCTATTTTGAATAGGTTTGCGAAGCTACCAATGTCAAATCTAGATTGATTATCTTGTGCAATTCTATTCTCAGTAGTTGAAGAGTTCTTCCGAGGACTTTATCATTGGCCTTGCAACATTGCAACCTTCACTTCATCTTAGTGATTCATAGAACTCCCTCTTGATCCCTACCTCAAAGATTGCAAAGAAATCCTCCAAAAGTGAAATCGTATCATTGATAGATCTTTGGACCTCAATCCTTTTCTTGATCATGCTCTCAACTCAAGCCTCAAATCCTTAGATTTTAACTCCCTCTTTGAAGTAACTGATCACAATGACAACTTGAATAGGTTCTTCATCTTTGAGAGATGTCTCCAGCCATCAACTCAGTCCCATGACTGTAAGCTAAGACTCCAAGCTTGATCATTTCTTTGACAGACATGACTTCCTCACAAGATGCCTGAAGCTCTTTCTCTTTGTGCAATCTCTCATTAACCTCTTGCTCGATCCATCCTGGAAGCGTTTTAGAGAGAGATTACTAACAACTTATAGCTATCCCAAAGAAATATCAAGGCTAGAATCATACAAGATTTACTATCCCAAGTTATAACATGAATTGTGATGGGGGCCGCGGTAGACATAAAATAACCCACAAGAATTTAACTCTTCTCATGCTAATGCTCTTTTCACGCATGCTCCTGCACTGTCATGCTCTCCCTTTCCATGTCTAGCCTCACAAAAGTTCCACATATGTTGAACACGTGTAGTGAGATGCATCCTACACAACTAGTAGAACATGCACGCGTTCTTGAACTATTCTGCACAGTTATCTGACCATAGTATATGCCGATCATATGTATGATATGCCTCTCTGAGCCAAATGATTGTAGAAAATTTGGAAGCAACCTTGCACAAACTCTGGAGAATGCGTGCGATCATCACTAATATAAAAGTGATACTCCCTCAATACCTTCCTTTCATCCTCTGTACTTTCAGCTACATGTATGAATGCTATGTGCACAAATATCGAAACCTGTGTGGAGTTGTAATACTATGACTCCACCTCACACTGTGGCTATAGAGTGTAGTTCTCTACAAAGTCAACCACTGATACTATGCTACCAAGTGGAAAGGTGTCCTTGCATAGCTTGAATTGTGTGTCCAGCCATCGAGCTCTATGGGTATGCCTTGCATACTCATACACTAGATTCTCACGAAACATCGACATGAACTGATACACTAGAATCTTCTGAATAACCAACTCACACCTTTTTGCTTCAGACCCATCTTTTGTAGCATATGCCATTGTTTTATACTTCCCAAACTCTACTGGTTTTTGTCCCACCTCATATGTGCTTTCCATATGTTGACATACTAGCATTCATTGCAAGCCACTACAACGCTCACATGAACCATCCAAGCATGTTGTCCTATAGAATATTTGGCCATCCTCTATTTCACATAAAATTTTTGATAAGAACTTTGTTGAAGATTTTGGTGGGGGTTCTATGCCACAATCTTGCAAAACATCGTTAGTATGCAAATGTAAACATATAGAACGATAAACATCATAATGGTTAGAGAATTCAATATGTAGTTTACAACAACAAGTAGTGCATGTGTGATTTATCTTGACATAAAGGTTTAATCATTTCAAAAAATCTTTGAGAAATACTAATTTGAGGATAAGATTTTGAAATTTATGAAAAAATTGGGTTTGAGTCATATCCAAAAATGCTTTGGATGTGGCTCCGCATTTCGACTATTGATTCTCCTTCTTACGACATCCCTTTGATTCAGAGATGGGCTTGTATTATTCTTCCAATAATCTTCAATTAGTGTTCTCAATGCTTCAACAATTTTTTTATCTTTGTGTGGGAGTCTCCCCGAGAATGCCCATAATTCATTTGAATTGGTCCCCTCAATTCTTTGCCGCCTTTAAACGGTGTTTGATAAAGTTTTTCTACTAATTACCATTTGTTCACTTGTCTTTTTAATGAGGCGAGATCTCTTTGTTTGATAGCTTACCAAAGTTGACGTAATGACACGTCGGGTAACATTACTATCCTTTGAGCATGGGGTCTTACCCACACTGTCATAAGCATCCATTAGATTCTTCACAATAGTGTTTTCACTTGATGCATTCGATGTTCTCAACCCTAGAGTCTTCATGATGTTTTTTTACTTTAAACCCCGCATCATTTGAACAAATAGTTGACATCTTGCAGTGTCATTTATCCTTTCAAAGAACATTTTCCAAATCTTATCAGCATATCTTCTACAAGTGCATTTTGGAATCTTACCTTCCATGTGCTGCAAAATATCCTCATCAATATTAATCAAAAACTTTGGCTTTCTACACAAAATTCTAGGTGGTTTTCTCTTAGGTACATACATCTTAACATTAACAATTTCATCAATATTTAATTGAGGTGGGCTAGATTGCATACCTTCGATTGAGGGTGGAATAGAAGACATACCTTGAGGTTCACGTGGGTATGATGGCATACCTTGTTCCTCAACTCTGAGTGATGATGTACTCTCAACTTTAGATGTGGTGGATAGTGTCCAACCATACTCACTTGTGGTAGATGGTGTCCCTCCATATTCAATGGTGCTTAATGGTTTCCCTTCATATTCACTTGCGGTAGATGGTGTGTCTCCAACTACGGTATCTACATCTCCCCTAGCACGACTCTTTCACATTCATGCCCTTTGTGCTTCCAATTTCTTTTCTCTTTTTGACAGTTGAGGTTCCTCTTCAACTGGCTTGTTTTCATCAATCGTTCCCAATTTATGCTTTTCACGAAATTCCCTCATCTATTTTTTCTCTTTATCTTTGATGGCTTGGAGTTGATCATCTGTTAGTTTTTTCCTGTTAACAGTCCATTTCTTTGGCATGATGAATAATTTTACCTGTGCAAAAGGTTCTAAGTTGTCAAATTAACTAATTGAAAGCTTTGGAAGCATAAGTCAATGAAAGCTTTGGAAGCATACACAAAGAAAGTCAATGAAAGCTGGTTTGTATAACTATTTGACAAAATAACTCAATGATAGCTTTGGAAGCATACACAAAGAAAGTCAATTGTTAAATTTAACAAAATGCCTCAAAGAGATGTGGTTTAAAAATGTAATAGGAAAGTGTATTGAATTGTGTGATTTAAAATTTCCATTGACAACATAAGGTTGTAACATGACAAACTGGTGCAGGAGCACCTAGGTCATGAAATTCCTTCAAAAGGATAATTTGTTCAATTTGTAATGTTCAATTAAATATGATGTGTGAAGGTCATTAAATGATGAATTTCAATGTATTTGCACCATGAAATAGGTCACTAGGTGGTATTATTGAAAAGTTGCTTTTTATAACAAAAGTTGTCAATTATTGTAAAAATGTAAAATTGCACAAAAGCAGGAAGGGTAAGAGTATTTTTTATGGAAGGGAAAGGATGGGTTGATGAAGATGAAGAGGTAGTTATTTCAACTGATTTAGACACCTTTAAAAATAATTGTAAGCTCAAGAAAGGAAGATCTTCTATCCCAAAAATCCATAAAAATTAATAAAAAAACCTTTGCTCAGTTATTTTGGATACCTTTTCTATTCTTGTTTTCAGGTTGCATAGTGATTCAAGCATGTTCTAAGATTTGATTCTTGTCAGGGAAAGAGACTTCTTTCATTCTTGAAAGTTGTAGGAATTGTAATTCAAATAATCAATCTAATTTGAACTTAGTTTCCTAAGTCTCAGTCTGTGGTTTCCTTAGAATTGTTTAGAGAGTCTAAAAAGTGATTCTTAGCCACTCCACTGATGTAGGGCTAGTAGGTCAGTGGAATGGATCATATTTAGTGTCTTTTAAATGTGAAGATGTTTGTGGAAGGGGTAAATATAAATAAGAAGATGGGATATTGTTGCATGAACAAAATTCTATATTTTCTCATTCAAAAAAATGGTGTTTTCAAGTAGGGTTTGAGGAAACAACATGTAGAAGAGCTTAGAAATGATTTCAAAATAATTTGTAGACATAATGAAGCATGTTTTAATTGTTGGGCAGAGTAGTAGAGGTTTTGCAAATGTTTCATTAAAGAAACCCTCATGGTTGATGTGTTTTCACCCTATAATCAAATGTTTACTAATTTTGTGTATTGATGGGCGTTTCCCATCTTGAAACTTGTTTATTTGTGAATTTCTACACATGGCCTAAGACTATTTCCAGGTTTAGTTGATTAGTGAGTAGTTCTATGATGACTTGCTTTGATAAATTGACCTATTTAAGGGCTTTTACTAGTAGACCGCATGTTGGTTCTACTCTGTTTTGTGAAATAAGTGTATAAAATTTTATAGTATGTTGAAAAGGATCAAAATAGGCCTGAGAATCTGTATTGGGATTGTGTAAATGCATTATGATGGAAAATAAATCACCCAATTAGATGGAATGTTGGCTTCCTAGAGATATTTGGCATTGTTTGCTAAAAACAAAGAATATGTAGAAACAACGAAAGGAATGTTGTTAAGTGCTTGGGAGCAGTCTCATTTGTGATGCCACAGTTGTGTCTATGCTTGGTAATGTTTTGAAGGTATATTGTGAAATATTTGATGATTTGGGCATATGTTTCCAATATATGGCAATGGTTTCTTGAATGCAAAGTAGTCAGAGTGTGTCTATACTCATATATTGGAATATTACAATCAAAACATGATGAAATTGGAATCTTAAAGGTTTGGTGACAATGTTAAACTAATGCTGCTTGGTGTTGTTACAAATGGTGTTTAAGTGAAGATAGGATGATGGATGTGTTGATTTGAGCAAATATATCTTAAATGGCTAGGATGATGTTTGATTGCAGGTCTAAGGAATAGAGGTGTTTGATTGTTTTTGCCTTGAAGGGGTAAGTTGAGTTGATGAGTGATTGTTGTATTGTTTATGATAGGAAAAAAGTTGAAAGTTGATTCTAAAAATGGTTTGCTATATGGAGATGGTGAATTGGCTACTGATAGCCTTATAACTTGAAATGAAATAAATGGATTTTGGTTGAATGAAAAGTAGTTTTGGATGAATTTGACAAAGTTTGTATAAATTGATCTTTTACTCTTTATTGATTTGGGAAGGAAGTTCCCTAAAGAAATGATGTTGTTGAGTGGCTTGGAAATCTGATATTGAATCACAAACAAACAATTTGATCAACATGGAATAAGCTAAACAACAAAAATGAAAGCAAGCCATAATAGAATGAAAGAAAATGTACAAATATTTCACATACCTAAAAAAGAAAAGTTTCAAATAAAGTAGTTCTACCCAATTATGCAGCCTTTGCTTCTTCCTTCCTCAACCTCCTCAAAAATTTGACTTCTTCAAAAGCTTGTTCCCCTCAAAATTTCAATTGTATATCAATTATCACTATAATTCAAACTTGAATTGATATTATATGCCTCTCAATGTGAAAAATCTGCTATTTCATGCAAAGGTGATGGAAATAACATTCAAAAGGTGATGGAATCTCAAAATCATGCATGCACACTTCACGCACAAAACCAGGAGAATATACAGAATGTGGGCTAACATCACGGGTATACTGTGATTTTTTACCATTTTAGTGATAAGGCGAGTGCGTTGTTTAATCCTAAATGAGCATATCTCCACTGGTTAATAACGTGCTCGTGTTATGATAACCATGTCAAGTTGTGTTGGCATATCAGTGAGACACTGTCCATGTCTCCTTGATGCTAACACAGTCAGCATTTGATATCACCAAGAGTCCTTGCAATTGACAAGAGGTTATACCGAGTTCACCTGTTGCATCAACTTTAGTTTTCCCTTCAACAAGACCATTGCTCTCGCCAGGACCTCATGCTGAGCCTTCATGTTAATCTGTGCGCATCCACCAGTCGGCGAGACTCGTCACTTTTGCCAAGACTTCATACTGAGGTTCAAAAGTCACATAGACAATAGAACTTACATCGGCGAGACTATCATCTTTTTCCAAGAGATCATACTAAGGTTCAAAGACTTTCTCTGAAGTGATCAACAGTCGGCAATACTTTTGTTCGTCTCTGAGACTTCACACCAAGACCCCTTTAGTTACATCGAGCACCGAACAGTCAGCAAGACTTCTTACTAAACCGTCACATGTTACTTCGAGGACACCAAGAAAATGCTATCGGTGAGACATACCAATCTTCGCTGAGAGTTCTTAGCAAGTTCTCCACGTTACCCAGAGACCAAAGTTCGCCAAGAGTTATACTGAAGACCCCTCATCATCGACGAGACTCTCCATCAGCCGCTGAGACTTCATACCGAAGTCATTGTGTCATTGCAAAGACTCCAAGATTTCCCCCATCGGCGAGAAATTTCTTCATCACTGAGGCTTCTTCTTGAACTAAGCCTTTTGGCCAAGGGTCTCCCCGAACACATGTCACACCGAAGACTCCAATGTGTAATTGTTCGGCAAGAATTCTGCAAGGTCACAACGACTTGTACAAAACATAAGGTTACAAATCTGCTCATCGGCCATACATAGAATATGTCACACTGACTTGGCTCTAATAGAGGTTTCAGCCTATGGGATTGAGACATATTTTTCCAACATAGGAGGGAGAGGGTTGAGAGAGAGAGAGGGAGAGGGGGTAGGAGGGAGAGGGTTGAGAGGGAGAGAGAGACCTAACAAAGGGAGAGGGTTGAGAGAGAGAGAGAGAGACCTAAGAAAGGGAGAGCAAGTAGGAGGGGGAGGGGGTAGGAGGGGAGAGGGACGAGAGAGAGAGAGAGGGAGACCTAGAGGAGGGAGGGTAGGAGGGATAGGGTTGAGAGATGATAGACCTAATAGAGGGGAGAGGAGGAGTGGGAGGGAGAGAGGGTTGAGAGAGAGAGACCTAAGAGAGAGGGGGTAGGGAGGGAGAGGGTTGAGAGAGAGAGAGACCCTAAGATAGGGAGAAGCGGAGTAGGAGGGAGAGGGTTGAGAGAGAGAGAGACCTAACAAAGGAGAGGGTTGAGAGAGAGAGAGAGAGACTATGAGGAGGAGAGGAGTAGGAGGAGGAGAGGGTTGAGAGAGAGAGACCCTAGGAGAGGGAGTAGGAGGAGAGGTTGAGAGAGAGAGAGAGACCCTAAGAGGAGGGAGGGAAGCGGGTGGGAGGAGGAGAGGGTTGAGAGAGAGAGAGAGAGACCCTAACAAAGGAGAGGGTGGGAGGAGAGGGTTAAGGAGAGAGAGCTAAGAGAGGGGAGGCGGGTAGGAGGGAGGAGAATTTGAGAGAGAGAGAGAGAGAGAGAGCTAACAAAGGGAGATGGGGTAGAAGGGAGATGGTTGAGAGAGAGAGAGACCTAAGAGAGGGAGAGCAAGTAGGAGGGAGAGGGGGTAGCAGGGAGAGGGGGTAGTAGGGAGAGGATTGAGAGAGAGAGAGAGACCTATGAGAGGGAGAGCGGGTAGGAGGAGAGGGTTGAGAGAGAAGCAACAAAGGGAGGGGGTAGGAGGGAGAGGGTTGAGAGAGAGAGACCTAACAGAGGGAGAGTGGGTAGGAGGGAGAGGTTTGAGAGAGAGAGAGAGAGACCTAATAGAGGGAGAGGGGGTAGGAGGTGTCAGAACTGTAATTTCTAATGATTTTTTCATGTGGTTCATACCCTTGCATTTTCCAAATAAGTCCTACCTCAAACACTTTTTGCTCACGTTTTGCCCATATTTCCCCATGAATCCCATCGGGTCTACTTTTTTCACATTATAGTTCCACTTCAGCATGAGATTTGAAGGGTCTCCCTGACCCATGTTGTTTTTGTGCTAACATTTGTATGCTACAGGTCTGTTGGCAAGACTCATCTGATGTCATAGTGATCACAAGTCTTGTGCATTCACCATTCGGCATGACATGCATGTTGTTTCGGCGTTAGAAGGGGAACATATTGGCGTGAGTGTTGTATTCGATATATAGTCTCACTGAATATTTTTTGTCTCACCGACTGATGCACTGAATGTATTATTGGCAAATGGTTACTACTTTAGTGAAATGTCAACTATTATGCAGGGTCTCACCGAATAGCGTATGAAGATTCATTTCGGCCGGACTAAGCGATATCAGAGTGAGGTCTCGGCGAGTGACCTCTAGTCTCACTGACATAACAAAAGGCTTCTATCAAAAGGCTCGTTGGTGTGAGATATTTTCTTCAGAGGGAGGTCTTAGCAATTTCGTTGGGTCTCACCGATATAAAAGGCAAAGGGTCTCTGTCGGTATAAGAATTGTATTGTCAAGGCGATCAAATGTGAACTTAAGGTGTTTCGGTAAGAAAGGGATAACCGATATGTGGTCTCCCAGATATCATGTGGTCATAGTGAAGTAAAATTAGACTGATGGTGCATCGGTGAGAAAACCAATAAGTTACAGTGACACACAAGATGAGTAAGGCGCTTTCGGTATGACTCAATGATTTCTTCGGGACCTCTCCCCAATTTTGAAATGTCTTGGCGAAAGTGAATGGGAGATGCTTCTCGGCAAGAGTTTTCTCTTGTCTCGGTGACTCAGGATGGATGAAGGAACATCTCAGAGAAACATAAAGTGATCTATATAACGTCTCCCCGACTTTAAAAGTCACAGCGAAGCAGATGAAACAAAGGTTGTATTTCAGAGAGATGACCCTTAGGTCTCCCTCCTACCCTCTCTCTCTCTCTTAGGTCTCTCTCTCAACCCTCTCCCTCCTACCCCATCTCCCTATGTTCGATCTCTCTCTCTCTCTCAACCCTCTCCCTCCTACCCCCTCTCCCTTTGTTAGGTCTCTCTCTCTCTCAAACCTCTCCCTCCTACCCACTCTCCCTCTCTTAGGTCTCTCTCTCTTAGAGTGGGAGAAGGTGGGAAAAGGTTAGAGAGGGGTGGGAGAGGGTGGAAGAGAGTTATTTCAGTGGGAGACAGTGGGAGAGGGTGGGAGACAATGAGAGATAGTGGAGAGAGTGTGGGAGAGGCTGGGAGGGAGTTGGATAGAGTGGGAGAGGGTGGGAGAGAGGTGGGAGAGAGGTGGGAGAGAGTTGGAGAGAGTGGGATAAGGTGGAAGAGAGTTATTTAAGAGTGGGATAACATGGGAGAGATTCAAAGAGCATCAGATAGGATTGGAGAGGGTGGGGGAGAGGGTGGAAGTGGGTGGAAGAGGGTGGGAGAGG